>OY751103.1:5038414-5587983 GCA_963564075.1 Eupithecia subfuscata | reverse complement strand
AGTCTTCAATGAGATTCAATGTAAACAAACTCTGACTGAAAGCAGCAGCCTATCACCAAGTCTGATTCTTTCGTTCAAGATATAGAAGAAGAATTCCATCTTAGCAGAGTTTTCTATGATTCCCGGTATGTAGTCCTTTAGTAAATCAGAAGCCCAGTCGTAAGTCATTTCTTCCGCTTTCTTTACTAGTGCTAACTGCTCCTCTCGGTTCAATTTCTCTTCCTTTTCGCTTTCTTCTGATTCAGATCCATCGTCGTTCTTTTCTTTAGATTTTTTTCTATCTTTGCGACCTTTAGCTTTCCCTTTAGGAGGATTCTTGTTTTTACTACCCTTCTTTCTACCTCTTTTAGATTTTTTGGGAACTTCTTCAGACTCCTCTCCATCTGTTTTAATTCCTTCTTTCAGTTCTTTATCTTTCTCCTTTGTCGGCTCTGGTAACGTAACCTTTGCCGGAGCAGTTTTAAAAGGAAATGATTTTTTCGATTCGTCTTTTACAATCGTCTTTGTATCTAAATCCGCGATTTTCACTTCACCATCCGATTCTGATTTGACTTCGGTCTTCTCTTCCGCTTTCAGTTTATCGACTTCCGTCTTCAATTCAGTCATAGGCCACGATGTGATGGGGCTACTAGAGCCAGCGCTTCCGAGTGGCGGCTTCGTTTCAAGGTGCCGAGGGATGTTAGAAAATGGCGTCGGATAGTTAGCACTGTTCGCGTTTTCTTGCGCATTCGGATAGCCTGGATTATTTGGTGGGAATCCGTAAGTTTGGCTCTGGTATGGAACAGCTGCGTTTTGCACCGGACCACTTTGCCCAAGTGCAGTTGCCATACTCGGCGGAGCATTCTGCCCGATAGGTGGCATAATTTCAGGGGCATTTGCCTCGGTCTTTATTTCATTTGGATATCGAGGCTCGGCTTTGATAGCTTGATTTGGCACATTTGAATTAGGCGGCATATTATTTGGGTAACCAGGATAATTCTGGTCGTATTGATTGTATTGACTATTCTGGCCGTACGCGGCTTGGTTGTTGTATGGAGGCGGTTGGTAAGGTTGGTTAGGGAACTCTGGGTTGGGTGTATTGGCAGGATATGTCGTAGGCGCATTTGGGTTGTAATCTGGATAGCCAGGTTGGCCGTAGCCTTGGTAGGGCGGACGTTGGGTTCCATACCCCTCCGGGCTTTGAAAAGGTGGAGTGGTATTGGTTGGATAAGCTGGGTTGTTCTGGGCCGCTGTGTAGTTTGGCGGATACTGGTTGTTGTAATCCGCCGGATTGCCTCTATAATCTTGCGGTGGCTGACCATTCGGGTACTGAGGGTTATTGTAGTAATTCTGATTACCCTGGTAATAGTTGTTGCCGCCCCAATAGTTCTGATTAAAGCCCTGCCCTTCGGGGTTGTTTTGAGGATACTGATTAGGGTAGTTGTTGTAGCCAGGTTGTTGTTGGTAGTAATTGCTGTCGTAGTTCTGGTTGTATCCTTGATTCGGGGGATACCCAGAATATCCCGGTTGGTTTTGGTAGTTGGGGTAGGGTGGATATGCTCCAGATTGATCCGGTCGGTAAGGGCTAGGACCATATGGTCCATTTGGTGGGAATGAAGAGTTTCCGAAGTTGGAATCTTGTCGGGGAACCACGGCACCAGTTGAGGTGTTAGGTGGTATTGTGGCAGCTGGTTTCTTTGGGCCACCCTGAAACCAAGAAGCAAATTACGAAAAACTTTCTCATCACCACACATACCACATACCACTGCTGAAAATGCTTCCCCGAAACAAGTGGGGTTTTGTAATAACAGGCTAGTTGATTCTTTTATAAAGTGGGTCTGAAATTATTAATAATTGTCCAATTAGAGGGAAAATATATTACCATACTTTTTAAGACCTAGAAAACCGCAAAACTTTATTTAAGTCTACTTTTCGTAAACAGGCGAAAACGCTGTCAGCCATATTTATCTATGCTGTGACGTCATACGTCTCGAAAAATAACAATTTACATTAGCAAATATGTTAAGATCATTGTAAAAATATAGACAGACTAGATACCGAATTTTACTCGTATAAGATCCCATCATGAAATTTGCTGCGAGTCCTATGACGTCACATCACAACATGGCCGACAGCGTTTTCAGAGTTCAAAATAAAAAAATTAAAATCAATTTTTAAATTGTAATTATGTATTCATCTTACACTTTTAATATCATTAATCTATAAATATTGGGTTCTTAAGTCAAATACTACAGAAAATATTTATTTATTGCGCCAAATTTGATATGAGTCAAGTAGCCTATTACCACGCTTGGCAAGCGGATTGATTGCAGTGGGTTAAAAGTACGGCAGCTCAGTTGGATGGGAAGATCCTTCCGCCACGGTCAATGCAAAATAAAGTCTTTTGAAGCTGACACTTACCTTGGGTTTGGGCCCTGGTTTTTGTCGTATTCCGCCATTCTTATTTCTCGCTCGAGCCTTGGTGATTCCTCCAATCTCCTCCAAATCCAAGTCTTCTTCAATGAGCATACTCTGTTCGCTTCGTTTTCTCAGGAAATGGTAGAGGACATCAGGATGGTTCCAAATCTAGGTGAGGAAAAAATACACATTTACACAATGAATTTGGTTGTGTTTTTATCAACACTTTCAATTAATTTGAATTCATTGTGAATTTAAGCACCCGCGCACAACAAAACAAGGTTCATAGTAAACCCTATACTACGAACTTTGTTTTGTTGTGTTGTTTTGATGTTAATTATCTCTCTGTCTTGTTTATGTTGGAAAAACGTTTCAACTCTTAACGAGAGACATCATCAGGGTGAGTGGTTTTCTAGACGCGCGCGATCCACATTCCGGCGCGCTCTCACACTCATAATAAGAATATTAAATCAGAAAATTATGCAGCCCCTTGTATAAGTATACTCAAACTTCACTTAAGGTAAGTTTGTTTAACCTTCAAATTCGTCAAACTACAATAGTTTCTATAGTACTAAAATTAATCAAAAGTTCTACCATACCTTGCAACAAATAGCAAACGCTTTCAAAGGATTTGGCACACTTGTAGAGCGCACAACTTCGTTCATGAACTGATCATAAAGTTTCCGTTGCAATGGTGTCATACGAATCAGCAGAACGTACTCTTCCTTCTGGGGTAATGTGCTTTGTAGTACTGCATGGGAGCGTCTGGAAAAACGATAATTATTACTATTTTAGCTGTATTGGATAGTTGCATGAGACGAAAATGGACAGCGGCGTGTTTTTAAAAGGTCATGCCAATGGAGCTAAGGATGTCTGTATATGCTTCTACAACAAAACCCCTAGTGAGTTGCACAATCAAAATCAAAAAATCATCTTTATTTCCATAAATACAATTAATGTACACTTAGAAAAGGTCAAATTATAAAACTAAACACTGACACGGAAATAAAGTGATATTTTTGATCTAAAATTATTAGTAAATATATTCAAACAAATTTTCGAAACCTTCCTGTGCAACAAGGCTTACTATAAAATATCAAGTTATCTAGAGAAAGATTCTATATAGATTCTAGATAATAGAGGATAAAAAGCATGGGATGGGTTTTGCTCCAGATCGAAAAATAAAAACTAACAGGCTTAAGGTCGTTAAATCGTCGCTTCTTTACTTTTGTCTACATACCGAGGCGACAGAAATCAAAAATATAACTTTATTTCCATGTCAGTGTTTAATTTTAAGAATTTAATCTTTTCTAAATGTAAGTACATTTATTGTTCTTATTTATTGGTCGAAGCGACGTGTGACCCGAGAGCTGGTGAATATCTGGCACAGCGTATCAGCATTGCCATACAGCGTGGCAATGCAGCCAGCGTCTTGGGGACGCTTCCGACTGGTGTTGATATGGATCAGTTGAGCTATCTGTAGACTGTTTGCAACAGTCGGCAGTTAGCTCAATTGTTTCAATTGTAAATACTAGTATAATTTTCTTTGTGAATAAATTTTGTTTGTTCTTAAGAAAATAAAGATTTTTTGATTTGATTTTGAACCTTTAACTTGTTCAAAATCAAATCAAAAAACCAAGAGGAAATTGCTAGAATAGAAAATAATACCTTATTTCTAAGATACAAGTGTAGTTCAAGAGTGACCTTGGACTGAAAAGTGAAGGTATAAGTTGTGCAGATAAAGATTGGAATTTAAATTTGTCATGATGCCCCACTTAGCTCATATTTTTCAAATCTGATCTATAAAGCGGGACAGCTTGACATTTTCAATCACAATCTTTAACTATGCGACTTATACGGGGTGGCTTATTGAGAGGAGAGTGTATGACATGTATTATATGTTTAGGAAGTTTTTGTAAACTTATCTCCCAAACAGCTGAAACGAACCTATGATCTAGTATTTTTTGTAAGAAAGCTTATATTTCTATAAGTGTTCTTTGGGAGTATTTGATGAAAATCGGTGAAGCCGTTCTAATGTTATTAGGACGGTTTAAAGAAAAATCGTCGGTAGTGATAATTTTTTTGGAAAATTCAATAGGCCAGTGTACAAAAAAATACTAATTAGTCCGTCAGTAAGATTATCAGAAGATAATGGACAAGTTATCTTTCTTTTGTCGATTAAACAAAAAATTATGAAGATATAGCCAGTTAAAGTTCCGCGTCACGCCTTGCGACACTTTTTAGCAAGGTATGACGTCACTAGCCCCCACTCCCAAACTTTGACGCGCTTTATTTTTGTCAGTTTTTGTTTGATTGACATAAGAAAAATACTAGTCCAATATCTTCTTTTAATCTAACTGACGGACTAAATAGAAAAATATTTTTACTACCCAGAACAGTACCCTACTTACCTTTGTACGAAACCAACAAGTAAAGAATGCAACACATGCGCTCGATACCGCATGAGCCTTATATCCTGCGGGGTAGAGTCTATGCACTGTCCGTTCTGGATCGGCCGCTCGAACATATTGCAGAACTCCGTCTTACTACCGAGGTAGTTAGGACGCACGAAGTCTACCATACACCAATACTCGAGGAGGTTATTTTGGAGAGGGTAACCTAGAGAAAAGATTAATCTGATTTATTTTTTATTTTACACACAAAACACATTACAATACCAGCTAAAATAAATACAAAAAAAATAGTTTTAATCTACATACATTGTAGCGTAAAAAAATGTGTGTACAGCTATATAAAATTAATATTATAGGAACGAAGTTCCTTATCGCGCGTTGTGAAAGGGGGCTAGACGGAAAAAAATTATACGAAAAGTTGTAACGACACTTTTTGACGAAGAGAACCGAGGAGAACCGAAGCGACGACCGCAGCCGAGTTGAGCCGAGGTGCGCTTCGATTCGAACAATCGTGTGTTCCGCTCGCTCGCGCAACGTGTCATTGGAGTGAGCGGGATATATCAGTTTTCTGCGGCCTCACTGAAGATGACGCGAGGACGCGAGATTAATCGAAAGGAACTTCGTTCCATTCGGGTGTCCCTTGACACCTCTCAAGTTTTTTTTAATCTTACTAAATGGACTAACAATAAACAGAAAAATCCAGTGTAAAAGACACTGGTGATAAAATTAAATTTGAACAACACACCCAATTCTGCCAGGCAACATCGTGCACAGAGTTTTGAAATCTCTTCTATTTTATCTCTCTCCGCTATTTCGAAGACTCTTTCTTGAGTCAGATTTTAGCTCTGCACACATTAATCCAACGCTGCTACCACTCAACACAAATGTGCATTCTAATATGGGCTTTAAATCGTTATTTTAGATACATTTTACAGTGACAAATGGCTTCCCACAAGATTCAAATGGCCCACGAGCTGTGTTCCACGCTTTCATGGCCTTCTGCGGTCAAAAGCATTAAAGTCCTTTCGAAAAAAAAATGTCTGACATCTGATGAATACGAGTTGCAGTACTACCACCGAAACTGCGATCCCCAACCCGCATGCCCAGGTTGGGGATTATGGGCATTAGACGCATGAGATAAAAGCCAATAAGGCGCTTAGCAGGAGGAGGCCTGCGTCCAGCAGTGGACCATTACAGGCTGTTGAAGTTGAATACGAGTTGAAGCCCATATTTGAAGGCACATTTTTGAGCTGCATGATAAGCTGTGCGCCTCTGATCTGCGACAGGCTTTAGTCCTAATGAGAGACGTCAGATTTAAATTCGTACCTACGCTAGATTTGAAATATCGCTGTTAAAATCTACAACTCAAGTATATTATTGTAAATGGGATCTAACCACACACCGAACCTGCCGTACACGCCGACATAGCCCGGTGGCTTGCATGTCGGGTAGCTCTGTCGCCGACATGATACTCTAAAATAAAACAATGCCACGGACACCAACCCGCCGGGCGTCGGCAAGGTCGGCGGATTCGGTGTGTACAGTTCTTTTAGCACTTACCTGTTAGTACCACTCGACGCTTTGTTCTCATTTGCTTCAGCGCGTATGAAATGTTAGAATGCGAGTTTTTGATTCTGTGTCCTTCATCACAGATTACTAAATCTGGTCCAGGCTTGACGAGAGCCAAATACATTTCTGGAAAATAAAGCAAATGGTCAAATTCATACCAACTAACGTTATGAATTCCAAATATTTCATTAGATACCTGTAAATATTGAGAAAACTAGTTAATTGTGATGACCTCTGTGGCGCGGCGGCGGAAGTCCACCTGCGACGCCGGAGGTTGTGGGTTCGATTCTCACCTCGGGATTTTTGTATGTACAAATTGTACAATCGGCAGATATTTGTAACTTGTCCAGTGTTCCATATAGATACAGTGTCTAGCCTCTCAGCCATGAGCTGTAGGTAGCTGTTGGAGCCGTCGCGCACCCGGCGCATCAGGGACGCAGATCTTTTGCGCATTATCGCCGCGAACCCGTCTTCTCTTGCGTCTTCAAACATTCCTGATGCGCTGCAGAAGCGCAGGAGCCCCAACAACACCCTCAACGAATTCGATCCTACTGTGTCGGATGTTGGTATCCCCTAGGTACACATGGAACTAACAGTATCTACACCCGGCTCCATACTGCTATTCGACTTCTCATGAAGACACGGCTTCCAGGCGGGTAGTAGGTTCCAACCTCTGTCTCTGTTGAAGTTGGGCTATCGTTCTATCTCTATCGCCTCGCGTATCTTGCGGGGAACAAAGAATTTTTCCCTAGACAAGACACGGGCTTTGTCGAAACGTACGTAATGCGATGGTCCTTCCTCAATACAGTGTTCTACCACCGCCGAGCTATTAGTGTCAACATTCTTTACGGCGCGTATGTGTTCCGAGAGCGTGGTGGATATGTTCCTCTTCGTCTCACCAATAATAATTCCAACACAAATAAGGTTCGTAGTCATAGTGACCGGCATGAGTCGTGAGCACAAACTGACACCTGCGCAGTAGTTAATTTTTGAAGCCATGGGGGCGGGGCGGGGTGCCGAACTGCACGCGATTGGTTCCTCAGTCAATGCACATCGTCTATTGGAGGCTCGCGTGTCATTCGGCTACATTCATGACATTCGTTATTGGAGGCTCGCGTGTCATCCGGCTACATTCATGTCATTCGTACATGCGCGAGCTTACCCCCACTACTGCCCATCTGTGCTCACGACTCGTGCCGCTTATTATAACCCGCATCGGTAATGAACCCTCAACGAGTTGTTGTATTGGATGCGCAGGGCATTCCAAGACTTTTTGATGTGCTTCGACCCAGAGGCTGCACGTATAAAACGACTAGCAATAAGCAATAAAAAGCGTCGTTTGCACTTGCTTACTGCAGCGCGCAAACCTACGGGCCAGCATGTTAGCTCTGATGGATAATGCCCTGCGTTCCCTTTCCATATCCTGGTCATCCGTAAGAGACTCGGTGACCCAATGACCCAGATACTTAAAGCCAGCTACTCGCTTCAGCTCGCTGCCGTTTAGAAAAACCGGTGAAATGGTGTTGTCTGTCTTGTCTTATTGCCTGATTTAAAGACCACGATTATGAGCATTACCCTCCCCATGCCATAAAAGCCAATAAGGCGCTTATCAGGGGGAGACTTGCGCCCACCAGTGGACCAATATAGGGTGTTGAGGAGAGGTGAGGAAGTACATGTATGCTGGTAACATACCGTCCAAAAGCTTCTTGTCTTCGTCAACAGGAGAATCGTTTTTGGCGTCATCTCTGTCGTCCGTCTTAGCGTTAGAATCGTCCTCTTTGTCTTTATCTTCAGAGTTCTTTGTGATGTCAGAGTTCTGTGAATATAAACAGGATAAATAATTTAATTGGGCTGTGTGGTGCCGGCTTAGAATTTGCACCAACCCAACTCTTCCCGCGGGTGTCGTAAGAGGCGACTTAGGGATATCCACCGGGGGCGGGCAGCAGCGCCCCTGCAGAACAGTTCTATCACCGAACTGCGATCCCCAACCCGCATGCCTAGCGTGTGGATTAGCTTTTATCACATGGGGGGCCCATGTGATAAAAGCCAATAAGGTGCTTATCAGGGGAGGCCTGCGTCCAGTAGTGGACCACTACAGGCTGTTGAGGTTGAGGTTGAGGAAACAATTTAATCGTTTTGAAAAAACTAAAGACAGACTTAAAATTCCTTTAGATTTACACAGTTTTTTTTAAGTTTTATGTTACAAAATACTAATCTCTTGGGGATATTTTTTTAATGGGAATATCTCGGGCTCATTCTTTATACCTTTATTAGCAACTAGTTTATGCCCGCGGCTTCGCACGCGTTGTTTCTATAAACGTTTAAAGGTGATTTCTATCCCATGGGAACTGGTTTATGGGATAAAAAGTAGCCTATTCATTGATTCCTAGGAATGTTTGATGTTAGGAAAAATCCCAATCTGTTTCCCCGAATGTGTGACATTGTAATTAGGAATAGAAGGGACGACAGTAGATTAGCCAGACACGAATCAACACTTCTATGTTGAGGAAGAGTGTAGTGTGCATGGCAAATGCAATCTAAAATACCTAAGAGCTACAAAGACTTATACGTAAACTTATTTAAAACTTAATTTAAAAAAACTTTTATTTGAAAAAATGTTACTGTAATATTGACGAATTTCTAAATGATGTAAATTTTATGCTACGTATACTAAATTCAAAAACGTATACTAAAATTAATAATCTTGTAAATTTGTCATTGTTATTTACAATTACATTTAGACCTGCATGCATCTAATTATTTTGCACACCAATGTATATTGGTCAAACATGTTGACTCAAAAAAGAACTATTTGTCATCTTTTCTTTTTTACACGTGTTTGGGTGATTCTCTGTAAGGATGTTTTTTGCTGTCCCAGGCATTTTTTTATTAGAAAAATTGTTATTTTGTTACTAAAACAAATTGATTACGAAAGTAAAAAAACATTTCTATTTGGACCATTGAAAACTAAAATGAAATAAGTTTTGGTTTTTTTGCTATAAATTCGTAAACCATCGAAATAACAGTCCCCTGGGCTGTCCCATTCCCAAAATTAAAACTTCAAGATTAAATTTTAAGTTATTCGTCCATAATATATAATTTGGTCCCTAATGTTTATAAACTTAATTATTTAACTAACAATCTTCTTCAATAAAAAGTACCGAAAATTAATTTGTTTCATTAAATCCATTAAACCAAAGTTTGTCCCAGGCATTTTAAGAACAGTCCCCTGCCAGAAGTTCAAAGCCAAAAATAAAAAAATCCAGCATGTTATTTTACCTTTTGTAAGGTTTATAAGGACCTAACTAGCCTTGAGTTAATAACCATAGGGCTGTTAGCGCTTTATCGCCATTTTATTTAGTGCCAAAGCACCGTTTGTGCTGGAAATATGTGTCTGGGCCACGAGAAACTCAGTCCTCTGGCAACTATTTTTATTTATAATTTATTTATAAAATTGGATCCATAAGTCTTAATATTATTCTAATTAATGTAAACATTCATTGAGAACTTGAAAAGTTGAATGCATTGAAATAGTTTGCTTGATTTTTCACAATTTGATAAAAAAAAACAGTCCCCTGGCAAACAGTCCCCCTGTCATGTTATAAGGCAAAAGATACACAAATATCAAAAAAGCAAAAATTCAATCGGCCGTTCATTTATTATGATTAAGCTGATAGTTTTGTAGCCCATGTTAATTTTTTTTCTAATAAAATCAAAAATAATTTGGTCGGACAATTTTGTACAGATTTAAGACGTCTTTACAGAGAATCACCCGTTTGCAAATAAATGACTTTTACTTTTACTTTTTTACTTATCCAGGATTAGAATTACCTGTATGCAAAATTTCATGTTCGATCCGTTCATTAGTTTTGGCGTGAAGAAGTAACAAACATCCAAACTTTCGCATTTATAATATTAGTGTGATAGCGAAATAATTATCAAAAACGGTCCGTAATTGACGAAATTGACGAACATACATAAAAAAATACATACAGTCGAACATGTATTTCTCTCATTTTTGAAGTCGATTAAAAATACTATAATTATGTTACGTTAGCGTTATTCGCGTAACTGTTTCGTTCTTCCCTCGATCACAGCTTACCTTAAGGAACCAAATTTACTTAGCTACCTTCAGAACTATGGTGAAATAAAATAAGATAGTTACTAAATTACGAACTTACCTGTCAGACAGGGCGCTATGGCGCTCATTAGGAGAGGCCTATGTCCAACAGTGGACTCGTATAAGCTGATGATAATGATGATGAAACTTACCTGTGTATCATCATTTCCAAGTTCAGCTGCCTTCTTTTCTTCTCTTTCCTTTTCTTCCGCTTTCAGCTCCGCTTTTGTCTTCTTACGAGGTTTCTTGTCCTTTTTCATACTTAGCAGGCGATATAGCTCATATCCTATCATGAGCACGCCGCCGTTTGTGGTCCAATCCTGAAATAATTAGAAAAATCTGGTTATTGCTAGTTATAGCTATAACTGCCTAAAGATAAAGAATACTTACTTTGATACGTTGGTACGTACTTACTGCGACTTAAATACGTTGAAAAATTATGTGAAAAATACAAGAAATATTTGAGCAATATACGCCTAGAAATTGTGTCGATTTGGTTGTTACAAAAACTACTAATTTTACAACTTAAAATGTAGCCGTCTTTTTTCCCCGATCATGTAATTCGTTATTAAAAAATAAATTACATTGAACTTACTTTTATTTCTACCGTAAAGAAAAGTACGGCAACAATTTTAGTGCCTATTACCGATGTAAGCGGGTTAACTACGAACCTTATTTGTGTTGGAAGAACACCCAACGTTTCATCACACGACACCTTACATCCGTAATAAATTGGTCAATCTACGATAGTTTTTATAGTAAAATTTTAGTATACTTGAACTAGCTTAGTTTTTGAAACAACCGAATTGACACCATTGTGTTTGAAAGTTACCTTGACCACTTTAGCCCGCATTTGAAGTGTTTTGTGACTGTCATTTAGCACGTAGATAGGAAAGTTCCTGGGCCGAACCTCCCCGTGTGCTGCTAAAGGACTTAAATTCGGATCAACTGGAAGCCACATATTGAATTCTGCCACCTGAAAAAGTACCGAATGTCAAGAAAAAACCATTATCCGTCAAGTGCGAGTGTGACTCGCGCGCAGAGTGCTTCCAACTTTTCGACTCTTTTCAATGTATGTAGATTGTAGGTAAGTTAAAAAGTATGAAACCAAGAAGTTTTTCAAAAACTGTTTTGAAATGTACACCTTTCATTTGATATCCCACTAGCCCTTTCGAAAATTTTGGTCCCTACCTTACGCCTTTTTGTCCATTTTTCTGTTCTATTCTTATTCAACAGTTCTACTTACAGACTTCGCTATATTTTTCTGACGTTATATATTTTACTAGTTTATGCCCGCGGCTTTGCACGCGTTGATTCTATAGAAACGTTTAAAGGTTATTTCTAGCCCATGGGTACTGATTTATGGGATAAAAAGTATGCCTTTGTCTTATTCGAGGCCTAGAACTACCAAGATGCAAAATTTCAGCCCGATCCGTTCCGTAGTAGTGAAGAGGTAACAAACATCCATCCATACATCTACACATCCAAACTTTCGTATTTATAAGATTAGTGTGACCAGCTGCTGCCCGCGGCTTCGTTCGCAATATTTCTGATTAAAAAGCATTTAGTATTACATATATTAGTATTATATCCTTCCCTGGGACCCCATTTGTCTTTTTGCAAAATTTTATCAAGATCTGTTTAGCTGTTAGTTGTGAAAAGGTAACAATCAGACAGAAATAGAGACAGACAGTTACTTTTGCGTTTATAATATTAGTATTGGATCCAGAAATTAAATGAGAATAATACTTTAGGCTTTGATTTTCTTTACATCCACCGAGGTAGGTAAATATTAAATAAAGTAGGTAATACCTTCAATTTATTTTATTATTATTATTATATTATTATTATTATTATCTACAGCAGTATAGAGTAATTAAAGTGTACGTACCCAATTCTGAAGCGTATTGATAGGCATAATACAGAGCACAGTTTTAGACGTGGTATGCCGTAGGAATATGTCACAGAAGCACACGATTTGTAACGTTTTTCCGAGGCCCATGGAATGTGCAAGGATGCATCCGAAACCGGAAGACGTCGAGAATCGCTCCACCGATTCTATGATGTTGTCGAATAAAAATCTTACGCCACCGATCTGTAATGTACAAATTAAATTCATTCTACATATTTTTAAGTAAGACACAAGACGGGGCTGAAGGGTCTCATTGAGGATTCAACCCCATCCACACCCACAGGAACGTTTACTCCCACCTGTTCTTTTGACAGAACTACTGGGATTTTCTTTCCCATTAGTTCTGTGACTTAAAAGACTATGCTTTACACCTGACTTTTATCTCTACTATTCCCACCTGTTCTGTTGAGTAGTTCTGCTGACAGAAGTACTGGTAATTGGAGTAATTACCAGTACTTTTTTTATTTTTTATATTATATATAGTATTTATTTTTTAGAATGTAAGCTTAGCTATAAGAATATATAAACTATGACTTGTACCTACTCATAAGTTTTAAACTAGTTTTTATATACCTACCTACTTGTTTATGTTTTATTGTATTTTGTGCTGTCCATTTGTGATTCAAATAAAACATTTATCTATCTATCTATCTATCTACTTCTGTCAGCATTAGTTCTGTGATTTAAAAAACTTTACCAACCTATGTGCATATTGGCAATAAATAAATAAAATTAAATGAAACAACTATATTTTTTATTTTGTATACAGCAATGTCAAAAATGACGGAATTCATGAAAGTTGAAACGAAGCTGTCAGTCACCAAAAGTACTGCTCCGGTACTTCAAGGAGCTGGGCTAGTTAGGTGCTGTTTAGGCAGGGGGATAATGCACAATACACTCCCATGCGAGATGTCCGTGCAGATCTCAGTTCCCCAAATCAGAATTAGAATTAGATATTTTTAAGTGTACTTTCATCGACGCCTTTTCCCGTATGTTTCAGGCGTTTTAGGTAATGCCTGTTTGTCTTTGGCTTTAAATAGTTTTCACGCTCTAGAACTCACATTTACACTTCAATGTCAACTTAACATAAAAGATAAATCGCTTCTCCTATTTATTTACAGTGCAAGTTCACAGGCAAATCAAGCTTTATGGTCAACAAGGCACACTAAAATGCTCACAAAATTTTTAGATGAAGGTTTCGATGTGCTTTTATTGTTCCTTGACTTGACACTTCACAAAAGTCCTATAGTTGCTCCTTTGAAAATGCTATTCAGAAAATGTAGGTACATTACTAATACTGTACTATTTAAAGGTGCATAAAAGAGAAGCCTTTACCTGATGAGGTTTGATAACTCGAGCGATTTGTGGCGCTAAGAATATATCTCCCTCATTCTCAGGATGACCCATGTTGATCTGCACCCGTCCTTGTTCATCTGGGACGTTGTATGCGTCGTTCACGTGTAGACCTGCAAATACATTTTGAAGTTAGCATAAGGCGCTGTGAGTCGCTATCGCGCTAATCGCGGCAGAAACGGCTAAGAGAGTTGACAACAGCGCGCGGTGCGCCTGTAGTTTTTCGAATAAATTAATGATTAAAATTTAATATGAATCTTTATCAAAAAACTAGATAGCTACTAAAACTAGTTAGCGAGAAACTTAATCAACATGTTACCTATCTTTAACAATAAATCCCAAGTTGATCTTCATAGTAGTTTATCAAGATATTTCGATTTTAAATTCTAATTCTAAAATGTATCATTTTGAAAAAATATCTTTGATGAGAATGTTTATGTTATTATGTTGTCTACTTAGCTAAAATCTAGGTAGGAACCTGAAGTAGTATATGTATATATAAAAATTGGAGACGAGGCATGTTCAGATGTATTATTTTTTTCTACTTGATAAAGAGCAATAATCGACATGCAGTGCCAAAATGTCGCTCCGCGGTAAATGGCTCCATACGGTCCTCACCGTTTTAAATATTTCTCTAAAACTAATGAATATCCATCGGGGCGGGCCGTAGCACCTCCTGCAGAACAGATCCACGACCGAACTGCGATCGTCAAGCCGCATGCCCAGCTTGGGGATTATATCATTACCACCATAAACTCCATAAAGAGAGATATCTAAATTATTATTATAAATGAGAAAGTAACTCTTTATACATGTCTCTGACTTTTCTATATATTTATCTACTGGTACCAAAGTTTATCAGAGAAAGCGCGTGCGGAGCCACGGGCAGAAGCTAGTGGTATACAAGTCCCTAAGGCCTGATTGACATTTTGTTAAGCATAAAGTCTGAGTGACAAGTGTTAAGTGTTAAGTGTTAGTAAAATCAGTGTTAAAATGGAAGTGATAGTCAAATCAGCTTGTAAACGGACGAATTTTACTTATTAATAATAATAATAATGATAAATAATGTTGGACAATTCACACAGCATTATCTAGCCCCAAGCTAAGCAGAGCTTATGTTATGGGTACTAGATAACCGATATACATAATACAATACACTACATAGATAGATATTTTTTATTATACATAGAAAAACATCCAGAACACCCTGAACAAATATCTGCAGATCGTACAAACATTTGTCCCGAGGCGGGAATCGAACCCGCATCCTCCTGCGTCGCAGGCGGACCTTCGCCCGCTGCGCCACAGAGGTCGTCAATTACTGATTACTAAACATTGTCACTCGCAATTCATACTTAAAAAGTGACCCTTTAGTAGAGAAAAATGGGCTAGGTACCTGAGTTATTAGGATCCTCTTCTGCTTCAGGACTAGGCGGAACTTCTGAATCTGACAGCATGATGCAATCATCGGAGTCGGATGATGATGATGATGATTCATCTCCACTGCTGCTGTCCACATCAACTATCTCTACAACCTGGAAGCAGAAGGTTAATTTAATGACAATGCCATGGAACTACACAATCTTTAAAAAAATGACAATGAATAAATACAAATAAGAGTATTTATAAATGCAGTCAGTAAATACAGTCAAGGTATCTGCTGACTGATGCTAACAATCTAGAGGAAGCTCAACTGATATAAATCAATACTAATGAGAGGCTAAGCATCCCCAAGCCGCTGGCGGCATTGCCCCAATTTTTTTGGAATGCTTATTGCTGCATATTCAAGACGAATTAATATTTTTCCTTTCTAATATTTGCCTTCTTTTCGTTAGGTGTGCTAAAATCGCTCTCTCGTTAGCAGCGATACTTAAATCGCTGTCTGTTGCATTTTCACACCTAAATGGGCTGAGCAGATCTGGCAAAGGGATGGATGGTATCCCGAGAAAGGACATAGGCTAATGATATCTCGGAAAAAAGCATTCAAAGTCACGCGCCGCAGCTAGATAAATTAAGAATGTACACATTTTGAGATAAACCTCACCTCCTTCTTATGAGGTGGAGCCCCTGATGTAGTGGGCTTTGGTACCTTCGAGATTTCCAACTGACTCTTCACTGGTTTTTCACCAGGAGGCAGCTTCGATATCACAGTATTTGGTAAACTGCAAAATTAAACACAAACAACTACTTATTACAGAATAGTATGATATAGTAATACCAGAATAATGTCATCTCAACAGCCTATATTGGTCCACTGCTGGATGCAGGCCTCCTTCCTGATAAGCGCCTTATTGGCTTTTATCTCATAGAGGTAATGCCCATAATCCCCACGCTGGGCATGCTGGTTGGTAGGTTAGAACCTACTATGACAATGGTAGGTAATTAAGGCTGTTCATAAATTATCTTAGAGAACTCTAGTGTCTTGAAAAAGAAATATAAGATTTAAGAATACTAACAAAGAAAATTACAATCAAAGACTAGAAACAAATAAGAACTATAAAAGAAAAAAATTAATAGTATTTACAATTGAAACAATTGACCTAACTGCAGACTGTTGCAAACATCTAGAGGTAGCTCAACTGATCCATATCAACTTACCAGAAAACATATAATCTTTTTGACAGCAAAAATTATCTATATATCTATGTAATGTATAACAGTGGCACCCACTGTAGGGTATCGCCATCTGATTCTGAATGCCTAATCATGTTATGCCAGGTTCAAATTTCTGACTATTTCTTTACAGTAAGTAACCATGTTAAATTAAAGAAGGCACTTACTTTAGCTTTTGTCCTGATCCAGTTTTCTTTAAAATTGAGGATCCACCTTGCAGAAGTGACAATGTTTTCTGATGAATTTTGTTTTGCCGATTCAGCGCAATTTGTCTTTGGACCTGTGAGAGAAGTTTTCTTTTTAATTCCGCCTTGGAAGGTGGAATTGAGAGGAAATAATATCAGATTAATGAAAATGGACTGAAAATAATGTCACATAGACTTAGCATTTAGCTTGACCATATTACATCAGGCTCTAGCCAAATAGCTTGCTGTGAACAGACAAGATACCTGTTCACAGTTATATATAACTACAGTACAATAACAATATGAGCATAAACTTATAAAAATATACAGGGTGCCATGAGACATCTGTATGGACCCTGAGGAATCACCCCCTTTCAGCTTAGTATACATTTTACGCGGCACCCTGTTTATGTATGTCTGCTTTATCTCTAAATTAAGAGAAGCTTTTTATGAGAAGTCACAAAAGTAATGAACATAATTTGATTAACACAAGCTCTGCTTATCTTGGGGCTGGATGATGTGGTGTGGATTGTCCAGTATTATTATTATTCATAATTATTATAAATAAATGTCAACAATTTTAGAATGTACAGGTACATAATATTTACATTCCTACCTCTCTAATAATTCTCTGCTGCTCCTGTACACGAGCCAACCGCTCAGACTCCTGTCGTTGTGCTGTCAGTGTTGATGCATCAAGGTTCTTTTCATCCATTACTTCTCGGATGTTGCGTCTCACATTCAATGCATTTGGGTTTGATGTTTTTATCTGGAAACATAGGTCAAAAGTCAACAACAGTTAGGAGGCAAGCAGGTGATAAAAATTCATTCATTAACCCTAGTTTCATTAACATAAAGAAACCCAATTCTAGTTTATCAAATGGTAAACTAGAACTAGGTTTCTTTCTGATAATGAAAATAGGGATATAATAGGTTCCAACACACCAAACAAAAATCATAATAACACTAGGAACTTACATCTTCATCGTTTTCTGGATCTATTTCACCTTCTGCTGGTGTTTCATTTTCTTCTTCTTCACCTTCCTTCTTGAGGGGTTTCACACTTATTTCTCCCATTTCTTTTAACTTCTCAGATATATCAAAGTCCTGGCTGTTTTCTTCTTGCTTGATATCTAGTAATTCCTCAGCCGTTGGAGCACTTTCAGGGCACAACTCACTACCTTCCACTTCAGCGATCTCCACATTCTTATTATCAAGATCTCCTTCATTTATTATGTCACTTATTGATAGAGTTTTTGGTGCCTCAGCCTCCTTTTCCACTTCCATTTCATTACTTGGTGATGGCTCAGCTATTTGTGGAGATGGTTCTTTCACTTTTGGTTTACCTTCCACAATATCACCAGTTTCAGGGTCAATATAACTTTCATTTTCATCATTCAACTCCTCCACAGCAGTAGGGTTAACTACAAATTCCTCTTCTGACAAACCATCACTATCTGAATCGCTAGTATCACTAGAATAGTCACTATTTATTTCTAAAATGTTGTTTCCAACAAGTCCACGGATAGAGATGCCAGTGTCCTGTTTGAGCTTTTTTGTGAAATCGTGAAATGTTTTTACAGCTTCTAATTTTCTTTTGTTGGACAAGGGTTTCTTTTTGGGTGCTGCGCGCCGCTTCTGGTTCATGGCAGCAGTATGCGCGTAGTGCAAGCGCTGTATCCTTGCGATTGTCTCGTCGTCGCCGTCGCTGTCCCACACTTCCTCCTCTGACTCCTCATCTTCTTCCTCCTCAGCCCGAGATTTAGATCTCTTCCTGTTCTTGACAGGCTTCGTGCCACCGGCACCGTCCATCGCGAGACACTATGTATCAACAGTTTCAGTAGAATTCATCAAACCGATCATGAGATAACCAGCATCAATGGAACTGTCATCTTGAAGAAACAAGCGGAGATCTACAAAATATGTATTGGTTGTATTATTCGCAGATCGTTCACACATTGAAAACAATCTTTTCAGTATACAAATAGTATTTTCAGATGGTTCTTTGTAGGTTTACAGGACGCGGAGCAGGAAAAATGAACACAGGAGATGAGCCGGATTGCATTTGTATCACACTCAGATCGCACAAAAACCAAGATAAGTCCCTAAATTTAACATATCGTCTTATTTTTAATTACTGACAATTGCAATTAAAATTTAGGAAGCCATTACTTCCGCAATAAATCGCCTATTCAACTATTCATTCATGCTATACAATTTGTGTATTCCACAAGCGTGTTTACAAAAATTAATGTATCCTCTACGTCACAGCTAGCATAACTTTTATTGGATGAAAACAATAAAGCATATTATTGCGTATCATCAAGTCCACAGTAACACGGAGACGTGTTTGCTAAGTTCAGTACGTTTCAAAGAAAATTCACCCTTCTATTCGCAAAACAATACGATAAAATTCGGCTAGCCATGATAATGAAGGATGGCAACATTACAGATTTTCTTCAATGTTGGTACACCTGCAAGATCTCTATTGTCTATTGCTAGTAGAGTTGAGCTCCAGTGACGGTGAGCGATTATCCCCTTTTCGCGCTTCGATTCCTGGACGAATCGACAATCGATTGATTTGTGCAAATTAACTTGGGACTTTGAGTTATTAAGATACAAGCCTACTTTGGGAGTTTATTTCAGTAACAATGGCCCATTTAACCCGCAATAATAGTTGTTATGCTGATGTGTGCAGCTCACAACTGATAGCCATTGTGTTCGGTTTCGATACCTAACCTTTTTTCCTACCAGTGCACAAAACACGCCCCCGTTTTTAAAGCAGCGAGCGGAGCGTGCCGTGAAAATTTCGATATTTTTAGTGCGGCGAATTGCTTTCATTTTTGAAACTTTGGGGAAAAAAATGCATGGAAAGATTTCTATTCTATGCTACGGCTCCATCTGCGTTAGCGTTGACGTTAGTGTTAATGTCCATTAATGCGTTAAATAAGGCGCTAAAAATGCACCTTGGCTACATCTACAACGCCGTCAAGAGGTAATTCCTAGTGAAGTAACGCGTTAACTGCACAACAATGGTTTTTTGTACTTGTTTGGTACCTACCTATATTTTTTGTACCTATTCCTTTAGATGGATAGGGTAGTATCACACTCACACACAGGAATCTTTTTCAATTTTTCGTATGTCACAGGAAATGATAAAGACGATGATACGCCGTCATATAGCTATTTCTAACTGCCGAGCGATTCTTGTGTGATTGAAGTTTTGAATTCCATAGGGATGGTTCCATTTTGAGTAGTAAATAAATAAATAATGCTGGACAATTCACAAAACATGATCTAATTCCAAGCGAAGCAGAGCTTGTATTATGGGTACTAGATAAAATAACTGATAAACTTATTACAATACACTACCTACATAGATAGATATTTTTTATTATACATAGTAAACATCCAGAACACCCTGAACAAATATCTGCAGATCGTACAAACATTTGTCCCGAGGCGGGAATCGAACCCGCAACCGTCCACGTCGCAGGCGGACCTTCCACTGCGCCACGGAGGTCGTCCTCCAATTCCAGGAAGTACAATGCCTATTCATTAGTCTTGCGCATGTGTCTTGAGAATGTGTCACTCAAATGAAAAGATAGATACTTATCTTTTCATTCAAGTGAACTATATCTATCTTTTAGTTCAATAGTTCAGTCTAGTTCACTTGCTCAACAGTAACAAATGTTGTTGTCGTTCGGTTTTCTTTCACAAGTTCATCAAGAAATATTGATTGATGATATAAAATATGAATGAAGGATATAAAATAACAGTTCAACCAATCATGATATCGCAGCTAATGAGATGAGTTTAGACACGAGTTTGTTTCAAAATAAATAGATATGTACCTAAATATAGTAGGTACTTATTTATTCATTATTTATATTAAAGTTAATCGGTAATTTATTGCAGATTCATGAGTTTTACAGGTACATATTATGTGTAGGTAGGTACCGGCTTAGAAAAAATGTTTCGGTAAAATAAAAAGTAAAGTAGGTATACCACAGTTTTTCCTTCATACTTCATCAAGCTTGACAATTTCCGTAAGCGGCAGATACTTTTGTGTTATTATTATTATTCTAATGAAAGAGATAGGTAACTAGGTAAACTGGTAAAAATACCTATGCCAAAGTGTTCTTTACTGTTACGACTTAGAGCTCAAAAATCATGTTGAAACTTGTCGCTTCATTTTACGTAAGTAAAAACGTGTTTTAACTGTACATTGTACATTGCAATTTAGGTTGTTAGTTAAAGATTACCTTTTTTGACTAACACGCAATGTACGTGTGACAAACAAAGACTTCTAAAATCGTTCTCATACGATCATGTTCGAAACGAACGTAACCGAGCTAGTGAGTGAAATAGACAATCACTTCAGTACCTACAACAGAGCGTGACAGCATAATCTATCACAATCTATCCGCACGGGTTTTCGTCGCGACCGAGATGAAGACAACTGAACCAAAGAGTTAGTGAACTAGTTGAATTGTAAGTGAACTAGAGAGAGAAGGACGGCGCACAACTGAAGTAGTTCATTTGAAGGATTCATTCGTGAACTACACATGCATAATATTCATTGGATCATTCGATTGCCACCACAATAATGCAGTCCGCAAAACAAAACGCACGACACATCTTTTGCCTAGCCATGCAGCCCACGGAATGAGACATCGTTAATGTAGCCAACATCGCCTAGTGCGCTAAACGACGCGCTAAAACCACAGTAGATAAATATATTTATCTATTGTGCTAAAACCCTTTGATGTGTGGAAAAAACCGACACCTGATGACCTCTTAGCGACGCTTAGCGTCTAAAATTCCTTTGTAATGCGTTAGCCGCGGTGGAGACGTAGCATAATGCTACGGCTCCACCTGCGTCCTAACGCGTTACTTAATGCTCTAATTTGGGCGTCACGCTGATGTGGCCAACGTGTTATCGTGTTCTTTTATTGACGACGACGCTAAAAATGCACCTTGGCTTCTAATAGGCATGGTGCATTTTTAGCGCTTTAATTAACGCATTAATGGACATTAACACTAACGCCAACGCTAACGCGCAGGTGGAGCCGTAGCATTAGAGAAATGAAAATAATCGTTAGGCATTAGAGCGGAAACACCAAACATTTTTCGGCAATTTTCGCCAAAAAAATAACAGGTTATATACAGGGTGTTTGGTGGAGGGTTAGACAAACTCGGTGGGTGTGTAGGTGGACCTTTGTGAAATACAAATTGAAGGAAAAGACCCTAACTGTTTACAATTTTTTGAACAAATAACGCTCCGTACTACTACGCGCGTGTATTAGAAATAGGGGAGAGGTTTTTGAACAAAATATGTAAATTTAAAAATAAAAAAACTGTTTTTTACTTTTGTATTTTTACTCCATTTTCCCTATAAGTGCTAATTTTTGACAAGTTTATAGATTTTTCGGCTACATGTGATATACTGTTATAATAAACGATGTTTAGAGAAATTTTTAAAAGCATTTGAACTCCTCGATCGCTGTTAGTTTTTTTTTAAAAACGATGCAAAGTTGTCCTTCTTGTTTCTTTTTTTTACTTTTTTTAACTTTGAGAGCTTATAACTAATTATTTACACGTTCTGTCAAATAAATATTGCCTTCAAAAGACGAAGGATACACCTGAAACCAAAAGCAAGTAAAAAGTTTACTGGAAAACATGTTCCAAAAAAAAGTTCTAGGGGTAAAGACGTAAAATTTCGGAAAATCTTAAAAAAATACAAAAAATGGGATTAAAAAAAATTGTAAACAGTTAGGGTCTTTTCCTTCAATTTGTATTTCAAAAATAGGTCCACCTACACACCCACCGAGTTTGTCTAACCCTCCACCAAACACCCTGTATGTAACTACCCCCAAACATTTTTCGGCAATTTTCGCCAAAAAAATAACAGGTTATTTATACCTACTTAAGGTATAAATAACCTGTAATTTTTTTTGGCGATGTTTGGGGTTTCCGCTCTAATGCCTAACGATTATTTTCATTTCTCTAATGCATACGCCTTCTACTGTAATGTATTTATGTTATGCATTTTATTTTATTAAAATACTGCACTTTGATTAACCTGTTTCACATCGAACCTTACCTTGACCTTGTAATACAAAAATAAATTTATTGACATCTGTAGTCACAGCAAAGCATAGAAAACTTTGACGCCAGATAGAGAATTTATGATTTTCAGTAAATAGCCTATAACTCCGAAACCCATGATTTTGTGGTTTTTCTGGGTCGTCAGGAACCCACCTGTCCTCCGTTTTCGGCTTGACGTTGAGTTTCGGGACACCCTGTAGCTATAATGTAAGAGTAAAAGTGAGGGGAGAAAAACTATTGGGATACTATAGGAAATCAAGAGTCTTAAATATTTCTGATTTTTATTTACAACACAACTTTATATTAAAATTACTACATGGATCTGATGCATCTTGCTGATTTAAGCTGCACTGGCCAGACGTTGCTCCCGTACTCTGAGACGGCGTTCACGTTCAAATTCTTTCATTCGAAGAACATAGCTGAAAGACAAATAAATATTTACTTTTGTTCTAAGTTCTAAGTAAGTCAAAAACTTTAAAGAGTGTAAAGCCTCCTTTAAAATTATGAAATTGAAAGTAATTATTGACAATCTTGACAGAATGACATATTAAGCTCTTTAAATTACAATCAGGAACCAGTATTTTCTTGTAATTTGGGTAAATTTTGTTTGTTTGCTGGCTCAAAATCATAAACCGATTATAGCAAATTAAAAAAAGTGTTTTATAGCTACAAAATAATCAGGTGAATTACATTCTGATCTATTGTATTATTATTGTAGTCTACCACTTTGAAAGTCAAATGTATCTTGTTGTGGGTAAAAAATTTTATAGCTCTCTTCGTTCATTTATTATGATGTATCTACTTGCAATATTAACTCATACATACTCCTCATGTTGACAATTCAGGTAATCATGCTTTTCATGAGCACACTTATAAATAAGTGGCATGTTTTTGTAGCGGCACTCATGATACTCAAGAAGCTTATGAGCACAAAAGTCTCGATAAGCAGGTGGAATCCTTGCAGATATAAGATCAGCCTCACGAGCAATCATCTCTGAAACATCAGTAAATGTAAGTTATTTCCAAAATTTTATACACATCTAACCTAAACAATTATTATGTAACAAAACTATCCGATCGCAAGAGACCTATTGCACTATTTTCTTGAGGTCATTCATTAGTGCGTTTTCTTAATATTTGTGGTATTGTTTCTATTGGACATTGATAGGTACCTCGTTCTTTCCTAGGAAAATCAAAACCTGCCTGGGGATCAAACGTAGGCTTATCGTCCATGTACAGGTCGACATTTCGAGCGTTGAATGATCCCATAAACTGGCCCATTTTGTCTTCAAGTTGATTCCAACTTCAGTCTCTGTTATCGATGCCAAATTGGACTTTTTCGGAAATCAAATCAATTTTGAGTCCTTGTTTTGGATCTTTTACAGTCAGTGTTCCATTTCTGTAGGACAAAATGTGGCATAAGGCGAAATGTCAAACTAATTAATTCATGCCACAAGTCTTGATTTTGAATTGAAACATTTTATTTTGATAGAGTTGGTAACATTGATCTTTTAAATATTTAGCACAATAAAATTATGATGAGGGTAGTTTCAAAGACCGTGTGATTTGATTATTGCGTTTTATTACACTTGAAATAAAATGACAATTGCCATGCAGTTAATTTAAATTTAGAAATTGTCCACTCATGTGTAACAAACATGGATTTACATAAACAATTTGAGAAATACAACTTAGCCGTGCTGAAAACTGTTGGGAAAGGGACTTACGGGTAGCTATCTGAATAAATTAATTTTTATATGTTTGCTAATCTTCCGGTCAAAGAAGGTTAAACTATTTTGTTTGATTTACAGCAATGTCTTCCTGTGTGAAAAACGCGACAGCAATCTGCTTACGATAGTCAAAGACATAGAACTCTGCATAAAAATACAAAATCATAAATCGGTGAGTTCCTAAGGCAATGAGTAGGTAGTTAGGTACCAAGGAACATAAATACTCTAGGTAGGTACCTACTTATCTCCATATTTTAAACTAGTTTCCTAGTTGAGATTTT
This sequence comes from Eupithecia subfuscata, assembly GCA_963564075.1. Taxonomy (NCBI): domain Eukaryota; kingdom Metazoa; phylum Arthropoda; class Insecta; order Lepidoptera; family Geometridae; genus Eupithecia; species Eupithecia subfuscata. Next base: position 5,563,298 of record OY751103.1, on the reverse strand, counting down.
TATTTCATACTTATAATAGATAAATACTTAGATACCTACGTAGTTTAAAATATGAGTTGTCTAAAAGCTTATTTTGTGAGCATAAAGAAGTAAAATGATTGATTTCTGATTTTTTGATAATGTAAATGTAGGTATAAATTACACTTAATGCGGTGGGTAAGTAGGTACAACATTATTTAATAAGTAGATGCATACACCTATAAGCAATTTCTTAATATAATTTATGCGATTAACTACGAACCATGTTTGTGTTGGAGGAACACCAACGTTTCATCCCATAACGAGGGACTTCTTCGGGGCGGGTGCGGTTCACGCGTGAACCGCGTCCCAAACTACGATAGTATTATTGTAAAATAAATGCAATTTGTTTTAGGACATCGCAAACGAAGTGAAGATTTTGTCTAAAGTTAAACATCCAAATGTGATCAGATTTTACGATTGTTACTACACAGAAAATCATGTTATGATCTCAATGGAATACGCCACTAGCGGGAATCTAGCGGAATACATGTACCAGAGATGCCCAAAACTGATCCAACAAAAGGTGATAAAAAACCATGCAACTAATAGGTAGGTAGGTATAATCAGAAGCATTTGCTGCTGCCTGAGTCGAATTCGCAATCTCCGGTGTATTTGACGGTTCTGGTGACTCGTGCTTGACCGACAACAGAGATAATAATAATAATAATACTGGACACTTCACACAACATTATCTAGCCCCTGTTGAGATGTCACACTATACGTCCAACCCTTGGGTTATACCTATGTACCTACCTACATAATTTTATCAATGTGAAAGTAATTTGTCTGTAACCTTTTCACACCTGCGCGACCAAGGCGATAGGAGATCTCCTTGGAGAAAGGACATAGTCCGTACTACGAACTCCGTATACTTACTTGGTATTTTTACGTTTATAGAAAATAATGCGTAGGTATATTATATACTAGCTTTTGCCCGCGGCTTCGCACGCGTTGTTTTTATGGAAAAGTTTCGAGGTTATTTCTATCCCATGGGAACTGATTTATGGGATAAAAAGCTATGTTTTATTCCAGGGTTAGACTTATCTGTAAGTATGCAAATTTTCAGCAAGATCCGTTCAGTATTTTGGGCGTGAAGAGGTAACAAACATCCATCCAAACTTTCGCATTTATTAGTGGGAAGTGTGATTACCAGTCTAGTATTGCTAAAAAACCACGGAAAAGGGTATTTTCAAGCTTAGAACGATACTGGTCTTATATCTTCTGATATAAGACAGAGCACCTTCAGTATGATAGATCATACTGAAGGTGCTCGCCGCCACGCCACGCCCCGTCTCGCGTCGTCGCTGAGGGCGCGGCCGTTCTCCGGTGTGAATAGAGCTTAAAGCCGCGGCAGAAGCTAATCTCAATAAATTTGTTTTTCAGGAAATATTATTCTTCTTTTCGCAAGTGCTGCTTGGAGTAAACTATATTCACAGTCTGGACATCATTCATAGGGACCTCAAAGCTGAAAACATACTTTTAACTGGAAAGTTTGGCGTTTTAGTAAAAATAGGCGATTTTGGAGTTTCAAAGATGCTGCAAAGGTAAGTGCATAGGTAAAGCGGGTAAAGCATAAATCTTATGTAAGTATCTAGGTACCTACTCTGTCCCATAGCAGAATAAAGGTAGCTACCGAATTAATCAAACAAAACGAAAAAGGCGCTGAATGACTCACCTCTGCTTGCTGGGTAGTCTTCCTAACGTTAATTAAGGCTTTGTGAAAAATTAAAATAAAATTTTGACTGTTTCAGCGCCAAAAAGACTTCCACCGTAATCGGAACCCCGTATTATTTAGCACCAGAACTTTGTCATGGAAAACCTTACGACACTAAAAGTGATGTTTGGGCACTTGGATGTCTATTGTACGAAATGTGCACGCACAAAAGAGCTTTTGAAGCTGAGGTGAGTTTTATTGTCAATATCAATCGTGTGAGGCAACCCACGGCTAGACAAATCACAAATGCCCTAGAGCGCTATCACACTGTCGATTTGCAAGCGAGTCCCATAGATGTACCTATATTGTTAGATAGGCCCTTACCGCAGTGAGACCGAGCCGTGTTGAAATGAGTAGGTACCTACAGCTCACGCATTTGAAATCAGTGCACCTACATCTAAACAGTGTTAGCCCGACGTGTTTTAATACTGCCATTTTGCGAGAAAAGTGTCACAAAATGCCATTGTGTGCATTTTTAAAGTGCAACAACAATTCGAGAAATACAAATAAAGCCAAAGGTGTAATTTCACTCGTAAGTAGGTATTGCGATTTAAATAAAAAACTTTTATTTTTCCTTCCGCGCTGTCTAAAATAGTAAATTTAAATGGCGAGTGCACGAAAAAGTAGTGTTAGCAACTAATCTGGGAGAAAAAGAGATTTGCGTAGATTGCACACGTTTTACAAATTGCACACTTTTTAGATAAAGACACATTTTCGATTTCGGGGCTTATTAGGACATTTTTTTCAAAGAAGTATGTGCAATATGATTGCACACGAAATAGTATTAATAGTAATTAGGTTTATTGGCAAAAACACTATGTTAAACAACTTATTAGGTAGTGTGCGTGCGTAGGCATTTTGACGCACACATTCAGACATTTTCGATTTCAGGGCTTACAGGACATTAGTTTTTTATTTCCAAACACATTCAAAGACAATGCCACAGTTTTCGGGGTCGGGGCACATCTTCTAACGATATACATCTATGGCGAGTCCAACCAAAGTGAGACGAGTGCGCAGCAAGTTCGCAGCGAGCGCACAGCAAACACGCGGTGGGCGCGCAGCGAGCCGAGCCCGCCTCTATTAGGAAGGAAGCATAGAAAGAGGTTAGTCGCTGCGCGCCTGCAACGTTTTCGCGGCGAGTTCAGCACGCGCTTGTTGCGCTATAGCAGCGAGCTTTGCGCAATCGCCTCGCTTTAAAATTGCGAGTGTGATAAGGCCCTAACGTAAAATTTCCGTTTTCTGCCAAAACTAAGTAAGGATTGTTCGAGTTCAAATTCGTAATAAGTATATACCTACCTAATTGTGTGTCATGCATGACAGCTCTTGAACTCGGAACCGGATCAACTTTGGTCTTCTTCGTCTCGTCTATAAAATGCGCCGAACTCGTATAAAATGCTTTAAGTACTGAATTTATCTTATATTGAACGCGTTCAATTTCCAAGGTAAAATATTTTCACCTTGGCAATTCAATTATCCTTATTATGTGACCTTAATTTCTACGTTTTCATCAATATTCTGACGACCTCTGTGGCGAAGCGGACGAAGGTCTGCCTGCGACGCAGGAGGTTGCGGGTTCGATTTCCGCCTCGGTAAAAATGTTTGTACGATCTACATACATTTTTCCAGGGCGTTCTGGATGTTTTCCATGTATAATAAAAAATATCTATCTATGTAGTGTATTGTATTACGTATATCAGTTATCTAGTACCCATAACACAAGCTCTGCTTGGCTTGGGGCTAGATAATGCTTATTGTCTATCATTATTTTATTTATTCTACGAAGGTCATTTTCTACGTTACCAAACGGCAAACATGCCTCATTTTCATTTATAGTTGGCAGCCCACCAAACGTCGACTTTGACATTTATTTTGTCGTCGACGTTTGGTGGGCTGCCAACTATACGTCGTCAGTTTGTATATTTTAACTACCTACCTACCTACCATATTACCGCGCTAGATGGCGTGATCTGATCACATTAATGCTCATTAAATGCTAATTCTCTTTCTACGCAATAATGTCTGTTCTCTCAACTCTGACGGCAGAGCAATCTATTAAGTACTAGTTGAAAGTAGCGGTGGGTTGCACACGAATCTCTGGCAAGGATTGTGCGAGGCGCTCATTCGCTCAAAGAGCCGGCACACTGTGCTAGCACGATTGTGTTGTGTGGCCGCCGTCGCCGCCACCGTTGGGAACACACTTGACTGTGCTACCTGTGTCCTGCTCGCACGCGCGGAGAGCGACGCGAGTGAGCGAGACGCCCTTGGCACACTGTGCTGTTCTCGGCAAACAGCACAATGCATTGTGCCATTTGTATCCCGCTCACTCCAGTGGCGCGCTGCGCGATTGAGCGGGACGCAGATAGCACGATGACGTTTCACCTCGCGCCTCGCCTCAATCGTTACAGCACGATTTTCAATCGTGCGAGAGCCCCTGTTCCACATATCCCTACTGCTCTATTTCTACTGGTAGGGAAGAAAGGATTTTTTTTCCACATTTAGCTACTAGGGGGGACTACTTTTCCGCTTATCTCTACTGATAAAATAATTCAGGAAAGTGGTATCTTCACAATCAAAATGCTTAAGTGCTTCTATAAGTGTTTATTGTAATCATTCTATTTTAAAACTATGCAAACTCCTTCATTACGAGCTGTGTAGAATCTTTTTTCATTGTGAAGTCTAAGAAAATGTCATGTTGTGTCATGTCATTTGTTAAAAATATAACTGAAAATCGAAAAAATATAACTGAAATAATTTTATTTCAATAACTAAATATGAGTGAACCTATTTTTTTAACCAGAGGCCGAGGATCTGTTTTACTTTACGACGGTTACCAATATCACAGAAAAAAGGTAAGTATATGCTAATGGACAAGAGTATTGGAAGTGTGCTATTACTAAGAAGAACAAGTGCATTGGATCTCTCACAATCAGAGTATGTACCGATGCATATTAAATTATTAATATCGCTATTTTTCATAACGTTGTCAAGCCCTGGTGGAAATCCATGGCGGGAGGCCTATATGTTTCGCAGTGGAAGTCTTGTGGCTAATATGATGATAATGATGACGATGTCCCGGAATTATCAGAATTTATGGTATGGTACATGTAACGATGGCACGCTCATTAGTGTATAATGGCGGACTTAATCCCGTAGGTATTTTTTGTCAGTCAACCTTAGGGTGAAGTTATGGTGGTATTGTTTATTATTACAGGATAGAAGTATTATTGAGAAAACAGTGAGCCATTCGGAATGTTGTTTACGTGATATAGCCAAAAACGAAATTGATATGCGGCTGAATGATTGCAAACGAAAAGTTATTGCTGACCCTACACTTCCGATTCCCAAAATTTACGAAGAAACGCTTGATGGAATATACAACGATGGTTTGGATTTGATAGCAGCAACACCAAATTTTAGAAATGTTAAGACTGCCTTATACAACTCAAGAAACAAAGAGGCAGGAACGAGTAAAATGTTTTACACAGATTTAGAACAGGTGGAGGTGCCATCGAATTATCAGAAATTTCTTTTCGCTGACTATAGATATAATGGTGGTCGTATTTTAATATTTGGTGATGAATGGTCCAAAAATATGTTAATCGATGGGAAAGTTTTATTTATAGATGGTACTTTTAACATTTGTCCAAAACCTTTCACTCAGCTAGTTACAATTCATTGCGACATTGGAAGTACCATAGAGTGTACGAATATAATCCCAGTGCTTTACGCACTTCTCCCAGACAAAAAGACTGAAACTTACGTTACATTGTTCCGACTCATTAAATCACAAATAAAACAGAGCGCTCATAAAAAGTGGGATCCCGATTACATTATGGCTGATTTTGAAGCAGCCATTGCTAAAGCTATGAGAATCGTATTACCAAAAACTGAAAAGGGAGGGTGTTACTATCACTTCCATAAAGCGATATGGAAAAAAGGGAGACAACTGAAGCTAACGAAAAACAGAGACACGAGAAGAATACTAGCATTAATCGCAACGTTACCTTTGTTGCCATTGGATAAAATACAAGAAGGATGGTCATTCATTGAGAGTCAGATTTTAGACGAGTTTAAAATGGATGCATTTAGTAAATATTTTGTAAGAACATGGCTAAAAAATAAACAATTTCAGGAACAGTGGTGCGTGTTTGGAAAGAGGCACAGAACTAACAATTTCGCAGAAGCCTGGCATTTTAAAATTAATAACAAGAGTAACAGAAAAAACAGTTTGTATGCTTTATTAAAATTATTATACAACCAATCAACGGTTATGAAAAATCGGATGAAGTCCATCAAGAATCCGCCAAAAAAGAGGGCGCAAATATATGTGATCCGTGACCGCGTCATTCAAAATGCACAACTGCATTTAATCACAGGAGATATAACGGTGGGTCATTTTTTAGATATGCTAAGATAATTATTATTTATTTGTTGATTTCAAAGAAGTTTAATTGTTAAATTTAGTACCGATATAATATAAGAATGTTTTTTTAAGGTACATACCTTACTACCTACAATAAATGAATTTTCCATCTGATTGTACTTTTCCTTAGTAGAAATATGTGGAAGTGAAATATCATTGTATCCCCCCTAGTAGCTAAATGTGGAAAAAAAATCCTTTCTTCCCTACCAGTAGAAATAGAGCAGTAGGGATATGTGGAACAGGCGTGCGAGAGGCTCTTTTGTTCAAGTGTGCAGATACAATTGTGTTAGCACACGTGCTGAGGATTAGTTGAAAGCATAATTTAAACCCCGCGGCTGCGCGGCGCGGCGGCGGTCGGGTGATCATAAAAAAGGCATGGCATCATGATAGGTCCATAACGAAAGAACAAAACCCAGAGTCCGGTTGACGATAGTATCGGAACGTGATGTCTAATATTTTTATGGGATTTGCGTAGTTCCCTGTCCGTACAGTAGAGGCGCTGAACTAAATCCCATAGAAAAAGGAGACGTTACGATTCGATACTATGGTTATCCGGACTCAAGGCTCTGTTTTCATGATTCTCATCCGTTTCAATTTATTTTTCAGACCTTAGTTGGCTTGGTAAAGGCTATAACAAGCGGCAGTGTGCATCCAATTGATCTCAAAACCTACAGTAGAGGAATGCAAGATCTCATAGATTCTATGCTCTCCATCCTGCCTGACAAACGGCCCACTATCAAGGATTTGATGGGACGTAACATCCTCCTACAGACTATTTATACCGTCTTTTTAGATGCTGGAAATGAAGAACTATTACATTTGAAAGTGAACAATGATTTGAATGACTAATATAATTTTAAGATTAATTTGTGTTTATTGGATAAATTGAAATTAAATAAAACAATAATTTAATGTATGCTTGTTTATTTGAAAAATTAAAACAAAAAATGCTTAGGTGACTGAATAGTTTTAAATCACATCTTTGTACCTGATTGACTTATCGCTTTGTGTTAGTCATCTGTTCTTTCCAGGGAAGATCAAGTGTAGTACCTTCTTAAAAGCTAAATTATCTATTACCTATAATATAGTTCTATTCTCACCAGCTTAATACCTAGTAGTTCTATTCTTATCAACTTAACAAGCTGATAATAATACCAGAGATTTAATATCTCTAGCAGTATCTGTTCTTAAGAGCTATAATTACTGAAGCGCTGCATGGAATCTACCCGTTTATCTGATCATTCTCCATTTCCTCATCTTCATCCCGCTCTGAAATCATAATAAATGTTACTGTTTTTAATACATAGCTAGCAACTAGTATCTACTCGCGGCTTCGCACATGTAGTTTCGATAATAACGTAAAGGTTATTTCTATCCCATGGGAACTGACAAAAAGTAGCATAAGTGTTATATTTGCTTTTAGACATACATTATATTATGCAAAATTTCAGCCCAATCCGTTTAGTTTTGGCACGAAGAGGAAACAAACATCCCAACTTTTGCATTTAATATAAGTGTGACACACAACTGCTGGCCAAAGCCTAATGTTGGTTGACTACATCCAGGAGTCAAATATTAACATTTTTTATTTTCAGCCAGCTGCTACATAAAATGTATGTCCCCTAAAAGTACTAAAGCTAATTTGAAATCAAAGATTCCTCGTCTCCTCTCGCAAGATATCTGAAAATTGAATAGCGATTTAGATTATCATAGGGATCATTTCTTGGGCCATTCATTTTCAATAAAGAATTACAGGTAATTTTTTGGTACCAACTTTTGTGTTTAATTAATGTCACGTTAGCTTGGATTTCTAAAATTATCTTACGTTGGCCATTGGTCTGGGTCTGGGGTTGCAATGGCTTCTGTCCAGGAATCTGTCCTGACTGCAGCATTCTAGTCAACCGTTCCACCTCATGCAATGATGATGCATTTTTAATAGCTTCTCTAATCTTGTGGATTTCTTGCGCAGTGAGATCTGTAAAATGACAAATTAATTAGGACCAAGGTAATTCCAGTGGTTTTCTGATATTTTATGAAAAATATTACTATGCATACTTGTGACTTTAGGATCAGGCATGTTTCCTCCAGGAACAAATGTTTTTGCTTTCTTAGCAATTTCTTTTTGCATCTCTTTTCCTTTCTTGCTTTTGAACAAGGAGTTAGCTTCGTCTCTTTCTTTCTGCTTAATCTTTCTGAAGTCTAGTAACCTGAGTTCTGGCAGTTTGAAAGCCATGTAAGCTCTGAAATAGGAAAAAGACAAACTTTTATAGGGACAGCCTTTACGGCCTTATTCTAGCTAGACACTCATACAACAATTGAGTTGACTCTGGACTCTCGACTATCTACACAACACAATACAGATAGAATCAGATAATCCAGTCTGCTGGACTGGATTATTGATTTAAAAATCAGCTAGCAAAGCAGCAGAATACAAAAGAAAATAAAACTAAAATAAAATTCCTAATAAATAAGACTTTAGTGCAACAGTGGGATCCAGTAAGCTGATAAGAGAGAAGAGACAATATGGTTGCAATAAAAAAATTGAATTTGAATTTGAGACAAAATAAAAAATTGCTCATTAATTTACCTGTAATGCTGCTTATTAGCCACAGGATTGTGCATAAGAGAGAGTGTTTTCAGCTTTGGCAGTGATGCCAATGGATCTATATCACCCAGTTCTGTGATATTATTGTTTGTGAGGATGAGCGATTCTAAGTTAGGAATGTACTGCTCCAAATTTTCACCAATTCTCCTGAAATCAGTAACAGTATTACTATTGCTAATTATTTGTAGAAAAAGAGCACGGAGGTATGTATTTTATTAAAAAAAAACAACTTACACTATTCTGTTATTGTTTAGCAGTAGACATTTTAGTCGCTTCAAAAGTGGAAATCCATCGAGCTTTCTTACATCATTATCGGAGAAATCTATGGTGTCAAACTGATCCAAAGTAGCACCCATATTTTCGATTTGAGGGATTTTGTAACCTTAAACATATTGGTAGTCAGCACAAACTTCGTAGGCTTAAGGCTCTTAAAAGTAATGAATATTTGTGATCGATATTATGATTACAGTAAGCGCAGTGTAGGGATGACACGTAAAAAAGTCGTGATAAACGGCATCTTTGTTTGTTTTTCATAAAAGTGGGTAAGCAATGCAAACGATGAAATGTTCCGCGGAAGAACTAACCTCTAAGATCCAGCTCTCTGTCTCTGCATGGATTCATGTATTGCATAGAATTTTGTATGAGTTCGGAAGTTAGCTTCACCATTTTGACACAATAATATACAATTTGCTTGAATAAACAATATTATTGGATTGAAAACGAACACCAAACCAAAATAGTAAACGCCGAATCGTCACATTCGTCACCCGCCCGCGTCACCAAACCAAACGAAACGAAACGAAATTGAACTGAAATGAATGAACAAAATTAGTGAACGAGAACGAATTTTTCAAAAATGTTACATTGACTTTGACAGATTTAACTTTTTCACATGGACACCTGTCATCAGTTGTGTCCAAGATGGCGGCGCATGCGCATCTGAGGCTGCATTCCGAGTTACGCAAATATCGATAATAGCGCGCTCACAAGCGTTCCAAATTACTGTGAGCGCGACAACGATGTCCCGTGTGACGTCATAGATGACGTCATGACATGCGCCATTTTGCGATAACACCGACCATCCCACAAACTGAAATCACTGTGAGCGCTCTGTCAAAACTGACGTTTACTCTGTCAAATCTCACAATATCATTCACAGAACACGTACAATGACATTTGACATGTGACTCGTGCCCGTGAGCGCGTTTACAAGTGTTCCGAATTGATGATGGCACTCAACTGTCAATATCGTGCTAACTAATTTGGAACATAGAATAATACTACTCCTAGCGGAGAACGACAAATATCGTTGTAATCGCTAACGGCGCTGTATTTGTAATTCGGAAAGCACCCTGAGTAACCACATGGTGGTTACGCTCAGACTAGGGATGAGACGTATTTACGCGACCAGGTTTCTATGTATTTGCTTGCAAGTACGGAAACCAGGTATGAGTCGAAATACTTTGATGGTCTTGCAAGTATTGTATCATCACATAGCTCATTCAACAAGTTTTTTTTCTATGAGATAAACAAAATTGGCATTCCAATTAGGGTTTCAAATGGCTTTGTTAGAAATAATTTATTTCTGTCTATTCCTGTGATTTGTTGACAAAATGATTAATAATTCAAAAACTACATTGAGTTAATAATCTAACTCAATGAAAATATAGCTATATGCCAAGTAAAAAACAAGAATGGGAAGCCACCAAAAATCATCTGAAATTGGCAAAATATTGTCCATTTTGGTAGGCTTAGTATGGAGAGGGCTTTTTGGATTTCCATTAACCTTACCGCGAAGTGCATATATCCAGTTCAGGCAAATGGAAAGTTGTAAATATTGAGATACCTACCAAACAAATAAAATTACTAATAAATCGACTTATGAAACTTAACTATTTGTGAAGCATTATTATTAAAATGAGCTACTTTGTTGCTTAATACAGGTACCTAGGTAGGTACCTACTTACTGAAAATACATGTTCGTAAATATATTAAAACTTTTTTATTTGGTGAAAGAGGGAGGGGGGACAAATGAAACGAAAAATTAATAAAATATTATATAGGTAACTATAGCATTACTACGTAGGTATAACAAACACAATAATAATTTATATAGTTACCTGTAGATGATATAGATAGAGCCTTTATTCACAAAGAAATTACAATCATTATTAGAAATAAATTACAACTAGTATTTATAATAATTGTTTCAAGTAAAAATTATTAATAAACTCACACGCACTAGGGCACACGGTGTAACGCGAATTTGAGGTTTATTGATAGAAATGCAACGTTACGCTAGGTGGTGCTGCTTGAAACATGTGAACAGACAGGCACAGCGGCACGTTGCACCCCTCGCAATAAACCTGCGTTCTTTTTTTACACACCTTGCATCCCCTGCGCAGCGGTTGTAGGCGTTTGCCTGGCGCAGCAGCCTGGTGGGCAAACTCCGCTGGGAAATGCCCTGAAGGGGTTGGTAGCGGCGGCGGAGCTTGACGTGCATGTGAGTGCGTCGAAAGGAGTTGACTACACAACTCCTTTCGGAAGCCTCGATGAGACAAGCCTGGTGTCGCTGTTTTTTTATGCATTACTAGCTGCGCCCCGCGACTTCGCCCCCGTGGAAATTTATGTTTCCAACTTTCTTAATTTTTTCTTTCATAAGAACCTTCTCCTGACAATAACAAACACAACAAAGAAAGAATTAGTGAAATCGGTCCAGCCGTTCACGCGTGATGCCTTGACCAAGGAAAACGGGTTTCATTATATAGATATATGCATTTAAAATGCTTGCATTTAAGAGACGGCGGAAAAGCTTTTTGTACCAGATGCGAGTTCTCTTCCTCTCGATGGGATACATTGCCAGCATTTGGTCTTTGCGATCGACACCCCCCATGCAGATATTGTAATCTGCGACGACCGTTGGTTTGGACACCCCTTGCGGAGAATCCCAGGTCGCTAACCCGTGGTATGTCGAGCTAAGAGCCACGCGGTTCTTATCTCGCCATACCACGCAGTCGACGTCCCCGGAAGTGCCCCGGTACCATGTCCCTTTTTGTCAGAGCTGCTAACTCTGCAGGGACATAGTGCCGGTTGTTGCGGAGAGTGCCGACGCAGTCAAATCCCCGCGATTTTAGTTCCCTCGCTAGGGCTGGACTATTATAAAAATTGTCCATCCAGACAGTATAACCCTGGCCTTCAAGGCCCGTTAGGAGCCTGAGAACCAGGGAAGGGATGAGTCCCGACACTGGCGTCTCCTCCTGCGGGGAGGCCGCAGTGTCATGGCCGGCATGAATTTCAAACCGCCACAGATAGCCGGAGTTAGACTCACATATTTCGTAAGTCTTAACTCCGACTGTGGCGGCTTTATTATGAATAAATTGATTTATATCAAGCCAGCCCTTCCACTGCGTGAGGGACTCATCCAAAGCAATGTTTTGCGATAAGCCATACAATTCCGAGAATTGTTTGTTGAGGTGGTCAGTTATTGGCTTGATTTAAATAATTTTGCCTGGGGCCTCGTCATTTCGTGCATACTATGATTGTCCGCAAAGTGCAGGCATTTAGACAGCAAATAGAACCTGTCACAAGACATGACGGACGAGAATAGAGGAGTATTGAAAATGTCGTGGTTCCAATACTCCTCCATACGCGATTTCACTGTGATTCCGGTCGCCATGATCACAGCGAAATACGTGTAGATCTCGTCCGTCGTTGTGTCTTTCCACGTACGGATCCTACTAGTTGGACGTATGTTGCCACTCGCCATCATGGCAGCTGCAACCTCCTGCGCGTATGTGTTGGTCTCACGCACAATTAACTCCATTATTTCCAGATTCCATATGGCGGTGAATGCCTCATATGGAGTCTGGAATGGTGTGCGCGGACCACATGCTTGTTTGGGAACAAACTGTTCCCGGCGTTCGGTCGGTGGCACCATAGGCTGGTTGAATGCACGCCACTCAAAGTGCCACTTATCGAGTGGCCTGTGAGGTGGTGGCGGCGGTAGCGAGGAACGCGGCGGTAGCGAGGAACGCGGCGGCGAGGAACGTGGCGACGGTGTCGGCGATGGCGAGGAACGTAGCGCCGGTGGCGGCGGCGGCGAGGAACGTGGCGACGGTGTCGGCGGTGGCGAGGAACGTAGCGCCGGTGGCGGCGGCGGCGAGGAACGTGGCGACGGTGTCGGCGGTGGCGAAGAACGTAGCGCCGGTGGCGGCGGCGGCGAGGAACGTGGCGGCGGTGGCAGCGGCGATCGGTGGCCAGGCGAATTCGGCGAAAGCGTTTGTAATGTCTTCCTATTAGACCAAATATTTATCTATTACTCTATTTGAAATAAAAAGTATAATAGTATTAAAATAGCATTATGTAATTTATAATATTACTATATTAATCATTTAAATATTTAAAATTATTATTAATTAAAAATTACCTCTACATCCAAATTTTCAAAAAATAGGCGCGCCGTTCTCGGAATCGCAGTCCTATTTATAGCAGTAACCTCCTCGTCCTCGCTGTCGGATTACTCTGCACTACCTGCATGCACAACAAATGATTAAAATTGGTAGCCAGCTCAGTTTATTGGGGCGTTAATAATACTTTAACACTAACATTTAACAAAAAAAAAAACAAAGTGTTTAACTGCAATTTTCTCAAAAAGTACTAACTTACAAAAAAATGATGGGAATGAAAAGTACGTGCAAAAATCTGTTCAATCTAAAATAAGCATGAGATAAGGGTATTATAATGTAAAATAACGAAAAAAAAAGTGTCGCAATGTATGCATATTTATTGTTCGTCGTTGACTCAAATCATCTTCCCCACATTCCATCCCTATTTAGCTAACTCTCAAAAAAGGATTATATGTTGTTAACCACAGTGAGGCTAAATTCATCCGTACCATACTTTGGCTTTAATTTCTCACGACACGCACCACTATAGCTTCTGTGTATTGTTATTTCTGGGAAAGCATGATATTTGTGATATTCTAATTATGGCTAACCAGCGGTGAAGTATAAATTTTGTGCCAAGATGCCAACCGACACCGGTAGGTACCTACAATTTGCAAAGCTGAGGTTCATATTATGCATTTTTTTCCAATGAAAACCATGTTGACTGTTAAGTATCAAGTGTGTAAAATATTGAAAAACATACCTTTCGCTATCCATTTTAAACAAATCCGGTACAAAATAACTCTTACGAATAAACAGAAAACACCACTCAGAAAGATGTTGGAACACGAGTGAAAGAACTTCAGATGCCCGTCTTTAATTACGATCAGAGGGTAGGCAGTCCGACCAAATGTCAAAGTTGCTGGTAAAAATAGGGGCCCAATTGACTATCGGCAATGCAAACTACCCTAGAACTAAAAAAAAATCGTGTAGAACCTTTATTTAGACTTCAATTTGCTGTCTGGGGGCAACCACAATGAGGCGAGCAACAGTGGGGGCGTGTCTGTGGAGTCGCCTCATTGAGGCAAACAACTAACGACAGGAAGAGTGGTGAGCAAGGCAAGACCAATGAATCTTTATAGTTATCTGGATCGCGCACGAATATATTATTTCATTCGTTAAAAAGTAACTTGTAAATTAATTTACTTAAGGCTTATTTTTCTTTGTGACATCTCAGGGTAGAAAAACGAGCCGAGTGGCTTGAAAGTAGAAGAGGGTGGTCACAAACTGTTCCAGAAGAGTAGTATGAGAAAATAAATAGGTACCTAACATAAATTTCGGAAATTTTGCGAAGCTTCGAAATATTATATCAGCAAATGGAATGCCTCAAAAAAGGGTGCCTTTTTTGAAATTGGTGAGGCATGCGTAGCAAGACAAAGAAGGTAAATATTGAGCTTAGAACCATTTATAAAAGAATCTATCGTAGTTTGACGAATTCACTACGTCTCTCGTTAAGGGAACAATGCTGTTTTTCCAACACAAATAAGGTTTGTAGTTCGCTTACGTCCTTAATGAACAATTTATGAGTTTGTTGAATATCAACAAAATAAGAGGACAACAGACTACAACCTATAGAATCAACGGCGAGCAAAACGAACCTTGAACATTTGTATGATCTGGCTATGCGTGTGAGTTGTTTGGCATTAGATTTAGCAGTTTGCAGTTACAAACTCACCTGAAACGGAGGTTGAGTCCTGAAGGCTGAACTAGAGCAAGCCAGAAGCTTTATGAAACAGCAGAACGTTATCATCAGTCGGCGAGCATAGCATGCCACGAAAATTGGTTTGATTTTTGGAGTAGGTACTTTGCAAACTGACTGACCTCAAACGATAGATGAGCCCATGATCAGGGGCAGGCAATAAAGTTGCCGGTGAGCCACGACAATTTTTAGATTTTTGAGTTATTTTTATCAATTTTGCAAAGTGACCTAAAGCGTGAGTCGAGCTCTGGACCATAGTCAAAGAAAAAAAAGTTATCGGCGAGCGGAACAAAGCACGAAAATTTTGTTGTCGACTTCGATTTCTTTGCGCTGGTTGACAAAGTGACCTCGCAGATAATTTGTTACATTTTTATGCTTTTTACCGTGGTGGTTGGATTGATACAAACTGACTATAGCAGACCAGCTAGAGCACTCAAGTTCAGTTCAGTTCTCGTCATAGATAACGTTAGTTGCCTCTGCGCTGACCAAAACATAAAGCACAAAATACCAGTAATAGGCGAGCGGAGCGAGCCGCGACCCCCGTGAACGCCCCCCCCCTGGGACCGCGCCTGAGTTGAAGCTGGTTTTGTATACAAATTCTCTCCCAAATCTCAGCGGCCGGCCCATGCGGATTTGTTGTTGTTTCATGTCGAATGAAATGGGGCGCGTTATGAGTGAGAAAGCGCGTCTAACCATCAAATACCCCTCTCATCGTCTCATCGCATCGCCCCCCGCGTGTGAGCAAGCGGTTGCAGAAATTAGAAGGAATTTCACCATTTTTGATATTTTTTCGTACTTTCCGATTCATTTTGAATAAACGACTGATTTCAGAAATATTTTTGATTACTTCTAATGTTGAATATATTTAGGATGTTTGCAGCGCGACAGATTTTCGAGTAAAGGTGTCTATCATGCATAAAAAATTGCTTGAAAATGCCTCGATTTGTTGCTCAAAATATGGCAAATTAGTTTCGCTCTCATTTAAAGATTAGAATGTTTTTTGAAAAACTAAAACGCTACAAACATAGCTATTTCTTATCCGGTTATGTATACAAAATTTCATTTAAGCCGGGCATGTAGTTTCCAAATGAATCGAAAAGTACCTACGTTTGTATGGGGGCTAAGGTATCCGCACCGTTCTTATGGCCTACGACATCGGCCGAGCCGAACCGTATGCCATTGAGATGAGACCTAGTACCACAGCCTACCTAGGTATATCTAGTAGGTACCTACTTGTGAGAAAGTATAGTCGAACCACAGATGTAGGATCTGTGAGTCGAACGTAGTTCCTAGGCTGCTTGGCGGCGGCGCTTACCTCGGAATAATGCAATCGTTATTCCGATTAATTTAACGTTCTCGTAATATCTGTCTGGCTGACTACCTAGGCGTTGCCCGAAAAAAGTAACTTCTACCTACTAATATTCTTTAATTATTTACCTACCTGCTGATTAGCTTGTACCTAACCGACGACCGTAGATAGAAGTCACAGAACAGAGAAGATAAAAAGTAGATAAGATAGGTTAGGGCAGCAGCGAGTTTTTACTCTATGGGTTAGGGAGTTAGGTAGGTATACTTTACTTATGGGTGCCCCCGTAGGTACTGTCACAGTTAAAAAAATACTCTGTATACCTACTTATAACACAGAAAAATAACAGCCCATTCTTTATATCCGACCGCTTCTTCTATTTGCCAGTTTCATGAAAACGAATCTGTTGTAAGCAAAATCTTTTGTGCGTTACCTACCACATTTTTCCCCTGATGAGTCCCAAACCCCATAATAGCTGTTTTTCCGAACGCTCAACAAAGTCAGCTTAAAATAGGGGAGGCCGGGGAGAAAAGTAACAGTTTGTACTTCATGCCTGATTTTTCGTTGGTAGGTCACATTTGTGATAAAATAACTAGTAGGTAGTTCATAACCATTTATCGTCGTGAGTGTTTTTCAAGTAGGTATAGAGTTTAGTCTACCAATAGTCCAGTAGGCCTAGCACGGGGATAGTTGTCTAGGGTAGAATAGAGAAGAATAACATCGCATTGTCATTCATTGCGTAAATTATTGAAGTTGAAGGAATGAGTTTCAAACATATGACGCATTCGACGACGATGTGACGTAATTTTTCTCTATTCTACCCTGGACAACAATCCCCGTGCTAGGCCTACCAGGGAACATACTTTACTCGTACCACAGATTAAACTCAGTTCACGTTATTATCAAAGAATCCGAAATAAAATGAGCTACTAAGTCATGGTTACATTTGTTACTCTAACTAACATAAATAAAGCATCTCGTTCTGGTATTTCTTTTTTTGTATTCGCTTCAAAACTAGAGCTTACGTAAATGCTAGATAAATAAAAGCCATTTATAAAGAAAAGGAAAATATTAAAATATTGAGATTTATGTTTCTATTCAGTCAAACATTATGGTGAATTTACTTCATGATTTTTAACAAATATTTTTTGACAAAAAAAAATAACTACATAAGAATCAAGAAAACGAACAAAATACGACTTCTCAATGATTTTTAAACTTCTTAAGTAAATTATAAGAAAAAAAATTAATATCCATAAGATAAGTCAACTTCGGTATAAAAATAACTGTTACTTTTGTCCTACCATGAAAATGAAATGTTACTTTTGTATAAAATACCCCTCTGTTTTTGATATTTAATGAAACATATCCTTAAAACGGAACGCAGACAAGTTATACCATGCTGTAGGTAGACAATCAGAACGTTAGTCAACGAGTTTAGTCACATTATTTTGAGCATCTTAATTCTACTTAAATAAAATGAATAAACAATATAATACACCTTCAGTGCCAAAAATCACAATTTGTCCACTAACCTAACTTGCAGCTGATCAAGGGCGCGGAAACTAAACTCATGCGCGGGAGGCGCTGCAAGGTACCAACGGTCGCGCGGGTCGTTTCAGCCATAAGACAAGGCTGCGTTTGTTACATTCGACCCGCCGTTTATTTCCTTTATTCCATCCAGTCCTACCAGTAGTTCGATAGTCGAACTGTTGTCCCCGGTCTCCCCTACCAAATAAACCGCCTCCGTATCTAATAAATGTGCCAAGGTAACTTCCAAGTTGTTATCTTTTTTAATAAGTTCTTCTGAAAAATATTCGTTGTTTTTATCCCTCTGCGAAACTAGAAATTGTTTTTAAAACTTTTCCCATGCCTGAAACTTACGTAAGGTAAACTAAGTTAAAGTGGTTTACTTAGAGCACAGATGTACATCTGTGCCTTAGAGATAAGAATCAAGGAAGTCTTCCAAATTTGTAAAGGCAAAAGCAGCATAACATTACACAAGTAAGTAGTTAGGTAGGTACTAACCACACAACTAAACATTGTTACACTATTTGAAAGAAATAAGACTATTGTGGAATATAATACTTCTTGTACCTACTGACGTAAATAGGTACTTACCAAACGGGTCAGAGTTAGAGCACGGTCAAAGTATCAAGCAACAAAGTTACACAAAAGAATTTTAAAGCCTTGTACTGACTCGGCAATAATACATCATTTGTAATGTGATGCGATTGCTGATAAGGTGATATGACAGGCGACGAGCAGCAATCTCATGCAAGCATGACCCATATTGTATTTCTGTAGGTACTCTATAGTAGAGTATGTAGAGCTACCCCGTTCAACACGCGATCTACTTACACTTACAGTTACACCTATCTATACGTAGATATAGCTATCCAAATGTTTGGTCTTGTAGTCTGCAGCTACGCGACGCGACAGTCGAGTTTCGTATGCCAGCCCGGTCGAACGCGGCGGGCCCTCTACGGAAATCTACGTGCCAATCCTCTACGAGTCTACGCGCTACGGCGTAGCACCCGATAATTATTATGAAAGTTCCATAGAACAGTGAATCACAAGTTTCTTTGAATTTACGGTCGTAAATTACAGTTGAAAAGTGCTATAGGAGTTTCTATGACATGCTATAGCGGTATCGTTGTCTCGTAAAATGTTACTGTAAATATTGGGAATTTGAAATATGATGGTGTAAAACGTGTGACCGAAACATTTGTGAAGTGTGAATTAAAGTGATGTTTGTTCTTATAAACTAGGTAAGTTGTTTATCATGAATTAATTCAAGACTAGGTATGTGCTGAAGTAACTAGGTAGGTATCTCTAGAATTGATTTTTCCTGTAGATCGATAAGTAACAATAAGACACTTTACAATTTACAACTATAGGTTGTGCCATTTGTTGAGTTTATTAACAAAAATCATTAGTCAATCAAAAGTATCATTACAAACGAGTCTTTCACGAACATGTTTCTCATTATTTTTAAGAAATGTACTTAGTATTCGTGTAACAGTGCACCGTAAAGGGCTTTTTTTAGGGTTTAAGTTACTTACCTATATTACATGGCATTATCTCTATTCAGGGCTGTTTTTGTGTACTACTTATTTCCCGTGCCTTGAAATTTTATTTTCTGTCTTCTAGGTTCTAGAACCATGGAAACGACAGTAGGTACCTAATGTTAGATTATTATGCCTTTGATATTGTATGAATTCTAGCTAAAAAATACTACAGTGACAACGCTAACCTAGGTTTACGTAGGTCCTTAGGTATAATAAATCTGTCAGGTCATAAGAAGGGTATGAAGAATCGTAAACTTTTAGAGCTTAGGTAGTCTACATTGTACTTATTTGCAAAACTACTCACAAATCATTTTATGAGGAACTTTTATCAAATAGGTACCTGACAGTTTTTACACAGGCATTGACATTATTCCATATCTACGCCACATAAATTAATATTAGGACGGTAATATTTTAAATGCGAAAATAATTGGTTAGAATGTAATAAATTAATGAATAATAGTGACAAGACTAAACTTACACAATTTAAAAATTACAAAACTAAACCTATAAATTTGGATATAAAATATCAATCAATTAATGTAGAAAGTGTTGAATCATGTATTTTCGTAATAAACTTGACGAACATCTTAATTGGAAACCGCATGTTGATTATGTTTGTAGTACAACTTAGTCAACTTAGTCACTTGTCACTTAGTTTTTAAGCTGTTTTGTTGTATTGTTTCTATCTATAAGTGTGCAATAAAGAATTTTCTATCTATCTATCTATCTATCTACAACTAATAGATTTGTTTTTGCTTTGAAGAGAATTAGAAAAATTGTATCACAAAAAGCAGCACTTGCTGCCCACCACGGCTATGTGTCATCTGTGTTGCTCTACGGGTTGCCATTGTGGGGTAATGCAGTGGAGTTACTCATAGCTTCTAAAGTCCAAAAAAAGTGTTTGCGTGCAGTTTGCGGAGCCTGGTTTCTTGATAGCTGTAAACCACTATTCAAAAAAACGAAAGTGCTTCCCTTGCCATGTATCTACATTAAAGAAATCTGCATATTCGTAAGGCAATACCCATATTATTTCAAAACTAAGGAAGAAGTTTTATCTAGGCATACTAGACCTAAAAAAAAAGATTTTTATGCCAAATCAACATTCTACGTTTTTCGCCAGAAATTCTTTTTGCATGGCCATTAAGATATTTAATATCCTTAATACCAATGGAATTTAAGGATTTGCCAATGACATTGTTTAAAAATAGACTCGATAAATGGTTACTGACTCATTGTTTTTATAGTGTGGAGGAATATCTTAATTTTAAGCAGATAAGACAGTTTTAATTTAAGTCTTGATCATTATTACTATTTATTTAGGTGGGTTTATTAATATTTACACACCAGTTCAATACTAGTGGTAGTATTACATTGATACCACTGATACAACAACAGCATTGTAATATTTGACATGTTTCCTGTGAATAAACGATTCTATTCTATCTATTCTATTTTAAAGTAAATCTACCTGTCTTCTTAAGTTTAAACGTATGCACGGATCTTAATAAAATTTGGCAGGGAGATAGACTGTATCCGGGGAAAGATTATGGCAAGCTTAAAAAAATTACAATAAACATTGTTAATTGCAGTTAATAATAGTAGTCAAGTATAAACATGGCACTTAATTAGGGCTCTCAATACCAATATAAGCCAGAGCTAGAGAACTAGAAATAGCTTGAGATTTGCTAGAAATTCCAAAGAAAAGGCATTTGAAGCCGTTGGCTGAAGCTAATACACAAGCAAGGGCCTGGTCTGAAATCTTATCAAGATGTTTCCAAATCTTCAGCGGGAGTATTTGCAATGCAAACTAACATCATTGAGCGTTTTCTTCATTATACCACCCGACCCGACTTCAGCCCGACACGACACCGACAGGAGTGGACGCACAATTGTATATTATCGACATATGTGGAAGACTGCATGCAGATGCGGGATGCGTCAAGCTAATGACAGAGCGCTTTGAGACTCAATATGCTCTATGCTTTATCTCGTAACATTTAGATGCATTGTGGGCCACTCGTTTGAAGCTTGTGGGAATCCATTTTGTCACTTTACATCTAAAGATAATGAGTATAAGCTCATATATGAAAGCACATTTATGTGCTGCGTGGTAACGGCGTTGGATTAATGTGTGTAGAGCTTTATTGAACGCCACGCCATCCGATGTTTCCTACATTTAAAAATAAAATAAAATAAAATAAATAAATAAATAATACTGGACAATCCACACAGCATCATCTAGCCCCACGCTAAGCAGAGCTTGTGTTATGGGTACTAGATGACTGATATACATAATACGATACATTACATAGAAAGATATTTTTTATTATGCATAGAAACGACCAGAACACCCGGAACAAATGTTTGTAGATCGTACAAACATTTGTCCCAAACGGGAATCGAACCCGCAACCTCCCGCACCGCAGGTGGACCTTCGCCCACCGCGCCACCGAGGTCGTCAAAATTTCGTTGCGTATGTTGCCTGGCGTGGGCTCAGTCAGTTTCTAGCTTTATGCGTCGGCTGATGTCAGTGTCCGTGCCGGTGTCGGGTCGTGTCGCCTAATGAAGATCGCCCACTGTCGTTGTTTACTCAAGTTCTTGAAGCCGGGTTAAGCATACATTGTATCTGCTTATTTACCTTCTTTCATTTGGGGCAACAATTTGCCGCGGAAATTCTTTAGGCAGGTACATTAAATATACATGTCTGTACTTGCTTACCTATTTATGTATCTAGTTGACTGCCTCGTTGGTCTAGCGGTCAGCTTGTACAACCGCTGATTAAGAGGTCCTAGGATCAAATCCGGGTCGGGCCAATAATTGTTATTGGGGTTTTCAAGCAAGAAAATTTCACTGTAGCAGCCCGGAGTCAGGAAGATGGCAGTGTTACACCCCCGTGCCTCGGAAAGCACGTTGAGCCGTTGGTCCTGCGCTTGTCCTATCCCCGGTCCTGTCGGTCTGCCGTCCCATCCGGATTATGAGTGTGAGGGAATAGAGAGTGCATCTGTGTTTGTGCACACACTTGTGCACGAATACAAAACGTACCGTCGAGGTAGAGACATCGAGGTATTGAACATCGAGCTTTCATCGTTCGAATGAAAGTTGATCTCATACGTCAGTAAGCCTTTGTTCAACGATTTTTTGACTAGTAGGTAGAATCGCAGCGTTTTTAAAGGTACCTACCTCAATAAGTAGGTAAGTATATGATATGGGTCGACAGTACTCGAAAGCCCTCATCATCAGAGCAACGAATGATGGACATGACGTGAAGCCTCCTCCAAAAAACCTCTGAATATATCATGAAAATTGATTTGGGCAGTATAATATGTCACGTTCCCTTTAATATAATATGGATGCGATCCATCAAACAGTAGGTATGATAGATTTATGATGATACAGGCATTATTGATTATCTAATTGTTTTGATGCATGATAACAGCTGGATAATTCACAGATTTATTAATATAAAATGAAGCCATCAACACAATTTTACAAAAATGAAGTCATCAACGAAAGAAACACAATTTTACGAAAGCAATTGAAACTCATATTATGAGCATGAACTTATAAATAAATAAATAATGCTGGACAATTCACACAGCATTATCTAGCACCAAGCTAAGCAGAGCTTGTGTTATGGGTAGGTACTAGATAACTGATATACATAATACAAAACATATAGATAGATATTTTTATTATACATAGAAAAACATCCAGAACCCCTTAACAAATATCTGCAGATCGTACAAACATTTGTCCCGAGGCGGGAATCGAACCCGCAACCTCTTGCGTCGCAGGAGGACCTTCGACCGCTGCGCCACAGAGGTCGTCAGGTTATGTTCTTGCATTTATAGGTGGCCACATTTATAGCAGAATGTAAAAGAGTTGGCAAGGCACAAATAAAATTGAATTACTATTGAACACATAGAAAATTGCCTAAACATAAAAATAAAGGTGTTATGATAACTGATATATCTTCTTACTACTTACAATACAAACAAAAGTAAGAAACAAAAACGATTTATCTCTTATATTGAAACAATGAATACAAGAAGAAAATTTAAAAATTTAAAAACCCCCCGACAGATTTTCATGAAACATGGCTAAGAACACTCCGGATAAAATTATCTATGACACAAAAAAACTAAACGAAAATCGGTTCATCCGTTTGGGAGTTACAATACTACAGACTGATACACAGATACACAGACAGACACGTTAAACTTATAATAACAGAGAGGGGCTATTTGCGTCGGGGGTTAAATATGATTTTAAATACCTACATACCTACATCTGAATTATTTTGTAATTTTTTTGTAAAAAATTTACAAAAGGCATTACATAAAATTACATCGGCGTTGAAATATGTTGGGTACCTACCTACCGAAAAATTAAAACATGTGGCTGGTCAATGTTACAATAAACTTATATTAGATAGCATAGCCCTGCAGTTCCAAAACTTTATGCATGCAAAGTTTTAATACAACCAGTTCAGGAGTTTAGGCATCGTCTAGACTAGGTCCACTTGACCTTGTGGTGCAATAGGTAGCGCGTTCCCGTACTGACTGGAAGGTGGCGGGTTCAAGTCCCAATGAGGTCGCAAATTTTAGATATAATTTAAATTCGTCTACCCTTCAAAAACCTCCGCTTTTACCACAGAATAACTACACGTTAATAGCTTTTGATGAATTAGAGATCGGAGTGTAATAAAAGTTTTGATTATTGCGTATTGTCAACGAAAACTTTGTAATGAAAATACTTGCCAAATAAAGAGCTACCTGTCTCGGTTTCTCTACGCATAAATCCCTTATCCTAGGTAATATAAAGCCGAAAGTTTGTGAAATCTGAAGGGCCATTCATTTATTACGTAAAACGATTTTCGCTAGTTTCTGATCCCCTCCCCCCCAGTTTAATATTTATTACGTAAGAATCTAAAGGATAAAATGAATACACGTTTGGTTTGTTTTAATGTTTATATTTCAAAGTAATAATTTTTAGAAATGGCGTGGTAAATTGGAAATCCTGGATTTACCTATACGCATTCGAGCGAACCTCGACACTCGCGCGGTTGCCCGCGCTTTTTCAAAGTATAATTTTAACTTTGCGCATTTTTGTGATCTTATGTAAGAACTATCGAGACTCCCTCCCACCCTTTGTAAGAAAAAATAAGACATGGTCGACCCCTCCCCTCCTACATCGTCTTACGGAATAAATGAATGGCCCCTTACCTAGGATCTCCAAAACTACTGAACTGATCAAGATGCAATTTGGCGTACATTTAGAACATAACCTAACTTAGATAATAGGCTACTTATTATACCGAAAATACACGTACCAAGCCGCGGGCAGAAGCTAGTACTTACATAAATATATGTAAGTATGTATACCAACTTAGCTATCTTGTAAGATTTCACTACGTACAAATACAATAAGAAGCACCGGATATTTGGGACCAATATTGCTCGGTATGAATGCGCGTGGCCTATACGACTGTACATTTAAGTAAGTAGATACTTAGATTGAGTTCAGGGTCTCATTTCCCTGAAATCGATTTAGTGAATCACTGCAAAACGACTTGTGTTCAGATTGATTTGATTGTTCCTACCTTGGACTAGGTACCTATACCTACCTGTACCTAGGTACCTACTCATTTTGTGGGACATGGTGAGATTTTAAAAAACAATAATCAAGTGATCATATATTTCGTACTATTTTTTGACGTGACAACGTCTTATAATTCGATAAAGCCGGCTGCACGCACGAAAAAACGTGACGTCATGCGGCGTTACCTCGCTCTGAGGCGTTCCATGTAAGGCTTGAAGTGCAAGCGAGAGCGCTCGACATCCGTCTCTCTCCTACTTGAGTGAGCGATGCGTCTGCGTGGACAGCTGCTATACTATAGTACATTTACATGTTTTGATCGAGTATCAAATGCTACCATTCCATGACGTCGTCACGTTCAACTATCGTCAGTAAACCGACTTTACAGACAACCAATTTTTTATATGTTCATTATTAGCCGGCATTGTTATGTGTTATGCGTGATTTAAAAAAAGATTTTTATTCTGATTAAATAGCCTATAATCACAAATAAATTATACTAGTACCTATTTACAATTGAAACATTTGAGCTAACTGCAGACTATTGCAAACAGTCTACAGGTAGCTCAACTGATCCATATCAATACCAGTCGGAAGCGTATATAAATAATTTAAAATTAAAATTTCGCAGGCTTTAAGAATCTCAGTAGGTATCATTTCTTTTACAACATAACACGTCATGTTTTCATATGCAAGTACGTAGGCATTTTACATTACCTAAATTAAAGTTAAGCAAATAATATTGATCCAAATTATACAATCAAATTAAATTCAAAAGCAATAGATTATAAAAAGTTTACATACTTAGCTGAATAATTACATACATTAAATTTTAAAACAGTATGTATGTTGCAATTTTTATTGAGCACGACTTTGTTGAAGGTGCCTATGTACCTTTATAGCCAATTACTTAGGTTTAAATTTTCCTTTCAGAATTTTCCTTTAATTGCCAAGAAGCTTTTATTCGTTACCTAGTTTTATGAAAAGGAAGGTACCTAAGCTACCTTACCTAGAAAAAATACCTAAGTACTTAGACTAGGTCTCAAGGACTTGCACTAGCAGTTTAGAACTTCAAATAAAATAGAACGCCAAGAATTCTTTGAGCCCAACTACCGTATAATACAGTAATGTTTCGGATTAAACGAGATTCTATTTTCAGTTTATAGTCGGAATATCAGACTGAACCTAGATTTACAAAATGCCTGACTGCAAACCTTATTCGAATTTATTCTTCATCAAAATACCAATAGCGTGATATTAAGCAATTTCGATGGGATAGGCTCTATAGATGCTTACAATAGCTGGCACAACGAAGAGCAATCAGCCCTCAAAATTAATCCAAATGTGGGCCAATGTTTATCAGTATTGAAACATAAAGTGGATCATCATTCACCATAGGTAGGTCCAGAACCAGTGGGCCGCGTTTAAATATTCATGTCATTCACAACAAAATTTGCATTTGGGCTAACTTTTGGAAACCATAAACTTTTCTTAGAAGCAGAATCGAAGAGTCGTAACTAGTAATTAAAGACATACCTTACATCCGGTTTAAGAACTTTATTTCTCACTAGACGATCGCCTTGCGGTTTCACCCGCGTAGTTCCCGTTCACGTGGGAATTCCGGGATAAAATATAGCCTATGTCACTCCCTGAAAAGTATGCTTCCTAACGGTAAAAGAATTTTTCAAATTGGTCCAGTAGTTTCGGAGCCTATTCAATACAAACAAACAAACAAACAATCAAATCTTTCCTCTTTATAATATTAGTATAGAAGTATAGATAAAGAATAACTTATTTTACATGAGAAAACTAAATTATAACAATGTGTAACTTAGGGGCTAAATCGTACTAATTTTTTTCTAAACACAATATTAATAACAAAACTGTGGGTAACATACTCGTAAGTATAAATATCTATCCTACTAATATTATAAAGCCGAAAGTTTGTGAAATGTGAAATTTTTGTTACCTAGGATCTCCAAAACTAGTAAACAGATCAAGATGCAATTTGGAGTACGTTTAGAGCAAAACCTAACTTACATATAGGCTACTAAGGTTTTTAGTTATTATAGTGCGTAACCCCACACTAAGGGTAATTTCTAAGAAATCAAATAATATCGCAAAAATTTTCGACTTCGACGGGACTTGAACCCGCGTCCTCCCCTCAGTACGGGGATGATAATCAACTACACCACGAAGTCAAGTGACGTGGGAGTCGAAAATCTCTGCGACTTACTACACATCCCCCCCCGTACTGAGGGGAGGACGCGGGTTCAAGTCCCGTCGAAGTCGAAAATTTTTGCGATATTATATAGGCTACTTATTAGCCCTATCCGCCGAAGCCCGAAGCCGCGGGCAGAAGCTAGTCAACTATAAGCAATGAGTTCAGTTTTTTCTCATGTTAGCAGAAGAAAGTCATCAAAGACTTTGGTGTGTCACTAGAATTATAAGTAAGAGGTAGTGCGTAGAGATACGTCAGTATTACCAAAAAAACTATACCTAATACTAAAGGTTGACGGTCACGCGTCCAACCCCACTATCTAACACCAGAAAAATAAGCATCACACTAATATTATAAATGCAAACGTTTGGATGGATGGATAGATGGATGTTTGTTACCTCTTCACGCTAAAACTACTGAACGGATCAGGCTGAAATTTCGCATACAGGACGGACATAGCCGAGAAGGCGGGAATCCGGTGACAGGCGAACGGATGCCGACAGGAGAGCGAGGCAGAGTGGATGCAATGCCTTGGCTGTGACGAGCTGATGTATCCCTTATTGTGTATACTATCGGTCATAGGAACCCCTATACAGGCTATAATTGAATGCGCATTTATTGGTGTCTGGCAGTGAGGCGGTCAAAATCTGCGACAACCCTAATAGGTATGTGAATAGAATAGAATAGAAAATCATTTATTGCCTTAATACAAAAAACACAACATAAAACTATACTTATACTACTTAATTAAAACTAATAGACTAAGGCAAAAGGAGTAAATTCAGCATTTTGCTGTAATGCATTATTATGCAAGCAGCGCTGTTTTTCAATTTACTCCTCTCGGATAGCTGGATAGATGTGATACTAAAAGAAAGTAAAGAAGTGAGAGTATAAACACAATAAGTGCTAATCTGTAAGTTCATCAAAACCCTTCATAAACTAACATGTTGATCTGATAAGACCTACTAAAGTAGGCCTTATCAGATCAACATGTAAATTTACTACCAATGTGGCACAATGTAGAATTAATAGAACTAGATTCTCTTTCGTTCTTATCTAGTACCTAGGTAAGTAGTCAGCAATACCTACTTATTACTTACGTATTGCAAACGTGGACGTAAGTGATTTTCAGCCTGCCCTCCTAATTAAGCTAATTAGCTGCTCAACCACATTATGCTCTAACCAATGTCAACATACCTAAGCCATGGTCGATGTTGTTGCTAGTTTCTGTCCGTGGCTTCGCACGCTTTGTTTCCGCGATAAAAAGTAGCATGTAGATTACATAAATATTGTTTATTGGTAACGTTTTAAGATTATCTCTGTCTCATGGGTATGTAGGATAAAAAAATTGCATAATACTATGTGAATCAAACTCTAGTAGACCTACATATAAGCAAAATTTCAACCCGTTGCGTTTAGTACACTGGCCAGCAGATGATCTGGACAAGAGATGCCGCCCCACACCATTACAGATTCTCCTCCATAAACAGAAGTTTCCTCGATGGAACACTGAGAGTAACGTTCTCCAGGGCAACGATATACTCTCTGACGTCGATCACTTCCATGTAGACTCACCCGTCTCATCAGTGAAGAGTACATTAGCCCACTGCTCGACCGTCCAATCCTTATGCTTCAAGTTGTGCTCGGCGGTGGGTTAGTGTTGGACTTGTAGCAGCTCACTTTGGAGTCAGGTTCCGTTCAGCAAGTTTCCTTTGAACGGTATCCGAACTTAAGACCACTTGGCGCTTATCACGCAGACTTTGTTGGACTTGAACTGCGTTGAGGCAGCGATTTCGCAGAACAGTAAGATGGATATAACCATCATCTGCAGCTGATGTAGCCATAGGACTCCCCGTACCTGGACGGCAAATGCTCCAGTCTCTAGGTATCGTCTGTAAACTCGTTGCACCAAAGATCTGATAATTCGAAGTCTTCGATCGACCTCCCGTTGCGCAACGCCTGCTTGAAGTAGTGCTACAGCTTGAGCTGTTTTTTCAGGTGTCTTATCCATGATTGACCGAAAACAGTCGCAAATATACATGCGTGTGAGCAAACAATGGACAAAAACTAAAGAAATGATAAAAACCTCCGACTTCCCTCATTGTAGAAAAAAAGAACGTTAATCGCGGACTCTAAAACAGAACCAATCGTTGTGTAAAATTAAAATGTGAGTTGACGGCATTTTAGCATAAATGTACTTATAGTCATTTTAATCAGAATGAAACATACTTTCTGTAGATATAACTTTCATAGATAAATAACCCATGTGTTTATCTAGATCTGCAACTATAATCTATGCAGAATGCATAGATAAATATGTATATGTCTATGGTTCTATGGATAAAACTATAGTTAGTTACCTCAATCTTTCAGTAGTTTCGGCCGGAAGAGGTAACAAACATTTTAACATTCATACTTTCACACATATTAGTGTGATGTTATGCAACGATGGCCTGGAATAGAATCGGATGAACAGGCATCACACAGTCACTCGCCGGTTGATGAAATTTTAGTTAATGATGCTTTTAGTTAGCAACCTAATTGAATTCAGAGCGATTTTCGCGAGATTCCTAATGACTGAAATCAACACGTGATTGAAACTGTGTATTTTAAACGGAACAAGATTCTAAAACATGGGATGCACTGAAACCTTATAGTACTTACTTACTTGGGAAGTCTAACATCCGTTTTGTTTAGAAAGCCCAATCGGTTTTGGGGAACAAAACGGATGTTAGACTTCCCAATAAATACCTACTTATCTTTAATACTAAGTTGTAAACGCCCATGGGGACTCCTCATGCAAAATTAGTTAGAGAGGATCACCACAACGTTTCGTAAGAGAACTCCGAGTCCCTTGACGTGCATGTAGGCCATGGTTAGGGTTTTGTGTCGTGGGACATCGGATTTTGACACACATAACCACAGTATTCCTTACAAAAAATCTACTCAGTTGTAAGCAGTCAGCGTAACATGAGGCATAAAGGTCATCGCTGTTCATATAAATTCAGCGATTTACCTTCATTTGTACACATTATGAATCCCGAAGAGCAAGCTGAAAACTTCTTCCTAACATACCCATACATACTTACAAACTGGTACCTACCTGAGCATAAAATTCTCCAAAAATAAACTGAAAAACAAAAAGTTTCAGCAAAGTTCGGCAGCCCTGACTTCCGTAAAACTTTTTACGAAGTTGATGTTTGATGTTTCATATTGGAAATTCAATTGTTGTTCTCGAAAAATAACTGGAAAATACAGACATAATTGCAACGCAGAAAAGTACATTTGCGGTTTGAAGCTTATGTAGCACAAGCAGTATAAAATTGTACAGTGCTCATAAATTCGCAATACCTTTTTGTGTTCTCTACTAGTACCTATACCTACTATTTTAGTGGGTCATACATTCGAAAAAACTATATTATAGGTAGGTATAAACGCACCCTGTATACATTCATGATACCTGTCGTCGTGGTGGTTTTTTTCACCGTTAATAGATCGTTCGTTCGTTTGACCAGAATCTCACATGGTACACTTAGGTACCATCAGTAGGCCAAGCACAAGGATTGTTGTCTAGGATAAAATAGACGTTTGACCAAAATCTCACATGGAAGGTATGGACCTTCCAGGTTTTGAGGTTTTGAGATTGTGATCGAAACACGTCACTACGTGTCTCGAGCCGGTCCATAGATTTTCTTTTCGAAAATTGAGCAAATTGCTCAGAAAAACATTTGCCGAGAAACCCGTAGCTTATTCAGCTGATTTGAAAATGAAGAGCTGCATCAGTTTGCAATTCTGCCAAAAACACGGATAAATATGTACTTACCTAGTGCCTAGCATAATAGGTAGGTATTCCGCTGAACAGAACAACTGAGATATACCTATATGCGTGGTGGTCATGGAAAGGTTCCTTGATTCAGGGAGGAAGCCTGAAACAAGGGGTCTTATAGGTATCATTTAGCGTGAAGTAACTTAAAAGTACTCATATAATTTAATTTAGTTACCACAAATCCATATCATACCTATTGCCCCGCAGTATGGTAGTGCTGATGCGCTGCGCCAAATACTCACCAGCTCTCAGGTCACGTGTCTCTTCGACCAGACGCTCAGATAATTAAAAAAAACCGTAGAGCCTTGGCCTCGGTACCACACGGACCTAGGGTCTCGACACGCAGGTGCGTAGGCTCTGTAGAGACATAACTCGAAAAATAACACACTAACAGGCTAAAGGTTTCTTCGTCGCTTCTTTACTTTAGTCTACATACCGAAGCGACAGAAATCAATATCACTTTATTTCCGTGTCAGTGTTTAGTTTTATATATTGACCTTTTCTAAGTGTACATTTATTGTATTTATGGAAATAAAGAGTTTTTGATTTTGATTTTGATATTTGCGCCAGGATCAGTTGAGCTACCTGTAGATTGCTTGCAACAGTCTGCAGTTAGCTCAATTGTTTCAATTTTAAATACTTGTTCTTATTTTGTTTCTATTATTTGATTGTAATTTTCTTTGTTGATAAAGGCCATTGCCAGTTAGTAGATGTTACCTACACCTCATAAATATTAATATAAATATTGAAAGGTATTCAATACCTTCAAATTTCCATTGTTAGCTCTCCGATACTGAGATCACGTCCAGTCATCTCCATCATTTATTGAGAGTAAACAAATTGCTTACACAGATAATTTATGATCTTCAAAATAACAGAGCGTTTCATAAATATGTACATGAAAGGCAACAGATATGCTGTAAAAAGATTCAGAAATAACTGACATTCGCCTTTAGGAACCGACCTTGAGTATCTGATATGGTAATGGTAGAGGCCACGACTGCAGAACGATGTCAAGATTTTTTAGGTTTCATACTTTTTGAAATATTTTGAAAAAAGTCGAAATTTTACCCATACCCCCCCCCCCCCATCTCCGAAGATTGTAGTGCGGTCCATCTGAAATGTATGTAGCGTTTGTAAATATGAATCTATATTTTTCAGGAAAAATATAGAGAATACTCTTAAACGAACCCTTTTTGAAAAATGGTGAAAAAGGGGGGGAATTATTTTCAAAAATAGGGGGCTACCTCACCGAGTGTGGTATCAAATGCTTTCATTTGATACCTCCCTCGGTATTGGTTTGTATATTTGAAAACAGTCTTTTTTTAAGTTTTTAATTAGTTTGAAATTTCTGTAGAGTACACACTTTTTTAAATACAAAATCGTTTATTTTAAAAATATTTGTGACAAATAAAGTTAGAGCTCTGTCTCCTGTGGTAGCTACAACTTAGCTGTGTTACAGGAGAACAGCTTCTTCCCATATTTTAACTAAAAGAAGAAAATATTTTTTATATAGTCAAAAAAATTACTTAATCTCCGAAGTGCCTATGCAGAGCGATCCATCTAAATGTAGTTTGGTACCTACTATTTTTAGGTAGGTATTCATCAAATAGCGATGTCTCTAACAGGTACCTTTAGTACATTATATGAATAATTGACAAACGTTCGAAAACCACGGCGCGCGAGTTACACTCGCACTTGACGGATCTTGTTTTACAACTACAAGGATACAAATTACAACTACACATACATTTACAGTTGAATCAGTTGAGCTTGCACAGTGTTGCAAATTGATTCTAAATCTCAAGTTAGCTCAACTGAGCCAAATTAAAATCAATCGAAAGTGTCCCCAAGACGCTGGCTGCATTGCCTCGCTGGATGGTTATGCTGATGCGCTGCGCCAGATACTCACCACCTCTCTCAGGTCACGCGTCGTTGCTTCGACCAGACGATGCTCTAATATAATTTGACATCACCAGAGAAACAACACCCGAATCCCTCGAAGCAAAATTCTCACTCGTACTTGGCCTTTGCTTTTTGATTCCTAATTTGATTCCAGAAAGTTCATTTCCTCGCAGGAATTGATACTTTCAAACTGATATTTAAACGAAATTTTAGAACGAGGAAGATCATTGAATTGGAAAGTTACTTAATCTTTTCATTTTCCGTAATCTAGGTGCTTTGTGGTTGGAAATCTTTAATATCTTTGAAAAATGTAAGGTCTGCTTAGAGTTTTCTTATGTTATTTTGAAGACCCCCGATGGTATCTATAGTAGCCTCTAAGGAGTATCGTAGATAGATATGTGGTAGATATAATTAGGCAATTTTTCATTGTTTTTCGTAGACCTTAAGAGGCCAAGGGATAATTAGGCAATTGCTTCCTTCAGTGTAGGTACCTATACTGCGATCCCAAACTTGCATGCCTAGTAGCGTGGGGATTGTGGCATTTCCCCCTATCATAGGAGGGGGAGGCGCCAATAAGGCGCCAATAGGGCGCTTATCAGGGGTGTCTCATGTCCAGCTGTGGAATAATAAAGGCTGTTGAGGTATCTACCCTAGTTCATTATAATTTGCCGTCCCAGTCCTTGGCAAATGATATCGACAGCATCGTTCTACGACGCCATAAATTCCACAATTTTTATGGTAGCATTCGAGACAACTTTAACCTTTATGATATTGGAGTGTGAATAGGTTACGTTCGTATAAAACATTTTTCTTCCGCGGTCAGGGTTTTCCTACATCCCACTATTAAAATTTTATATTCCACATTTATCACAGCGGTAAACCTCCAAGAAACGTGTCCGATGATCTGAATAAAAATCAAACGATAAAGCCCCAGCATCGCCTTTTCTTTACCAAAAGTTGTGAGATAAAATCCACAAATTTTATTTACCTTTTACCACGAAACGTGCGTTAATGCCCGCATTAATTCCATTACGGAATAATTACATTATCTATCCATCCGCTTTCAACAAAGCGTATCTAATGTTGTTTTGAGTTGGCGTTTAAGGTTGTGTATAAACGGACTGAGACTTCTAAGTAAACTTTTAATAGAGTCTCCGCCTCAAACGTAAGCGCTTAAGCTTAAGCAAGCCTGCGTGTGAAGTATCTACCTACCTAAGTGGTAGTTATCTAAATTTGGGAATACAGAGAAGTGTGCTTAGTCGCATAAGCTACATATAACATTTTTGCATTCGAATGCAATGAAATTTATTTATTGCAGAAAACATAGGCAAACAATTCCAAAAACACTAAGTACTGATATTAGTTACCTAAAATATGTACCTAACCTACATGCGTTGATTGAATTGGATTATATATCTACGCTAGGCTTGAAAAGCCTGTGTTATAGACATCTGTGCCATCATCATTACTGTGACACTAATTTTGTCTAAAGATTTAAAACTTGAAGTTTTATATGTAGGCACATAATTTATTATTATTAAATACATTTTATATAATTAATTATATAAGTAATTTTCAAAAATAAAATAAACTTATTAATGTGATTATGCGCTAAGAAATACTCTCAAAATACCAATCGGTCTAAAACTTCGCACGTCAATGTGTCCTCCCCTGTCATGGAATATGGGACCGAGACGTGGACGCTTACGAGATCGAGGTAGATTGTGAAATAGCTCCTGATTACTCAAACGGATATGAAAAGGGGATGGACAGAGAACAGGCCGGTCCACTGGGACCATAATCCCTGAGGAATGGCATGTCCTCTGTTTTGTCAAATCTTTGTAACGTCAAAGAGCACACATGCTTTTTGACATTATGCAGCTTAGAGTTCTGCTTATTACCCCCAAATTTATGAGCTGAATATTATTTCAAAGCGGGTAAAAAGAGCCTGGGGGTCTATTCGCTTTCTACGAAATCGACAATTGTGTGCTTCGTTTTGTCAAATTGCTATTCTAATTCATCAAAACTCGAAGCTACGGCACGAAGTTTCAAATGGCGGCTTTTGCGGCGGCCACCTCTATTCTAATGGGCAAAATCTACGAACGAAACATTAAATTTGACAGCATTTTTTCAAGAACCACTGTCAATTTGCACGGTAGCTACAAAGCTACCTTTTCATTTTTGTAATGTGTTTTTTCACTATATTTTGTCCATTTATCACTAAAATTTCGGTAGATTTATGATTGTTAAAATATTTTATACACGTAGCGTCCTAAATTATTGAAATTTACTCATGATATTTGAAGATCACTCTCCGTTTCATAATTTTCAGAAAAGCGGGTCTACCGCCATCTCTTAGCAAAGCCTACAACTAACAACTTCCCCCAGCTGACGACGAAGTTCTTATTTTTACCAAAACTTGGCGCTAAAACCGCTCTTTTTAGGGTTCCGTACCTCGAATGGAAAAAGGAACGCCTATAATATTAATTCTTAATTTCAGACACAAGATCCTTTTTTGAGGTGATAAAAAAGGAAAGTTATATAAAAATCATAATACTACCTTGAATTTTATATTTAATATATTATATTAAATATAAAATTCAAGGTAGAAGCAAGGTCTTACAGCACAAGGAAATGTATTTTTATCTTTAAGTAAAGAGAAATAACCGAAAACCGTTCATTTTAGCAAAATCACAAAAAAAACGCAGCGTGTCTGTGTAAATTATTCGGCTCACAAATATATGTTTCCAGTATAAATGTAAGCGGGTTAACTTTGAACCTAGTTTGTGTTGGAAGAACACCAACGCTTCATCCCTTAACAAGGGACTTCATTAGGGTAAATATTAGTTTGTTCGGAACCCTCGCACAAGTCCTACTCGTACTTGACTTGTTTTTATTTAATCTGTCCAAGGTTTCTATGCTCTCTGGTGGTTACATTCACATGATCGTTCACGAAGGTAGTTGGGTGTGCCCGGATCTCGCCCGAATGAAAAATGCCCACCCGACAGAGAAACAGAATAGCTATCGCTTGCGTGCGTCGGCCGCATGTCATCGGCATCGACAGTGTCGGTTGCGGAGAATTGTAATAGGGCCCCTGGTTTGAGTTATGCGAAGCTAAAAGAGTAAGGGCCGGACTCGCAGAGATGAGACGAGGCTTCCGTCGATTAGGACCGCTAGGTATGGGAACCGCGGTCCCATTTGCCGGATTGATTTAATTTTATTATTTTTCTTCCGGCGAATGGGACCGCAAACCACGTGACGTAAATTGTACAGTCGTCGTCATATACAGATCCGAAATAAATACGACTATTTTTAAGTAAGTAGTACCTAGTTCTTAATATAATAGTGACACGAGCGGAGAAGAGATGTGTTTTAAACAACCAACAGAACGTCGTAACCCACACATCTCGTCTCCGCTTAGCTTCAGTGGATACCACCGAGCGGAGATGTATCATAATTGTATGCGAAGAAAACAGAGATATGTAGATCGAAGCGGATGTGAGCTGAGCCTCGCAAGCGACGTCACGCAGCGGAGACGAGAAGAGATGTGAGCGGGGCGTGCAGCGGCGCCGCCCCTAGCATTCATCTCAACAAACATCCGACGCTCGCCGCACGCAGCTCAGTTCCGCTCTAGCACAGCTTTGTTGGAGACATCCTTCTTTTGGTGTCCGCTTCGGGCATCTCCGCACATCTCCGCTTTGGTGGAATCTGGGCTTCATATCTAACTTTTAGACGTTTCTTTGCATTTTAGCTACGAAGAAGAATAAAAAGTAGTGATCGATGGCTTTCCGAAATGTGATTTTGCAGAACCATCTATCAAAGACTTTTTTACAGTTGTTGGTGTTGTGATATTACTCGTATCTTTCTTCAAGGTACACTTGCATTACTCGCAGGCAGACATCGCATAATGTTCAATCTAATTTATGTTGGTGGGTAGATACTACACTTGCGAGCTTTAAACTGGAATCGCTTCATTGTTCAAGACTAATTTTTACAATTTCTTTGCAGTGAACTATGAGTTAATTTATGTTTTCCCTTACGCCGGATTTATTGGCGAAGATAAATTTTGATTTAATGCACGATAATGTCCGTTGCCACACCGCTGCAGAAACTAGACAGTACCGACAGACGTCTTCCATGTCGGCATTCCCACACTAGACTGGCCAGCCCTTATTCCTGACTTGAACCCAATCTGGCATACATATGTGGGACGAGCTAAAACAGCGGATACGAGGAATAACATTTTATTTTTTTCATATTACTGCCTATTCATTTAGACGCCCACAACTTCGACCTATTGCAATAATTCCCAAAATTTAGGTAGCCAATTTAATTAATTTTAAATATTCTTGATATCACTTGAAAGGTAACAAAATTACCTTTCAAATGATATACCACAATATATAGTTCATTGTATATAAATTGTTAAAAAAATAGTTTTGATCAACTCGCGATGAAGCGATTCCATTTAAAAGCTCGCAAGTGTAGATACACTACAATAACAACGTTCGTCCTACGTTACCGTAGGTTCGGTCTCGGATTGGATCGGAAATTGATATTACATCATTCCGTGGCCCTCATTCAATAATGGACAGTACTAGCTACGCATCTGATCACATTGAATTTGCACATTGGACGAGATCGTAACTTCGGATTTCAATTTCGTCCTTCCAGTCGATATTCAAAAGGTAATACCGTGCTGGAATGAAAAGCTTGTCAATGGAAATGTTTTAGCTATATTTTGAATAGTAGGTTCGTTTGATTTTGAAGAGAATGCGGGCTCGAGATTTTAATATTAATTTTTATTTTGTGCGTTTTTCAGAAACGTATCTATAAGTAAATTATATATATTTCGCTGCAAGGCCAGTGGTTCAAACGAATAACCAGGCAGTAACCAGATCATAGTCTACCCAGTTGGAAATCAAATATTTGAGATATAACCAGAAAGCCAGCCAGCTCGCGCTCCCCTGAGTTTCGCAAAGTGCTCAATTTTATACGCGAGAGCGATTAGGTACGTTGGACCTCCATCATACGGCTATTTGGAAATAGCTTTCGTCAAAGTATTTTATACGTTATGCAATGTATAAAGAAAATAATACAATCTTTAGTTACAAAATGCAGTGCCCTTCCAGGGTGCATGTACCTAGCTAGTGAAAAGCCTATAACTAATCATTCACTTAGACCTAAGAATGAATGTACATGCAAGCAAAAATAAATAAATAAATAAAAATAACCTTCGTGGTATTAGTCGTCTCCAATTATTAATAACCATTATAAATTTCTTATTAGTGGATCAAATGTTAATTTGGGAATCTAAACTAATCAGCGAAGAATATACAAAATCACGTTGCTCAAATATTATGATAGATTGAGCAATTTCACTTTATATTCCTGGCGTAAATAATAAACCAAGATTATGACAAAATATAATAAAAAGAGCATGGATGAAAAAAGCAAACATTTTGTGCCGACCCGTCGTAATGTGGGATTAGGACAGGGAAAGTGAGAATTTAAAATTCTTCATCCAACAACTCAGATAAATAGGGATATTTCAGGCGTTTGCTTTTGTCTTTTGCGAGGTTGTAGGTTTTTGGTGGAAACATGTTGTACATCTTTAGTAAAGGGATTGATGTGCCCGTGGCATAGTCGGTTCTAGAATCCAAGATATTTTATGTCAACAAAGACATCAATAAATGAAAACTTGACAAAAACTGATAACAATACATAACAGAAGCTTTTTTTTGTGCTAGACAAAAACTGTAATGACGAATAATTGTAATGACGACCGATGTGGCGCGGTGGGCGAAGGTCCGCCTGCGGCGCAGAAGGTTGCGGGTTCGATTCCCGCCTTGGGACAAATGTTTGTACGATCTACAAACATTTGTTCTAGGTGTTCTGGTCGTTTCTATGTATAATAAAAAATATCTATCTATGTAATGTATTATATTATGTAGTTAGTTATCTAGTACCCATAACACAAGCTTTGCTTAGCTTGGGGCTAGATGATGTTGTGTGGATTGTCCAGCATTATTTATTTATTTATAATTGCACTCGCACAGCAAAAAGGCTCAAATTCGAGTTCGGAAACGGAAGACGAATGAAATTATGACTTTGACTAAGGTTTAACCTTAAAAACCAAAAATTGTCTTTTTATACCAGTGTTTTAATTAAAGTATTTTCCAGCACTATTTATTTGGTTTTGTAATCCCTTTGTATAAAAAAATATCTAGAATTCTAAAACCAAGGTTCTCCGCGTGCAACTATACTATGGCTCTTTAACTAGACTTGCTCTTACGTCTCAATGTTCTCAGCCTATTGTTGAAAATACTTATATAGGACAGGACAGATCAATAGGATACCAACAGGAATCCGTGTGGAGCTGAGGGTTACAAGGTAAGGCTGTTTTCCACTAGAGATATGTGTTGGTAGGTTAGGGAAACTGCTTATTGATTATAAGGTTGACCGCGCATTGATTGCGACCACGAACCAACCAAGAATTGACCACGGCCTGACAACATGCAAAATTGAATTATTTATTGGTTTACAATCAATTCCGTGTTGGTATGGTTGTGGTCAAACCCAGTAAGCGTGTGGTACGTCTACTTAGCACAGTACACATACCGTTCAAGATGACATCATCGCATCTCTGATGAAAAACAGGTAAAGAAATCTGTAGGTACGTTTTGTACTTTCGCCCTTTTTTTACCCCCGACGCAAAAAGAGAGCCGTGTTATAAGTTTAACGTGTCTGTCTGTGTATCTCTATCGTAGCTCCCAAGCGGATGAACCGATTTTCGTTTAGTTTTTTTTGTGTCCTAGATAATTTTATCCCGAGTGTTCTTAGCCATGTTTCATGAGAATCTATTCAGCCAATAAACGTCGGCGGGTTTTTAAAATTTTTAATTTTGTCTTGTATCTTATAGCACTTTAAAATTCACCCGAATGGAAGTGACAGCAAAACCCTGAAACACGACGTTTGTTTAACATAATTTCAGCAGAGCAGCCTACCGTAAACGCTGACGCCGATCCTTTTGGGTTTCCTCCATCGGGTTTTATTAGTTCAACCAGCGATTCACTTGGTGAAATAAAACATTTGAATAAATCAGTCGAGAGCCGCGTGAGCGTTTAGATTTTCTTTCCTTCATTGAGAGTTTAAAATGTTCTACGGATTCATCCCTTTTTATTAAAAGCTTTTTATTAACAATAAATAAACTTGTTTGTTTGCAACAGTCTGTAATTAGCTCAATTGTTTCAATTGTAAATACTAGTTCTGATTTACTATATCAATTATTTGATTGTCATTTTCTTTGTGAATAAGGGCGATTGTGCACTACAAGGAATTTTACTGTCCGGCAGTCCGATTTCTTACGGTCCGATATGGCACGCCATATAATGTATATACTAGTTTGTGCACTATACGTAATTTTACCGTCCGATATTTTATTTTTCCCCATTCCGGAACGGTTGTAGTTTAACTGACGGAGAACTGAAAAGAGACTGAAAAGACGGAGCTAAACTGAGGCGTATCATCCGAGTAAAGACGGACAAGTGCACAAGCCAATCATCCGTTTTTTTCATGCCACTTCGGACCGTAAAAAATCGGACTGCCGGACAGTAAAATTCCTTGTAGTGCACAATCGCCCTAAGGGCTCTACCCACTTGCAATGTATGTAACATTGTTTGTACGGATGGAATCTTGCAATTCAATTTTGAAGCAGATATCTTCAACCGATTGAGCTGAAATTTTCTATACACGTTTAGTTTGGATTATGCATTAAAAGCTTGTTTTTAAAAAAAAGTATTCAAATATTAAAACTTCCAAGGTTATTCCGGGTTTCATGTTCATTACAAGGTGTTACAATTTTTAGGTAGAATCTACATGAACCATGAAAGAGCGCTGCATTGCACCATTCTGAATGAGAGCTTTAGTTTTAAAAATAAAGATTATTCATTTAGTCCTCATACAACGCTTTATAAAAAATGCTTTATAAAAAATACATAATTCGTCAACAATTATGGTTGGTATATTTGCTTGGTGATCAGGAATGTGATTTCTAGCCCGGAAAGATATCTTTCCGGGCTAGCTTACCAAGTTACTTCAAGTTAAAATAGAACATTATCTCGCTTTTGTTGCAATGCTTCCGAACCAAATGGAAGCTTTTAGATAGGGCTTACGACTAAACGGATTACGGTATATACCGCCAATAGGCATTAAGTGAGGTTAAGTTCTACGTCTACGGGCCTAATATGAAAGGCAGGTGCAGGAGTTTTGATTTTGGTGTCTTTTCTACTTATCCAACGCAGGATAATTTTACAACTAGTTTATTAGGTACATTGTTTTTAGTGGCTGACGTGTAAGAAGTAAGGACGTTTCTACCTCGATCTAGACAGGTACTGAAACTACTAAAAACAATTGCCTATTTCATTAACATCACACTT
This sequence comes from Eupithecia subfuscata, assembly GCA_963564075.1. Classification (NCBI taxonomy): domain Eukaryota; kingdom Metazoa; phylum Arthropoda; class Insecta; order Lepidoptera; family Geometridae; genus Eupithecia; species Eupithecia subfuscata. Next base: position 5,522,020 of record OY751103.1, on the reverse strand, counting down.
TATTTGTACTTACTTGGTTGCTTTGCTCTCCTTTCTGTAGCTATTCCTTTCTACATAATTCATGCCGTCATCATAAATTTACCTCGGATAAAGAGTCTTGCAAAGATGGTCGTATTACCTAGATGATATCTGATCTAAATCTAACACCACCTTATTATCTTCTGCACTGTTACCTGAAAATTCCTAAGAGAGTTCGTGACCTGAGCTTATTTCCGGTTCACGCCAAGTTTTATGAGCGTATGCACTTCGTTTAATTTCCTAATGTATATTGCACGCTCGGAAAACTCGGTTCCATTCAGCGCATATTGCACAGATCTTTACATCTCGTGAGGATGTTAATGTGTTTTGCTCTCTTTCTGCAGTAATTATACCCCAGAATGTCAGAAAAATACACAGCTGACACAGATAGCATAGAAAGGAGCAAAGTTTGGACGTGTGATCATTTTCAGGTAGCTCAAAAACCAAGTACGATCGTTATCTTTCAAAAAGTCATTTATTTAATTAAATCGGTTATTAAAACCAATAACATTGATTAAAAGAAAACAAGGTTACATCATAAGTTACATACAAAAGTTATATTATAGAAACTGTTAGTAGGATTCTTAAACACAGAAAAATAAAATTAATTATGACGTCCACAAAAAAAAAACACATGAAACATTCGTGAAGTCGTTTTGTATGAAAATCACTTTCTGTTTATAATATCTATAAATATGTACAAATAATCGGAAAGCCTATAAATGAAGCGGAAATTGCAGACACGTGGAAAATCCCTCGGAGAGTTCAATAATAAAAGTTATTGACGACTGTTTTTAAAAATGTAATAAAAGAATTTCATATCTGTTTAAAATATGCAATGTAGCTGTGCATAGATAGGTCAAAGCACGGCAAATAATGAAATTTTCTGAAAAAGTAACAACTCAATAAGAATACTTTTAAGTACAAAGTTTTGTAAAAGATCCTTTCAATGAAATACGCATTTACAGTTAATTAAACATCGTTCATTGAAGCTATTTAAATATTGGAGTCCTCTGAGAATAATTATGAAATATAGGTACAGATTTGTAATACGTAGCGAAGATTCATTAAAAATTTTAGAACACCAATCAGTTTACTAATAAGAATTAGGGTCATTCTTCGGAAACTCATTTTTTGGTTGACTTTCGTGTCACATTTTTTTTTGTTAAAATTACACATAATGATGAAATATTCTGATAAAAGATTTACTTTTAAATTTATTGGTAGCAGAGGGCACTTAATTGGCTGAATGGTTACGAAGTTATTCAATTTTAAAAATATGGTGTCCACGGAAATCAGCATTCATATCACCGAAATCAAATATATAAAAATATTCGACATTTATATTTTGAAACATACATTTTGTGTGAATTAGCATTTCATAATCATTACAAGAAGGAATTTCGGGATGGTTTATAAATAAAATAATGTGTTTTCAGTAGAAAGTAGATTGAAAGTTTCTTAAACTTAAGGTTCAATCATTTTATAATTGTAGTTTTCTTCAAAGAAAGTATAACAAACAAAATTTAACATAAAAAAACACTCTTAAATCACTACTATATTTACTTCTTAATCAGTTTCTGAGTTTTTATTAGAGGAGAATCTGCTTTTCTCTCTAGCAATTCATTGCTGACGAGGATCTAATTCATTAACTGATTTTATCTTCCCTTCTTTCTTCTTTCGAAAATACCGTTGCCTATCTTTTTCTTTCTGAACGGAGTATTTCTCTGTATTATGCTTAATTCGGGTGGAAGTGAGCAAAGTGTCCCCCAGACAACATGGATAGCTACAGGCCAGTATCGATCATACCAGCTATTTCGAAAGTTCTCGAGAACGGGCTGAGCAGTCGGCTGGTGGAGTACTTGCTAGCGACGGACGCCCTGTCGCCTCGGCAGTATGCGTACCGCGCCGACTACTCCACGACGTCACTGACGCGCGAGGTGGTGCGGTGGGTGCTGGCAGCGTGCAAGCAGAAGTTGCAGATGGCCGTGTTGTGCTGCGACCTATCTAAAGCCTTCGACGTGGCCAGCCACGCCGTACTTGCTGCCAAAATGAGTCATTATGGGATCGAGGTAGCATCGTACGCCGTACTTCACAAATTGTGTTCAAAAATCACAAATTGTCGTCGGTGGTACTGAGCGATCCTCTCCCCCACCATGGGGATAGCGCAGGGGTCAACTGTCTCCAACATAATGTTCTCGTTCCTCTTAAATGATCTGCCCGGAGCAGTGACCTCCGCGAAGACCCTCATAAACGCAGATGATGTGGCCGCGATCGTCGACGCAAAGTCCGTAGACGCTCTGGAGGAGAAGCTGAACAAGACGGCCGGCCTACTGTCTGGATGGTTCAGGATGAACGGTTTGGCTCTGAATCTAAGTAAGACCCACTACCGTCATTTCTGCCTATCTGGCAGTGACGAAACGGCTTGTAGTCTATGTGAACGGAACGGCCATTAGCCAATCCGAAGCCACGATGTTTCTTGGTTTTGAAATGGACAGAGCCCTTAGGAGCCCTGGGAGAGCCACATAGACAAAATTTGCGAAAAGATACGTAGCGCATGTTTTGCGCTCCGATGGCTGGCTCGTGTGGTTCCGGCGGAGGTGGCACGAAGCTGTTACTTCGCAACTGTTCACTCGGTGCTACAGTATGGTGCTGAGCTATGGGGTGCGCTGCTGACTGGGAGCGTGCCTTCCGGATGCAAAAACTATCCATACGCACCCTAGTTAACATACGTCGTGACGTCTCCGCCAGACCACATTTCAAAGAAATAGGCATACTTACACTGCCCAGCATTGTGATAATGCAAGTGGCGGTGTATGTTTGTCTGAACCTAGATAAATACATGAAGAACGGCGACACCCACTCGTACGGGACGCGGAACGCAGGAAAGCTCTCGACTATCGCCCGCTCCCTCACGAAGTCCTCAAAGTTGACTCTCGTTATGGGTCCGGCTATACAACAAACTGCCAAAAGCTGTCACAGCTGCTAGCAGTCTAACTAGCTTTAAGTTCCGTCTGAAACGTTGACTTGTAGATCAGAATTACTCGAGAGAACGGAGACTAATGTTAATTAATTCTAAAAATTTTATGTGGTTTTTGACTTTTTAATAACTTATTCTTGATAATTTAATTACAGATGTTTTGTATTGTATTTATGTGTACTTTAAATTATTTAAAAACTTTTAAACACTGTGTGTATATAGGTACAAAAGATATTGATATGTAAATTGCCTTTATGAATAAGTTGTATTTCTGTATTTTTATTTCTATTTTGGGCTCTTCTCCGTCGTTCAGCTAATCTTTTTGCAACTAAGCGATCTTCTCGTGAGTAGACCATATTCCCAGTGAGCAGTACTGAGAAAACATTCAAATCAAATCATTTATTTGCAGACAACGGATTACAAGTTAGTATGCTTATTTATCATTGTAAAAATCAACCATATAAAAATGTTAACCAACACGCAAATTTAATTTTCATGGTTTAAATTGACATTGTGTACTTTTTGCCCACGGAAAACATGAAAATCAATACCACGATAATCAAAAAAGAGTACAAAATTCTAAATAATTTCCTAAATTGCTGGTATACATTACTTTGGCGTCTGCAGTCGAAATTAAGAACCCAAAAGGCATCTATTATTACAATCATTTAAACAATAGGATTAGTATAAACGAATTTATAGTCTACATGGTAATCAACATTTGCGGTATACCAAGCCACGGAAAGTGATTACTTACCTTAATGACAGAGCGATGCGGAGAGATAGAGAAGTGTTGTCCACACCACTGATGGAGCGCAACTGATAGTTTGTCTCGGTCTAACAACTATTCACGTAGTTACTAAAGTACAGTATATATGAATGAATTAGTGCGCGCCAGGGGTATCAACGCCAAACGTCGGACGCGAAGTTATCTAGTTTTAACTTTTGAACTAAAGCTTATTTTTGTGTAGTGATAGTGTCAGTTAAGCTAGTAACTATCTGGTTATTTGTGAACCTGTGTGAAATAGTGCTATTATTCATAGGAAAAAATATAAAAATGTTTTAACAGTGGGACATGAGGTCTGGACGCACCACGAAAGTCAATATTTCCAAGGTTTTTATTTATTTTTACATATTAGGAATAAGAAAATTAAAAAACAAAAATAGGCCTCTCGTATTATTTTCGTCTATTCTACTATACAAAAAAAAATCAAAGGGTTAGGGATACTTTTAGTATGGTTTTTCGAGCCGGACACGTATTTTTGAGCCCTGTGAGAATTACCCTACAATAGCGCTCAGTAATTTCGAACTTGAAAAGAAAGTTTTAAGTGTCAAAGTTTATTTCTTATCATTCGGTCGATACATTTATACTCTACGTTTAGATGCGAAAGCATAGGACAGCAAGCAAAGAAGCTAGAATAAAGGCATAAAAAATGACACTTATCTATGTAGTAAGTAACTTTAAGTAAGTGTAGGTTGTAAGTGTTACTAAGGATGGAACTCGCTACCTGCTGCTGTTTTTCCGGTTGATTGGTACAACTGGATCTCTTCAAGATAAGAGTCTTATAAACCTTCGTGATAGGTACATTGTCGGCTACATCGTCTCTTTCTATCAAGTGAGATTGTGGTTAAACTACTGGTCACACAGGTCTATTAACTATGAAAAAACTTAAGGCAGTTACATGATGATATGATGCAAATATTTTTATAATTTAAGAGCAGTATCAATGCGGACCAATCAACAAGGTCTGTAGTCAAATTTGCATAGGGAATTCATTTCGCATTTCGGAAGGACCCAAAAAGTTTCATCAACGACAAATCGTCCGTTAATTTAATTCTATTTACCTCCAGTGATCTGATCTGTGCAAATCATTGACAAGAAAGCGATCTAAATTGAATTTTATCGGAAAGTCCAGTCGCAAAGTCCTGATTCTCCTTAACAAGGTGACCCGACCCAGGGGCAATTTGTAGGTACTGTAGATACATTTGATTTAAACTTAGCTCTAATAAGTTTTATTAGATTTAATTTACAGTCTGTAAATAACTTTACGTAAGCCTCGTTTGGAATTTTGTTATTTTATGATTCTGCTCTGAATTACAAATATTTGCTTTTCGTCTCAGTTGGAGATTTATAGTAATGTTTTGTTAGTTTTCAATGGGTGTTTTAAGTATTTTATATAAAACTAGCTGCGCCCCGCGGCTTCGCCCCCGTGGAAATTTATGTTTCCAACTTTCTTAATTTTTTTTTTCATAAAAACCTTCTCCTGACAATAACAAACACAACAAAGAAAGAATTAGCGAAATCGGTCCAGCCGTTCACGCGTGATGCCGTGACCAAGGAAAACGGGTTTCATTTTTATATATATAGACTAGTTTATGCCCGCGGCTTCGCACGCGTTGTTTCTATGGAAATATTTAAAGGTGATTTCTATCCCATGGGCACTAATTTATGGGATAAGAAGTAGCCTATGTTTGATTCCAGGTTTAGAATTACTTGTATGCAAAATTTCAGCCTGATCCGCTTAGTAGTTTTGACGTGAAGAGGTAACAAAGATCCATCCATCCATACATCCATACAATATTACGTATTTATAATATTAGTGTGATTAGTAGAGTTATGTAAAATTTCTTGCAGCATATAGATAAATATTTTCTATACGCTGTTATAGTTTTGCATATCATATGCAAAACTATAACAGCGTATAGAAATTTCTTCTAAGACTCAGAACTCAAATTACATTATTTCATTTAGTTAGATCTTACAGGTTGGATTTGAAATTTCTGACGTGAGTAATCTTATACTTAAAACAGCTTAGCTTATAGATGGGCGCATAGTGAAAAAATCTTAAGTCTATGATCAAAACCAACAAGATGATCTATAAGATTTTTCTTAAAGAGCACATTTGACAAAAGACGGTCGTGGCAAAATGCGATTATGAATAAAATATTCTGATGAAAAATGCGAGGCATCCGACTAAAAAATCGTGCCTGGTAGAAAGTTGAATATATATTTTCTTAAAGTACTAGGTTTCTAACATTAGTAAGGGAGGCACTGTGTATCATGCGCCTGACCTACAAATCCACGTCATACCTACACAGGGTAAACTCAGAGGATAATTACTCTGCAAACATTTAAACATCGCAATATGAGCAATTAAAAACTAGCTCAACTAAATTCTACTCCAGTTATGTAAAGCTACAAGGCAGGGGATAGAAAAAGTCCTGAAGTTTGGTTTAAATAAAAAATAAATAAATAACAAAATAACTTAAAGCTAGCGTAGAAGAGTAGTGGATCATAATTTTTCGGAATAGGGGAACTAACGAAACTACAGTACTCTTTATATCAAAGACAAGTGTCTTGTCGGCACTCATTGCCGAACTGACGATTTGACGACCTCAGTGGCGCAGCGGGGGAAGGACTGCGACGCAGGGGTTCGATTCCGGCCTCGGGACAAATCTTTGTACGATCTGCAGATATTTGTTCAGGGTGTTCTGTGATGTTTTCTATATATAATAAAAAAAAATAGCTATAGATGTAGTGTATTGTATTAAGTATATCAGTTATCTAGTACCCATAACACAAGCTCTGCTTAGCTTGGGGCTAGAAAATGCTGTGTGAATTGTCCAGCATTATTTATTTATTGCTCGTAAATACTCTTATTCACGGTAAGGGGTATCCATAAATTACGTGAGGTGACTTTGGCGATTTTTAGACCCGGCCCCTTGGTGAGATGTCGTGAGATTTTGCTCGCCCCTCCCCCCCCCCCTAATCTTAAGTGAGGTTTTTCGAAAGTGTATTTTTTATGTTGTTGCATGTAACACTTCTGAGAATCGTAGTATAGAATCACAGTGACAAAATCGAACATTGGAATACTCAAACTGTTCATTTCGTGTTGGCGCGAGATTTTTTGTTTTGTGTTTTTTTGCTGCCTTTGACCAGAAATGAAACGAACGGAAAAGTCATTTGCCGCAAATCGTAAAAGATATTCTATTACTTGTAATCTCGCGCCAACACGAAACGAGCAACCTTATGTAGAAGGTGTTAAAATTCGTGAAAAAAAATTACGTGAGATTTGCCGGATTTGTAACCTTTAAACGTTTCCATAGAATCAACACGTGCGAAGCCGCGGGCAAAAACTAGCAATACAATAAGTGTCTGAAAGTCTTGACAAAACAAAAAAATCTACTAAAACACGATGAAAATTCACGATTTAATACTAACTTGGAAATTCTCCGACGATGGTTGTACAAATAACAGACTTCAACAGACACTCTGAAGACATTCAGAATGTAAATTAAGAACTTCAGGAATCTTACCTTAAAAGTATCAAGATTTAAGCTACCTACTTGTTCCAGCCTTGAGACATTTTGAAAGGTTCCATGTTTACCCACTCCAAAATATCTGTGTAAAGATTTATACGTTTGCTTTTGTGAAGTACATTTTTTTTTCTAGTCTACAAAATAAGTTAAGGAAGGCGAAAGTAAAAATTTTTGGGTAATATTGGCGAGCGAGTAGCAATATTTTTGGAAGACTGCCCACCATTTGGAACCAATGAGTTCTAAGTGGAAATAATAGTTTCCTTATATGAAAATTCGTAGTTTGTTGGGGTCATTAATTCCCCACAAAAAAATTGATTTTAACAAACTGACTCCACAGTAATTGGGCTAGTAGAATTATTAAAAACTCATTGGGAACGTATTGAATTTCAATTTAATTGTCACTTGGTTCTATACGTGGCTTCACTCTGTACAAAGTGTAAATTGAACATTGTAAAATTGTATAAAAGATAATTGCGCCTCATGGGCGCAATTATCTTTTACACGACTGTGGTTCATGTACCTAGTTTCTATAATCGTCTATTACTTTTCTGAACAGATTTATAAGTATGGGGTATCGTTAGAATTCTCACATCAACCCGAGTGACACTGGCTATATTTTTTCAAAAGAGTAAGGAAGACGTCTTTTTTTACAAGCTTTTATTTAATTTGCAATGTATATAACTATGTTTGTACGGGTGGAATCTTGCAACTCAATTTTGAAGCAGAGATCTTCAACCGATTGAGCATAAAAAATTGTATACCTAAACGTTTAGTTTTTCCGATGACAATGCATTCAAAGCTTGTTTTTAAAAAGGTTTTTTAGTCTTAAAACATATTTATAAATTAGCTTGAAATGTTGAAATTGTAACTTAATCCTTAATTATTTATTGCTAAAGATAAAACAGTCAAGTAAAACTTAAAACAAGATTGATTATGACAAATGCGAGCTTAACCCTAAAAAGAGTTTTCTGCTAGAAGAGAACCTTATTGAGAGAGAGACACGTTTTGAGGCAGCCCATAACCAGTCTAGGAAGATGTATCTATTTTTTCTAGCATTCATTGTACCGTATTGTTGTTTAAATGTAACAAACAACAGACATAAAGATTTACTTTCTTCGTTATACCCAAGTACCTATTATTTATGACGAGACCTTTGTGAAAATGAACCAAATGGAATACTATCTAAAGTAACCAACTCAATTTGTCACAATAGAGCCGTAACACTGATTGCATGGCCCGATTTCATTGTGTCCCCATGAATACGTATGTTACATACATGAATAGATATGTAATTCCATCATGAATAGTTTTGTAATTTCCGTATGTAGTGGACCATCAAGTCCGGGTTGCCACCTGGGAACATGGCAGATGCTTCCTTACCATGTGAACCTTAGTAACCAAGTGTTATCATTATTTTAATATAGATTTTAATGCAACTCAGTAACAATTAAAACGTCAAGTGGAAGTTGGATTCGGGCACTGAGGGTTCCGTATAATTGTAAGACTACTTGACTACGACTACTTTACTTGTGCAATAAGACCTTGCCAAATTTCATGATCTACGGGAAGAACCTTATAGGTTTTGTGTGCATGTGATTCCCTTGGATATTTTAAAATATTCGGACAAAAACTCTTGATTGCGTTAACTTAGAGACCTCTTGGAGCTTCGATATAATAATTTTATGCGAAACTGCGCCTACATGTCATACAAAATATATAATCATTTACCAAAATCTATTTGAGAAAACAAAGGAAGATTATTTAATAAAGTGTTAAAATAATGGCTCGTAACACGTAGCTTTTATACATGCCAAGAGTTTTTGACATGTAAATTTTAAATTATTTATTATTCTACTATAGACATTTTATGTGACTAATAACTATTTTTTTTTGTTTAATTTAGCATGACATTTATTTGAACTTAATTTTCTTTTATAACTATATTTCATTAATTAATTATGCATGAGTGTTGTTTGAAATATTTTGACGTTTGTGAACCCTATTGAGCACATTCTATAGGTAGGTGCTTTGATATTCACATGCCAGTAATGTGGCGAGATATGAGGATCAACTTATTTATAATACCACCTTGTAATTTACCATGTCTGATATGAATAAACTATTTGAATTTGAATAAAACTTTTTAGTTCTGCAGCGTATGCAGTCAAAAAAATCCGTCATCTTACAGACGTGGATACATCTAGACTTGTTTATTTCAGCTACTTCCATAGTATTATGTCTTATGGTATACTGCTGTGGGGGAACGCTGCAGATATTAACACCGTATTTGTGCTGCAGAAGAGGGCTGTTCGTGCAATCTATAATATGGGTCCCAGAGAATCCCTGCGTGATAAATTCAAAGAAATAAACATAATGACAGTACCATGTCAATATATTTATGAAAACTTGTTGTACACTCAAAAAAATAAAATAAAAATATAAGTCAGTTCCCTAAAAATAGCGATAAACATAATTTGAATATCAGAAACAAACATGAGCTCGCTGTGCCCACAACTAGGCTATGTATACGTTTCTACAACAAAACTCCTAGTGAGTTGCAATAATTATCAGTAAATAAAGTCAAAGAAATTGTTAAGACCTTGCTGTGCAAAAAAGCTTACTAAAAAATATCAGATTATCTAGAGGACAAAAATGCTTGGGACGGGTTTTGCTCCAACTCGAAAAATAACAACTAACAGGCTAAAGGTTTCTTCGTCGCTTCTTTACTTTAGTCTACATACCGAAGGGACAGAAATCAAAAAATATCACCTTATTTCCGTGTCAGTGTTTAGTTTTATATTTTGACCTTTTCTAAGTGTACATTTATTGTATTTATGGAAATAAAGAGTTTTTGATTTTGATTTATATCGAGGCTCCAAGAGGTGGTTAAGATTGCTTAACCACCTCTTTGAGCCTCTTGGAAAAAAATGATTGCATTTTTTGTGTTTGAAATAAACGGTAGGTGTTAGTATTCCCCCTTATCTCTTCTAGTATCGCTCAATCAACAGAAGTGTAAGAATTAACACGAAATTCCATCACCAATTTATTTTTTCTCTGAATGAATTTCCTAAAAATCTTTCAAAGATAGAATTAAGAGTGTTCCGAACTTTGTCTCTAATCAGTAGTTTAGTATTTTTGCGCTTATATTTTTCTCAATGGCAGGTAAATTAGGATTGCTATCTTCTGTTTGATGATAGACTGTGTTGAGTTATAAAATGACTAGCTACTGCCCGCGGCTTCCCACGCGTATTTTCGGTACAATAAGTAGCCTATTATCTAAGTTAGGCTTTGCTCTAAACGTACGCCAAATTTCATCTTGATCTGTTCAGTAGTTTTGGTGATCCTAGGTAACAAGAATTCAGATTTCATAAACTTTCGGCTTTATAATATTACTAGATTCTACCCGCGGCTTCGCACGAGTATTTTCGGTATAATAAGTAGCCTATTGCTTAAGTTAGGTTACGTTCTAAGTGTATGCCAAATTTCATCTTGATCTGTTAAGTAGTTTTGGAGATCCTTGGTAACAAAAAGTTCACATTTCACAAACTTTCGCATTTATAATATTAATAGGATAGTAGGATCTTACTAATTTTTTATAATCAACTAGCTTCTGCCCGCCGTTTCACAGGCACTTTTTAATCCGCGACGTAAAAAGAGAGGGGTGTTATAAGTTTAACGTGTCTGTATGTGTATCTGTGTAACTGTCTGTGGTATCGTAGCTCCAAAACGGATGAACCGATTTTCGTTTAGTTCTTTGTGTCATAGATAATTTTATCCTGAGTGTTCTTAGCCATGTTTTATGAAAATCTGTTGAGCCAATAAATATAATATACTAGCTGCGCCCCGCGGCTTCGCCCCCGTGGAAATTTATGTTTCCAACTTTCTTAATTATTTCTTCCATAAGAACCTTCTCCTGACAATAACAAACACAACAAAGAAAGAATTAGCGAAATCGGTCCAGGCGTTGTTGAGTTATGCGCTTACCAACACATTTTGCGATTCATTTTTATATTATAGATATGTCGACGAGTTTATAATTTTTTTAATTTTGTCTCGTATCTTATTATGTCCTTCCCCGCGATACGATCTACTTCTTTCCCAAATTTCGTTAAGATTCGTTTAGCCGTTTAGGCGTGAAAGCGTAACAGACAGGGTTAAGGAACATGTCGTGCAAATCTAAAACTCGTCCGCGGACGAAATGTCCACTCACAGATATATGTCCACTTCACTTTAGAGTAGGGGTACATTTCGTCCGAATCTAAAGTCTGTTGGTTTTAGATTCGGACTAGTTGTACCCTTAACCAAAACTGAACGGGACAACTAGTCCGAATCGCGTCGTTACTTTTCAAGGGTTCTGTATCATAATGTTTTATATGTGATTGTTATTATATGTATATGTCGTTTAAATGGTGTTAGTAATTTAATTAGTTAGTAATTTGATTAATTTTAGTACATAGTAATTTTATATTTTACAGCTACAAATAAAGTTTATCACTTTATTTAGACCAAAGTACACCTTCTAGGGATAGACCTTCGTTTCCTTTGACAATCTCACTCGATGGAAAGTGACAACGTGGCCCTCGACGATTTATAATGCAGGTCTAGAAGACACGTATTCACTGTTGACTTGACTATTAATAGAAATTATTATTACAAAGTTTCCTCTCATAGAGTTTCTAAAAACAAGCTATTCATGAGCCAAGCGTGACGTGATTTGTCTTGGTCACGCGAGTGATATAGGAGAGAGGTGATAAAAAAATTTACGAGACAAAATTAAAATTTAAAAAAACCCGCCGACGTTTATTGGCTGAACAGATTTTCATGAAACATGGCTAAGAACACTCGGGACAAAATTAACTATGACACAAAAAAAACTAAAGGAAAATCGGTTCATCTGTTTGGGAGCTACGATACCACAGACAGATACACAGATACGCAGATACACAGACAGACACGTCAAACTATAACACCCCTCTTTTTGCGTCGAGGGTTAAAAAAAATGGGTGTTCATTTTTTCTTTGTTGAAGGGTAAGTACGTAGGTACCTCGGAGCCTACTTGGAAAAGGAAAATTGAAGTTTCGTTTTCGTTGTCGAAGTTTCGTGTTCCTGCGAAAACCAACTCTTATGTCGCTTGCATAAGATTAATGTTTGCACGAAAACGAATCAGAAACTTCGATTACGTTTTTAAGAGTACGGGCCTTGTTATTTTTATACACCGCAATTGTTGCAACAAACTAAATATGAGTATTTTGAGAATAGAAAGGAAGTAATGTAAATAAATCGTCAAGTGCGAGTCGGAGTTGCTCATTAAGGGTTCCGTATTTATTCCGTATTAACGGTTCCGTAAGACCTTGTATCTTGCATATAAATATCATGATTCTAGGCCAACGGGAAGTAAGTACCCTGTAGGTTTTGGTCCATGGCGAGAATCAAATAATTATGTTTTGTGAATAAACTACAAATTTGCGGTTTTCGGATTATTTCTATTACTTGTGTTATACCTTGATGCTCGCCAAGTTTCATGATTCTAGGTCTACGTGAAATGCCCTTTACTATAGGTTTTGTATGCATGTGATTCAGTTGGAAATTTCAAAATATTCGGACATAGACGGCTGTAACTTTTGATTGCGTTGACTTAGAAGTTTTATTTATACCGCGGCTCCAAGAGGTTATGGACTTGAGTATTTGATGTTAATTTAATTTCTCCACGCGTTCCTGATATAAGGGTGTTGACAGACGGACAGACAGACAGACGGACAACAAAGTGATCCTGTAAGGGTTCCTTTTTTCCGTTTGAGGTACGAAACCCTAAAAAATAACAAGAATACGAGCATGTTTCCGCAAATCTGACGCAAATCAGTGATGAGACATTACATTTCGAAAATCCCTATCCAACGCTTGTTTTACGGGCAAAGAAAATAAAAATTCTTTCTCTTTTTACATTAAGTTTCCTCCGCCGATTGGAGAGCGTAAATAAATCTGTGTCAGGGCCCTAAAGGAACTCAGCAGGGTACAAGGCAGAGGTGAGACACAAGCCATTAGCATTTATATTAACCCTTAAGAAAACAGGTTTGTGGAAATTGCACTAAATTATATCACGGCCGTCTCTCCACTTTAGCAAGCGGCTGGGCTTTGTCAGGTAAAAATTTGAGACTGAATTTTAACGAGTTCATTATTCTTGATGTATTGCTTCGTTAAAAATCAGTCAAGCTATCCGTAACCCAAGATTATTTCTCGGTAGCCTGTAAGCGGATATGGTGTTCATTAGTAAACTTTAAAAAAAACTGCGAGCACTTATTACCCCCGACGCAAAAAGAGGGGTGTTATAAGTTTCAATTTCAATTTCAATTTATTTATTCAACAACTTTACAGGACAAACCACTTAAGTCTACATAATATCTAACTCAACTTAACTTAAAACTAAAATTAAAATCTATACTAATACAATATCTATCGGTAATCTAATCATGATTTACCCTTAGAAGTTTGACGTATCTGTCAGTGGTATCGTAGCTCCCAAACGTGGGACTCCCATTAACTCCCATGAATCGATTTTCGTTTAGTTTTTTTTTGTGTCATAGATAATTTTATCTCCAGTCATGTTTCATGAAAATCTATTCAACCAATAAACGACGGCGGGTTTTTTAAATTTAAATTCATTTTGTATTTCTTCTTGGTTATCTACCAGTGTTTAGCGTAAGATATCAATAAACTACTTCTTTAGAAAACTTTCAATAGCTGTTCATTCTCAAACAATATTCTTTAAATTATGTTGGAAAAGTTTTGCTTCAATTCCAACTTTTTCCATAAAATTCCCTGCTATCCCTCAGGTTATTAGACCTCTCACACGCAACCGCCGATCGATTAACCATTCACCCTTGAATGTACTCGTATGACTGTAGGTATTGTGCTTATAGTTTAGGATTCCCCACATAACATTATTTGGTTTTATCCTCGTGCGAGGGCTTGTCACCTCTTAATTAAATGGTATGCGTGAACGGCGAGAGTGAAGAGTAAGAGGAAAAAATACTGGCCGTTTTCCTCAGGAAAAAATGCACATGAAAACGAACATCACATCACACTAATATTATAAATGCGAAAGTTTGGATGGATGTATAGATGGATGGACGTTTGTTACCTCTTCACGCAAAAACCACTGAACGGATCAGGCTGAAATTTTGCATACAGATAATTCTAGGCCTGGAATAAAACAAAGGCTACTTTTTATCCCATAAATCAGTTCCCGTGGGATAGAAATCACCTTTAAACGTTTCCATAGAAACAACGCGTGCGAAGCCGCGGGCAGAAGCTAGTTCTTTTATAGGGCTCCGTACCCGAAGGGTGAAAACGGGACCTCTAATACTAAGCCTCCGCTGTTAGTCCGTCTGTCAGCGGGCTGTATCTCAAGAACCGTAAGAGGTAGAGTGTGTATTTCAAAAAATAATTGAAATAAAATAAATTTATTAATTATGAGGGCCAAAGTACATGCCACTTTGAGTACCGATCACTGTAGTTACGTTGGCGCGGTCTATACCTGGATGGGTCATGTTGCCTTTTTGCTTTGTTATGATTCATCAAATTTAGTATTTTATGTTTCTTTTCGCGAAATACTTTTGTTCGCATGGAACCCTCCGTGTGTGAGACTCAAACTTGGCCGGTTTTATTAGTATTTTGCAAGTTGCCAATATTTTTTTCAACCTTCACGCTCTTCGCGTACCACAGAAGGTGACTTCAACGCGAGGATCTAGTAAAATGTTATATCAGGAATTCTAAACAAAAGGCAGCTTTCGCCGAGCACTATACATTATCGAAGGTATTATGGAATTCAGTCAGGCGACTGGAGTTCCACGCTTGAATGAATTTCATATTCCAGAAGGATCCTAAAGATCTACAGAACTCTATCGCAGTAAAATTGAAATAAAAAAAAAGTGAAATATAAATCCCACGAGTACTAAGTGGAGTTACAACAGCAAAACATTACCTTTCTCCAAGTCATAAATGTAGATTTTATTGCAATCGAATAATAATTTCCTACTGACCTGCCCAGATAGTGGAACTTTATATTCCAAAGTGGCTGGGCACACCCGAATGAAAAAAGCAGAGGACAGAGGCGTGTCCATTCCCAATTGTCACCACCATCTTCGCCACCACTGGTAGCTAGCGAGAAAAAAATCCACGTCGCCACAATAGATGGCCATCGAGAATGTGTTCCCAACGTTCCCGATGCGGCCTGCAAAAAAATACGATTACTAAAAACTAAGCAGTGGGCAGAGAAATAATTACTTAATGTAAAATAATAAAAACGCTGAATTTTTTTTTCTTTTGTTTTATTTAAAACTTTATTGCACTGAGGTACAGAGGGCGGGCTTAATGCCTAGGCGAGATGATAATCTACTATATAAAAATAAGTCGGGTTTTCCTTCCTGACGCTATAACTCCAGAACGCACGAACCGATTTCCACGGTTTCGCATTCGTTGGAAAGGTCTCGGGCTCCGTGAGGTTTATAGCAAAGAAAATTCAAGGCGTGCGAAGCCGCGGGGCGCAGCTAGTGATTATATGTAACTAATGGAGCCTATTACTATTTGAACCACTTGATTAATTGAATCTACTGTTGTCTAACAAAGCCAACAGGGGTTTGAAAATTCAGTAACTGAAAGTAGTAACAGACAGGTATAAAGTATACATAGTTGAAAGCCTCCCATTACTCCTCATTTCAGTTTCTGACAAATTCAATTTGGAAAGTTGCGAAGTGTTAACTTATTTAAGCCCCATAGCAATTTCGGAGAAAATCGGACGATTTACCTTACGCCTGAGTTAGTAAATGTTCCATTGTTCTCTGTTTAGATGTTAAACTGATTTCGAGCAAGTTGTAGAAGAAAAAGTTACATAAATTTCAATTGTACTAGTTCCAGGCTTTTAGAGTTTCCATGCTACAAAAAAAATTAGTTGTCTGTAAAGTCGGTTTACTGACGATAGTTGAACGTGACAACGTCTTAAGAAAATACTGATGGAATGGTAGCATTTGATACTCGATCAAAACATGTAAATGTACTATAGTATAGCAGCTGTCCACGCAGACGCATCGCTCACTCAAGTAGGAGAGAGACGGATGTCGAGCGCTCTCGCTTGCACTTCAAGCCTTACATGGAACGCCTCAGAGCGAGGTAACGCCTCAGAGCGAGGTAACGCCGCATGAGTCATGTTTTTTCGTGCGTGCAGCCGGCTCTATCGAATTATAAGACGTTGTCACGTCAATAATGATTTTCAAATTCTGTAAGCTACATAAAATATAGCTTATGTGAAAAAGAGGGGTTCTAGAATCATATTTTTCGTAGTATTTTTCTAGATTCATATCTTTCCTTTTATTATTAAAGCTCAATTGTAAACCGGCCTCCCACGATACTGGTTCTGAACCTAGTGCGGGGACCATAAGTAACCTGTACACTTTATCTTTTCCATAAGTAATAAATGCCTTTTGTATTTGGTATTTTTATATTTGTAAACAAAGGGACAATAAAACCAAATAAAATATTTTACTACAAAAACTTGTTGTTTGACGAATGCATTATGAATGTAAGGGGGTTAACAACGAGCCTAGTTTGTGTTTTAAGAACAGCAAATAAATATAGGTGGAAAACATTTTACGACACTGGTATCATCGCAGCGCAGATCATGGAAACAAATTTTGGTGTTGAAAGCTTTCATTCATCATTTAATTGGTCTCTCGTCCGTTTCCAAACTCCATTTTAAACCTTTTTCGCTGTACATGTGCAATAATTATGAGATTACTGACTACCGTTTTCTGTTAATGTTATACCTAAATTTTTATTCAATTTATGTCCTTGTTGACATAAAATATCTCAGATTGTAAAACAGAGTACAGGTACAAAATTTTATGTGGTAACTGGATTCTGACCGCGGTAGGTTTTAAGTGTTCCCGTGGTTCGGCGAAAATGGCGAGAGAGAGACACCGGAGAGGTTATTAGTGGGTATTACGTCCGTCTCAAGGCGTCGAGTCCAACACAATTCTGGTCTCGCCAGACCAGTTTATTCGTAAACGAACTTCCTCGCCGAAAAAAAAACGGATTCTAGGTTATGGCTGTCACCTCTATCATCATTTAGAAAACCAAGATTCGGTCTCCATGTAAACAATAAATAAATAAATAAATAATGGACAATCCACACAGCATCATCTAGCCCCAAGCTAAGCAGAGCTTGTGTTATGGGTACTAGATGACTGATATACATAATATAATACATTACATAGATAGTTTTTTTTATTATACATAGAAACGACTAGAACACCCGGAACAAATATTTGTAGATCGTACAAACATTTGTCCCAAGGCGGGAATCGAACCCGCAACCTCCTGCGCCGCAGGTGGACTTTCGCCCGCCGCGCCACCGTCATCAAAAGGGGTAACAATACCAAATAATTGAACATCCTCTTTCCTGAATAAATATAACTTAGAAAAGATTTAAACAATAAATTGAACATTATTTACACTTTCCTGAATGTTTTTTTGTAAAAGCTTATATAGAATTCTCAAACTTGCTTGCTTTTGTGTTTTATCATCTTTAATAATCCAATTCAAATAAAGCTGGCTCGATCATGAGATAAAATTATTAATCCTAACTTAATTTGTTTCGACGACTGGATTGCTGGATCTGATAATTAAAACTGAATCTCACTGAATTGAGTTCTTACTTCATATTCTGTTTATCATCATCATCCTATATTAGTCCACAGCTGGACATAGGCCTCCCCTAATATGCGCCATAGCGTCCTGTCTTCAGCTTGCTGCATCCAGCATCTGCCTGCAGTCTTTCGCATATTTTATCCAATTACTTATTATTCAGATTAATAAATACTAGATTGGTTTGTTGATTAAGTTTATTGTTATATAGAGCAATGCCCAAGTGACACGGTACTTAATTTTCAATATGTTATTACAAAAACACATTTGCTTCCCCTTGGAGTCGAGACCGTGGTCGTGGGTCCGTGGGGTACCAAGGCTCTTCAAGATTTAAAAAAAATTATCTGAGCGTCTGGTCGAAGCGACGCGTGACCCGAGAGCTGGTGAGTATCTGGCGCAGCGCATCAGCATTACCATACAGCAGGGCAATGCAGCCACCATCTTGGGGACGCTTTCGATTGGTATATGGATCAGTTGAGCTACTGTAGATTGTTTGCAATAGTCAGCAGTTAGCTCAATAGTTTCAATTGTAAATACTAGTTCTAATTTATTTCTATTATTTGACTGTAATTTTATTTGCAAAAGTAGGAATAAAATATTTAAATCCGCTTCATGAATATGACTATTTTAGTATTTAGGTAGATACTAAAAGAAAAAGAAGCATACCTATTATTAATAATGTTGGAATATTTTCAAACATGATCTACCCCAATGTGCAAGCATTGTGTCATGCGTTTGTGAAGGCAGATTCTGTGTCCCATTAATTTAAGATGCTTTTAATTTATTATTATTTTTTAATATGGCAGTAGTCTTTATTCACAAAGAAAATTATACTAGTAAGTGTTGAAACAATTGAGTTAAGTGCAGGCTGTACCAATCTAGTATTTAATAATCTGAATAATAAGTAATTGGATAAAATATGCGAAAGACTGCAGGCAGATGCTGGATGCAGTAAGCTGAAGACAGGACGCTATGGCGCATATTAGGGGAGGCCTATGTCCAGCTGTGGACTAATATAGGATGATGATGATAAACAGAATATGAAGTAAGAACTCAATTCAGTGAGATTCAGTTTTAATTATCAGATCCAGCAATCCAGTCGTCGAAACAAATTAAGTTAGGATTAATAATTTTATCTCATGATCGAGCCAGCTTTATTTGAATTGGATTATTAAAGATGATAAAACACAAAAGCAAACAAATTATCTGAGCGTCAGGTCGAAGCGACGCGTGACCCGAGAGCTGGTGAGTATCTGGCACAGCGCATCAGCATTGCCATACAGCGCGTGGCAATACAGCCAGCGTCTTAGGGACGCTTCCGACTGGTATTGATATGGATCAGTTGAGCTACCTGTAGACTGTTTATTAATTAATTAATCTACGGCAGAGATATGTATCTTATTATACGGAAATAAACGCATTGGATTGAATTGAAACTAAACAGAGCTTGTGTAATGGATACTATTAATACATACCTAATACATAGAAAATTAGCAAGCTGAAGTGCCAGTGGGCCGGCTATATCTCGCGAAGAACCGACAACCGCTGGGGTAAACGAGTTCTTGAGTGGAGACCACGACTCGGCAAACGTAGTGTAGGACGCCCTCCGGCCAGGTGGGATGACGATCTGCGAAAGACTGCCGGCAGATGCTGGATGCGGCAAGCTGAACACAGGGCGCTATGGCGCTCATTAGGGGAGGCCTATGTCCAGTAGTGGACTAATATAGGCTGATGATGATGATGATGATGACATAGAAAACGTCTGATATGTGCACATCATACAAACATTTGTCATTAGAGACTCGTATAATTATGGTCAAACTTCACTTAAGGTAAGTTTGTTTAACGTTAAATAGTTGCAAATTGTAGCAAAACTATCGCCTCATGTTTTTACAAAGTTCATCCCAACAGGAACGTGTCAAAGGGTTGGGATTAATGCCAGGATTCGGACGATAATTTAGCAACGGAAACTATTGGGCCCTGTCAATATGGCTCCGGCGGACGGATGGCCCAATTTCGAGTTAATTAGTTTGTTTCGTACCAAAGCTTGGTGCTGGGTTCATCGTGGATTTGAGTAACATAGCGAGTACCTACTCTACATAAAAGAAAGCAAATGTCGCATGTGACGACGAATCTCAAACACGATTTTCTAAATCGGCCGTAGGAACTCTGAACATTGTCTACGTTTTTGCAAGACTTTCTCAATGGGTTTTGTCTAATTTCACTGCGCTTAATCAACTCAAGGTTGTCATGAAGAAATCGCTTTCAGCATAAGGCCACCGATTGTGCCATACTAGATTTAATTAGATTTATAAGTTTTTGATGGTACAATAAAGATATTATCTATCTATCTATGACTTAATTTGACACAATTAGCAATTAGGTAGTTTATACTAAAGTCATTAACAACGGGATATTTACCATGATTTGATGAGTTATTCCGTGATCATGGCGCATGAAACCGTGCCGAAATATTGGAAAGCTCAAAACTCAAATCATGGTAAATATCCCGTTGTTAATGACTTCAGTGTTAATAACCATGATGGATTTAAAAGTTTTAGGTAGTTTATAGTTCATTTATTCATATCTTAAATACGTTACAGGTAGCTATGACTATACGCTGCCGTGAGCAACTCAAAAAAGACGTTGTATCTAATTTCACATAAATATCAGTATCAGTTGAGCCATATC
This sequence comes from Eupithecia subfuscata, assembly GCA_963564075.1. Taxonomy (NCBI): domain Eukaryota; kingdom Metazoa; phylum Arthropoda; class Insecta; order Lepidoptera; family Geometridae; genus Eupithecia; species Eupithecia subfuscata. Next base: position 5,501,313 of record OY751103.1, on the reverse strand, counting down.
GAGCATTCAAAAATCAAACCACGTCTAAATGCCTATTTTGTACTGCCTCGGATTAGTGAATCATTCGAAATTCAAAATAAAATTACGGCTACTCGGAAACCTTTTACAAAATATCTAAAATAAAAAAATGGTGAACCATGTCATATTATAAAAGGGCTTTTAGCAAAACATTGAATACGTCAGTCCGGTTAGTACATTTAATTAGTTACTTTTCTTCTGATGAAAATGTCTCCGTTTTATGAGTGGAAATTTTAAAGCTTGAGCTTGAGTACTGCAGGCTACGGCGTAGCACCCACGTAGCACCTCTACGAAGCTGCTACGCGAGGTCTTTAGTCATTCAAAATTAATCTTACAAAATGAAGACGACATTGTATGTGCATCACCAGATATGTTTGGATTATTTAATATTATTAGTTACTACCTGCCGCCCGCGGCTTCGCACGCGTTGTTTCTATGGAAACGTTTAAAGGTGATTTCTATCCCATGGGAACTGATTTATGGGATAAAAAGTAGGCAATTTCACTTGCAATTCCATGTAAAAAACATACCTGTAATCAAATTTTAGCCCGATCCGTTCAGTAGTTTTGGCGTGAAGAGGTAACAAACATCCATCCATCCATCCATCCAAACTTTCCCATTTATAATATTAGTGTGATATAGTGTGATGTGATGTGATTGCATGCATGGCATGGAGTATTTATTTGATATGAGACCCACGCTTGTCAATACTGCGGGCGCGTCTGCCGTTCGTTCCTTTTAGGCTTTACAAGCCTTTCTCGTCTTAGAATAATAATGATTTGGATGGATAGATGATGCTGTATTGATTGTCCTCCATTTTTTTTTATTAATGCACGGATGGATGTATGTTTGTGATTTCTTCACGACAAAACTACGGAACGGATTCGGATGAAATTTTGCATATATATAAGTAGGTACCTGGAATAACACAAAGACTACTTTTTATCCCATGGCCATAAATCGGCCAAGCACGGGGATTGTTCTCTAGGGTAGAATACAGAAAAATTACGTCACATTGTCATCGAATGCGTAAATTATTTGAAATTCCTTCCTTCAACTTCAATAATTTACGCAATGTATGACGATGCAAGGTCATTATTGTCTATTCTACCCTACAGAATAATCCCCATGTTTGGCCTACAGTTCCCATGGCATATAAATAATCTTCAAAAGTTTCCATAGAACGTGTGCGGGCAGAAACGAGTATTAAATAAATTAAACTAGTATTGATATAGTTGTTCTATCTCACGAAGTCCATTTAGCCTCAGTTCTAGTAGTGACTTTGCGTTTAGTTGTCATGCTGACGGTACACGCTACCAAAATCTGACGTGAATACAATGAGCACTAGTGACCCGGACCGCGTCTCGGGCGAGACTGATTGCTTCTGAGCTTACGCACACTAAAACAATGTGTACATGCATTCACTATGCCATACATACCCCAACGGACTTCGTGAGATAGAACAACCTCTACCAATCTAATCAAAAATTCTCTTGGATTTCTAAACTATTTGATTTCTTTACTAAGTACCCATTTTATCGCTGCCCCTGTATCGAGAACCACAGAGCGGTCGGCTAAACACATTACTGTCTATACGATGTTGATGCTATTGGAAACTGAGCCTAGATTATTTAGTACGACGGCTTTAAATCCTTTGAATGTTCTGAAAGACATTTTGAAAGTGAGGTGAAGCTATCTATTTTATACAGGGTGCCACTAAAAAGGGCCTAAGCTAAGCCAAAAGGGCGTAATTCTGAACCCCGAGGTGATCAAGATTTTGAATTTCAATAAAAAAAAATTGCAAAAGATATTTTTTTTTTCCTGTTCGTGTTCTTTTACATGCACTCTTGCATTATTTAACATTATAAAACATTTCACAAAAGTCTTTTGCTTGTCTTTTCAGCAAAACCAGTGTCGTGTCATGAAATTTTTACAAAAAAAAATGTCGTTCCTTTGAAATTTCAAAACAATAATAGTTATGTAAGAATACACGTAATAAACACGAATGTGAAGAAAAACATCTCAAATGTTTTTCAAAAAAATTAAACAAATGTTCCAAATTTAAAAAAATCTTAGAACAAACGTATCGCCCCTCGATGTCAAGAACTTCTCACCTTAAGGCTTAGTATACCCTATCCGTGGCACCCTTTATAGACAATACTCTCATTTTTAGATACTAGTACTTTATCATGACATGACTTTAGTTAAGTTCTTCCGCCTCAAAAAATAAACATGGGCTTAAAATGCTCTACCTGCTCGGGATATAAATTCACTAGTGAATTGCCTATAAACGATTTTGTAATCAATTGATTGAATCTTTTGTGAACTAAATCCATCGATCTGACGTATTTGATATTCAATTGATTGGTGGTGGTATTTAAAACTGCTCGTTCTTGTAAATGTGACTATAGACTGAGCATTTGCTCGTAACAGAACTTCAAGCATTCGCTGTTTTAAAATTTTCTCGAACCACACTTGGAACATGACGCCTGATGTTTTGTCACAACCAGATTTTTAAAACCAACGAGTGCTTTGTGTAACATTTTATCGAGCAAAGGCATGAGCGCGGGTGAAGGGGAGTGAGGTGCGCAGGCAAAGGGTAAATGTACGCAAGGTAGAAAGAAAAAAATTATACAGGTGAATGCTCACTCGCCGTGAGCATTACGTCGAACACAGCATCGAGCATTGGCAGGAATGGTAAATTACATGGAAATCCTTTAGACAACTGAGCATGCATCTGTATTCTGCCATTCATAACACAAGCTCTGCTTACCTTGGGGCTAGATAATGCTGTGTGAATTGTCCAGCATTATTTATTTATGTATTTATTTATTTATTCGTAGGAACGTTACTTACATTGTAATGCTCAAGCAAATGCACTAGTCTATACTCACTTTAACTTTCTGGCCTTCCATGCTGTAGTTACGCTGATTTATACCTACTCTTATGACTTATGCTCTCTCCAAAACAAGAAGGTTTTTCCATAATCATCACATTTCCTTCCCGATATATCACACTATAATATTATAAATGCGAAAGTTTGGATGGATGGATGGATGGATGTTTGTTACCTCTTCACGCAAAAACTTCTGAACGGATCGGGCTGACATTTTGCATACAAGTAATTCTAATCCTGAAATCAAACACAGGCGACTTTTTATGCCATAAATCAGTTCCCATGGGATAGAAATCACCTTTAAACGTTTCCATATAAAAAACGCGTGCGAAGCCGCGAGTATAAACTAGTTAAAAATAAACAGAAAGAGCTGCTGCCTGCTCTGGTAGGATTCCGTAGTCGGCTCTTATGACATTCACGGCTTGGAGCGGCTTGGAGGGGTCGATTCTCATGCCGTGATCACCACGACCACTATGACCTGCTAATCGCTTATATCTACTAACCTTTCGATGACGTAGAAACGCTACTACAGCATGTACTGTACACACCTGAATCGCGTCGAATGAAACTGTTCACATTAATTGTGATCGATTTTCACGCCACTTCCATGCCACACTTCACTATGTCCAGCAGTGGGTGGAGAATGATTGAGATGATGACAATGTTCAGTCAATATTCAATATTTTTTCACCTATTTTTCCTGTGTCATCCCGTAACCACGATAGAGCGTAAACCAGTTGAAACGTCTGGAAAATAGGTAAATAAAAAGTTTAATATTCATTCATTCTCAACAAGACAAATTATATAATGTCACTTACATGAGAACAGGATTCTTAGGTAAGTTAAGTATGGATAGGTAAATAGGTTGTGGTCGTTCAATAACTGAGTCATTTAATGTGTTCACTTAATAAGGAGTGAATCAATAAACGTGATAAATACCCGTGAATAATTATAAAAATGTGTTCTGATTGCGTATGTTTGAAAAACTTTTCAAAACACCGTCTGTACCCATACGACAGACTATGCAGTAGAGACTAGCGATATAGCAATAGCAAGGTATGTAGGTCTTTTAGTCTTGTTTTTGTTAAATAGGTCACCGGTGCAGTTTATCTCTGCTATAGAAAGTAAACTTAGCAATCTAGCTGAGAGCACCAACATCTCACAATAGGACGAACACTTCAGCAAGTCATTTGTCTCACTCACAGCCAATTTATACGCCGACTTTAAAATGTTTTTGAAAAGATTTATCACCTGTAAGGTGCTTTGTTCTGAGCTCAAGTACTCAGGTTATAAGCCTGAGTTTTCCAAGTTTATAAATGAAGAGTTTCACTTTCAAAATATTCAGCAACATCGAGCTTAGCTCATCTCTGTGGCATTACAGTTTGAAAGTTCACCGAACAAAAAATGTTTCCTCTGAATTTAGACAGAAAAAAGAGTATATAAGAGTCCGCATTGCAAAAAACTCGTCGACTCTCACTCATTGTTTAATAAATTATACAATTCACGCACTCGTGATTTAAAATTCATATACAATTCTATGGCATGACACAAAATCCGCGAGAATACACACGGTCAGATTTCGCAGTGCGGCTTTACCCTGTGTAGACTTACCTGAGTTCAATCAATCGGCTTATGCGGCAAAAAAATGACGAGCCCACCGTTACTGTTAATTTTTACTAATAAATTGCTGCAAACAATATTTTTGTACTAGCGACCCGCCCCGGCTTCGCAAGGGTGCAATAAAATACTACTATTACTATTATTATACATATTATGATTTCTCAATCAAAGAGCAAAGAGTTTTCATTCAAAGAAATTAGACCGAACCACAGATCACTATATATGTACCAAGCTACGATCAAGGAGTATTTATATACCCTGGGGAGCGATTTCTTCCGTCCACGGTACCAAGACCGAACCATAGACATGTTTATACTTAATTGACATGTTTACTTTGCAACGCCGTTACAAATTTTATTATATATAATATATAATTATAACGTTTTTTTTTTATTTTTTGTTATTATTATAACTACGCCACAGATATTATAATACTATACTAGTATAAGTATGGCAACGTTGGGGGCGAGAGCCCACATGATTACGTCATAAAAATAACGCAAAGCACAAATCATTAATCATTCATCAATAAGATAAAATAAAAAAAAATTGGTTGTCTGTAAAGTCGGTTTACTGACGATAGTTGAACGTGACAACGTCTTAAGAAAAGAGCGAGGTAACGCCGCATGAGGTAACGCCGCATGACGTCATGTTTTTTCGTGCGTGCAGCCGGCTCTATCGAATTATAAGACGTTGTCACGTCAAAAACATTGTTTTCTTCACCTTTGGCAGCAAACGAAAGCCAGTCGTGTTTTTGAATGTTAAATTAATTTGTTTATCGAAACGTTTCAAAGCAGTATCTGTTGTACGCACATGTGAAGTAATTTATAAAATTTATGACATTATTTTGAAATCTCACCTGCTCTTTTATAAGCCGCAGAACGCAATAAATCACAGGGCATCTGTCGGGCTGCTATCTATAGGTAAGCAGCCTTTTACAATCTCGAGTAGGTATTTTTTATCCGCCTTTTGCTCTAGATCGTGCCTTATTTTTCAATCGTTTTAGCCTTCTGATAAATTGTAGCGTTTCTGGGTTATTCAGTCACCGGATCGTTGTTTTGACCCTTGACATTTTCACTAGCTTGAGCTTGTATTGTTTTCTGTTTTTGTGATAGGTACAATATTAGATGCATGAGTGACAGAATTCCATAAAATTTATTTAAGGCAACATAAAATAATAACAATTTAAAAGGCTGGTTATAATGTCGGATTATGTTATTTAAATAAACTCTAAATTTCTCTCTCTGAAATAATTTGAAGTGTTATAGAATTTAGTCATTGTTTTCGTTACAAATTAATTTGTCATTACAAGACAAAATTAAAAACTTTATAAACCCGCCGACGTTTATTGGCTGAACAAATTTTCATGAAACATGGCTAAGAACACTCGGGTAAAATTATCTAAGACACAAAAAAAACTAAACGAAAATCTGTTCATCCGTTTGGGAGCTACGATACCACAGACAGATACACAGATACACAGACAGACACGTCAAACTTATAACACCCCTCTCTTTTTGCGTCGGGGGTTAAAAATGTCTGTGTTTTATGTCTGTTTCAGACGTTTTAGATGGCCTTTATAATGCTCCAAACAAGGAATCGATTGTTTCGTTTTGTTTTTTCTTGGCAAATTGGTACTCGCAAATTTTGTATTGGCAAATTGGTGTATTAGGAAACCAACCGGAGTACACCAATTGGTCGAAACGAACACGAAATTTTGTGTTTGAGAATCAAAATAGGCCCCCAGGTTATATCTGTTATTAAGTTTTGGAATTAATTTCAATAAAAAAAGATAAACGATATCGCGCTTCTTTAAAATAAACCATAATTCGTGTAGTGCTCATCCAAATATTGTTTCTGAACTGACGAGTTTCTCACATGAGGATTATAGTCTTAAAAACGAGGTCCATTAGGGAGGTTATATTAAAAAGTACACCCGAGTAAATTCCGTTCTTACCTAATGCTACAATCGATTATGATAAGCGATTATTTATGACTAACCTTTACCCCTGGCTTTGCCGGTGATCCCTGTATAAAACGTAGCCTTTATCACCCAGGAATAATGACGCTAATTGTTTATAAAATAATTTTCAAAATAGGACCAGTAGTAGTTCTAAAGATTATAGAACTATCTTTATTCACAAAGAAATTTACAATTAAATAATAGAATTAAATTTGAACTAGAATAGATTAGTGCCTACATTCAAACTTACAAGATCGAATTTTTGTATCTTCATAATATTAGTAAAATAATCTGATTGTTTTGAAAACACTAACAAAACAACCTCGAATTTACACGGTTTTTGAGTTTTGTGAGACCAATACTATCAATAGACCAATACAATCCAATCACAATTTTTATGGGTGGTCCAATAAAAACTGTTTATCCGAGGATTATCCTACTAATATTATAAATGCGAAAGTTAGTGAAATGTGAAATTTTTGTTACCATAACTACTGAACAGATCAAGATGAAATTTGGCATACACTTAGAAAGTAACGTTACTTAAACAATAGGTTACTTATTATACCGAAAATATACCTGCGAAGCCGCGGCATGAATTTACGAAATCGGTTAAAAATTACCGCCTCTTTCATGCTATATATGACTGGCACATATATGATTAGCTTGTGCCCGCGGTATTTTCGGTATAATAAGTAGCCTATTATCTTAGTTAGGCGTTGCTCTACACGCACGCCAAATTTCAACTTTTTTATTTATTGATAATGGTTAAGCGCTTGGCCACCAACTCACTTAAAGTAAGTGAAGATGTGACCTAAGATGGAGCACGCTTTCCCAGAAGGAACTTATTTACCCTGGACTTGAAGACTCCAAGAATGTACTCTAACGGGAAAACAGACGCAATAAGTTCATACCACTCTTTGGCCGTGCTTATTATAAAAGTAGAGCAGAATTTTTTACTTGATCTGTTTAGTAGTTTTGAAGATCCTAAGTAACAAAAATTCAGATTTCACAAACTTTCAGCTATATAATATTACTAGCTTCTGCCCACGGCTTCGCACGCGTTGTTTCTATGGAAACGTTTTAAGGTTATTTTTATCCCATGGGAACTGATTTATGGGATAAAAAGTCGCCTATGTTTAATTCCAGGGTTAGACTTACCTGTATGCAAAATTTCAGCCTGATCCGTTCAGCAGTTTTGGCGTGAAGAGGTAAAAAACATCCATCAGTCTATACATCCATCCAAACTTTCGCATTTATAATATTAGTGTGATTAGTAGGATAGATGATTTACGAGAAAGCGATTCTTTGTTAGGTATATCTTCCTAAACATACTAGTGATACCTTATTTAAATTGTCACCAAGCAAGAAACATACTCACTTCACACGAGTTGTGTACGAGACAATTTCATTGAGCATTTTCCTATAACAGTTTGTGTTTTTAGCAGTAAAATATAACTCCGTAGGTATAAAATATAACTTAGCTCAGTAATTGCCTGGATGAGCATTCTTACCTACTCTCGAGAAGTCCTTTAGACAACAAGATAATGAGAAAAGTTGAGGCGTGGTCGAGATGGCATTAATAAAGGACCATGGAAGAAATGTACTTTTACAGCATTGAGGTAAAACCTGTGCTTACTCAAACCTTATTGAGATTTTAATGCACTAACTGGAGTTTGTAGTGTGGTTATATAGAACTAGCTGCGCCCCGCGGCTTCGCCCCCGTGGAAATTTATGTTTCCAACTTTCTTAATTTTTTCTTTCATAAGAACCTTCTCCTGACAATAACAAACACAACAAAGAAAGAATTAGCGAAATCGGTCCAGCCGTTCACGCGTGATGCCGTCGCCAAGGAAACGGGTTTAATTTTTATATATTATATTAATATCTATTTAAGTTAATAACCTCCTAGCCAAATTTCGATTCGATTCATTTCGTATTCTTCAGCAGAGGTGTGCTACGGGCGATAGATAGGTATATGGATAACAGACTCGGCCGGCCGACCTCGACAGCCTTGCACTATGTCTCAGACAGAGAATTATTATTTATTTTAATTTTAATTTCAATTTTTTATTACGTATTAATTTTTTAATACCTTTTTATTTTGCATAATTCTAAAGGTTGAGAATGTACGTAAATAATATATGTTAATTTTAGACGAAGTAATTTTGTAAAAAAAACGCTCTACCACAGATGGTCGTGACGTGACCTGTCTTTGGCCTGCACTGAAAACCAGCGCTGGGTAGACACACCAGTTCTACCCAGCACATTGCTGAGTGTGTAGGCCATATTTGCCCTAAACCTAAACGCACAAAAATTGGGTCTAAGATTTATTAAGTGTGTAGTCAGTTATTGTGTCGTGTAGTAAACTTAAGGCAAATAAAATTATTTCCTTTCTTTCTTTCTGCTATGTTTGAAAAAAAAAGAGGGCAATCCTTCAAGTGTTATCAAATAAAATATCCGTCGGGGTTTATGGAGATTTGTATTATTTTTTATATCAGTAGGAACTCTGAATGTGGCTTGTTAAATAATTAAATTCAGCAAGCAAGCAGTTAATTTCAATTAGTTTTGTAGAGATACTATCTAGTTACACTATGCATGCGGGCAGTTCTAAGCCTAGATTAATTGCCAGATTGTGCCCGCCTTACTTTTAATTAAAACAATGTTATGCTATTACAGAGAGTCATCGCATTTCTTTAATTTTCTTTCGTTTGATGAGTAATTGGTGAATAAATTACAAATTTATGGTTTTCGGATTTTTCCTTTACTTGTGCTATAAAACCTTGCTGCTCACCAAATTTCATGATTTTAGGTCTACGGGAAGTACCCGTAGACCTAGAATCATGATAGGTTTTGTGTGCATGTGACTCCCTTGGAATTTCAAAATATTCGGACATAAACGGCTGTAAGTTTTGAGTGCGTTGACTCAGAAGTCTTATTTATATGGCGGCTCCAAGATGTTACGGACTTGAGTATTTGACGTTAATGTCAACTCGATACGTCCACACATTCCTGAGAAAAGGGGGTTGACAAACGGACAGACAGACAGACGACAGACAACTCAGAAACTTGAAGTCGGGCCTTAGTTTTTGTAAAAATATCATTATTAATAGACACGAGCGACGGACCAAGTCACGGGAGCAAGCATAACTTTCAACAAAATTTTAAAGAAAGTAAAACTATTGGCATGTGCTACTCTAGCTACACATTATACGAAAAGTTCCGCTGAAAGTTACAGTTTCTTTTAGAAGATCTCTTCAAAACTTGTATCATTGTTATTCGTCTATTAACAAATCATAAGAACTTTGAGGTTAAAACCGGGCTTTAGGTAGACCATTTCAACTTTCTCAATTTGTCACCATGGTAAAGGTTATATCGGGTATTAATCGCGTAATTAATTTTATTAGAGTTTATAATGTACTAGTTTCTGCCCGCGGCTTCGTACGCGTTGTTTCTATGGAAACATTTAAAGGTAATTTTGATCCCATGGGAACTAATTTATGGGATAAAAGTCTCTGTTTTGTTTCAGGCTTAGAAAGAAAGAAAAAAATTATTTATTATACAGAAACAAACTTATAAACAAAAATAAAAGAATACTCAGTAGTAGATAACACGTAGACAACAAACTTATAAACAGAAATAAAATAATACTCAGTAGTAGATAACACGTAGACAGACAAAAACACCGGGGAACATTAACTAAATATACGAACACAAGTACGCATATGGTTGGTAGTAGAAAGCACTACCTGTATGCAAAATTACAGCACGATTCGTTCAGTAATTCTGGCGTAAATAGATAACAAACATCAAAACTGCTGAGCTTGGGGCTAGATAATGCTGTGTGAATTGTCCAGCATTAGTTATAATATGGTATATTTATTTTAAAAAAAACATCCAATCTTTCGCATTTATAACATTTGTGTGACGTTGGGATTAAAAAACAAATGCGACATATTGTGATATCGCGCAATTTTATCAGGGAAAACAACGTGCAACTACGGACAGCAGGCAGAAGTAGTTAAGTATTCTCTCGAAGCCCTATCTCGGAATTCAATAAGCCTCTAATTGAAATTGTAAACCTACAGACATTAATTTTAACTAACATAAAACGTATTAATTTGTATTGTGTTCATCGAACGACTTCCATCTCCACTGGCAGATAGCGAATAACTCCAATTTCGTAGATCCAATTAGAGCACTGATTATAAATAACTAGGGTTCGTGTGAAACATATTTATTTCACCTCTATTTGTTCATCCAGAATTAACTATAAACAGATAGTAGAGTTCTTTCCGTATGGTGCAGTCTTAGAATTTACACCACATCAACTCTTCCCGCGGCTGTCGTAAGAGGCGACTAAGGTATGTATATTTAAACTGACATCTCCAAGTGTGCCTTGTGCACCTACGGCGAATAAATGAGTATGAGTAAGGGATATTCACTGGGGGTGGGCAGCAGCGCCCAGAAGAATTTTACCACCGAAATACGATCTCCAACCCGCATGCCCATGTGGGGATTATGGGCACTAGCCCTCATGATATAAAAGCGAATAAGGCGCTTATCAGGGGGAGGCCTGCATCCAGCAGTGGACCAATAAAGGCTGTTGAGGTTAGGTGAGGTGAGGGAATGACTCCTCCTCTTAATTTGTTGCTCTTACTCCTCCTTAATCCGTGTCCGGAGCCCCAGTTACACATTAACGTAAAGTGTCGTTCATCGATAGGTTACCCCGTCCGGTAAGGTTTGAAGTTAATTTCTATGGACACAGAAATATTTTAAGACTAGTATTTTTCGGTAATATGAAGACAGCAAGCTGCTCTAAAAACAATAAATTTAATATTAGATATCCAAAACGAATGTGATGACGATACGGTCAGCGATTTAACGCCACTGTACTTGTTGCCCAGACTCTTATGAATCTGCTGTAAGCCCCATCACATACATCCATACATTTACACTAATTGCCATACTAAATGATAATAAATGTCAGCTTGTTATAATATATTTTATGTAAAGAATCCAGGGAAGGAGGTCTATAAGAAACAGGTTTATCATAGTTTGGCCAACGATGCATTAATTTTACCAACTATGTCTTTTTCAATATACGTTTTTCTTATTCTTTGTTAAGTCCGAAGTTAATCTAGAATATTATTAGAATGATAGCTTGTTATAAAATAGAAGACCTTCTAGTAATAATTATATCCGATTCTTTACTTGAATTGCTCTAAATGTATTAAAGCAAGTTTAGAGTGAAAGAACTCTAACAACTTAACAAAATCAAAAAAAGACAATCAATTGCCGGCTTTCCTATCCCGAATAGTAATTAATACTTCATTGTCTCTGAACTTACCTTAATCCTATCACTTTGAACACCCATATTATCCCACTACAAGAATAAGATCGTTCAGTTTTTGCCTATAACTTTGTGTATCATAAATACAAATTTCGCAAGTTTCTATGTTCGATCGATAAAAAGGTCGCGGTGAGCCCGTAATTATAGTGTGTAGTACGCAATACGACATATACTGTAGTATAGCTCCATATCCATGGCGCTATCCATTAGACTGACGCGAGTCCGGAGTTCCAATCGTTCCCGTAATTTTTGCATAAAATTCGAAATTTTCAGGACACACTCATGTTGATAATCCGCACGCGAGCAGAATGAGACGGAACCTTGTCAAATGAAATTTAATACGTCTCATTTCTAATGCAATCAGGCACGTTGTTGTCAAAGTAGGACGGCACCGTATTAGAAGTGAATGTTCGACCGCTTTTATTTCAGTTCGCAATGGTTCTTTCCTATTCTGGAGGCCTACTTTGAAAGACGATCGAAGTGTGTCACAAAACGAAGGACGATCCGACTATGATTCTGACGTTTATTTCCTAGAGAGTCGAAACGAAAGGTGACACCTTTCGTTTCGATTGGTGTGATTGGTGACGCGCCCGAAGCTTGTTCGTTTCGGCACGCGGAGATTTGTTGTCATCCGTCAGCTTCCTTCGTTTTTAACCCCCCCGACACAAAAAGAGAGGGGTGTTATAAGTTTGACGTGTCTGTCTGTGTATCTGTGTACCTGTGTATCTGTCTTTGGTATCGTAGCTCCCAAACGGATGAACCGAATTTCGTTTAGTTTTTTTTGTGTCATAGATAATTTCATCCCGAGTGTTCTTAGCCATGTTTCATGAAAATATGTTCTGCCAATTAACGTCGGCGGATTTTTTAAAATTTTGTCCTGTTAAGGTTAAGGTATACCTACCTCCTGATTGCTCACGGACTATCAGTCAGTATATCCTGCGTGCTTGTAGAATGGAATTGAGAATGACGTCATATCTCATCCTGTCCTGCTCAGAACGAAACCGATCTGAGCGGGACACCATGAGAGATGAAGTTATTCTCAATCTTTAAGTACGCAGGTTAAATTGTCTTTTTGTGTTCGATGGTGGTGTAGCACGTTATGGATTAGAGTGTTCATGTACAGGCACTCTTAAATGGCAGCCTACACTCCACCTGAACAAATTACGTGGAACGGGGAAACTTAATAACAGCCAACTATGACAAACTTTTAAATTAGTTTTTTTAATTAAGAGTCGTGCTCATTCATCGGAATTTATCAGAATAAGCTCAGCAAAACTTTTCCTATACATTTTTTTCCAGCTGAAGTAAAAGGGGCTTCTTAGATTGCTTTTGCACCTTGAACACTGAACAGGTATGTCGTCCTAACTCGATATTGCTGAAGTTTTGAGGCACGAACGACATTGTTTCAAGCTTTTGCCCTTTCTCTGAGTTTGTGCTATACTAATAAACAAAGAGGTAACTCAATATTAGATTGTGTAATTAAAAGGAACTAATAAAGTTAAAATTGAAAAGTATTGATGTTTCTATTTCGGTCAACGAATTAGCATTGCCATTCAACGTAGCAATGCTGCCTACATTCGGGGCACTCTGCCTTCTGAAGACGGCTTAGATTTTCATTAAATATATTTAGGTTTTATTCTATTTTTCTCAGTTTCTATGCGCCAAATAAATGTATAATATTTATCATGACAAAAATATTATTTATTAAAATAATTTGACTTGACTACACTTCTGAACTTTGAGAACTTCTAACTCGAAAATTGCTTAGGTTTCACTTAAGCTTTGCTTTTAAATTTTGATCAGAAAGCTTTGATCTCAATTATAGTGCGGACTAGCTTACCCAAGAGGTGTAACTAAAGCTAAAAGTTATTAAAAAAACATACAGAAAACATTAAAATACAACGCCTTTTGTCACTGAGCCACGTATGTAACAAATTCCCTAGTGCTCTCATCTCTGACAATGCCAGGGAAACATAAGATCGGTACAAAATGTTGAAAAATTGCAAACATAATACAATACAATAAGTGGAACCCCTCGTATGTTTTGTCCTCGGACTGACAATGAAATACGGTCAACAATAGGTATATCTCTTTAACACAATAAGAGTTTCTTTTCAATTGGTAGATTATATTATAATGATATTTCAGAAATAAAAACGAGAGGAAGACCAAAGAAAAGCTGGATGAATTGGGTGAAAGAGGACACTTAATGACGGCTGCTGATAGAGGAGGGTGGAAGAAAAATAGATGATGAGGTGCCGACCCCACCTAGCGTGGTGTAAGGACCGGAAGATGATGATGATTTCAGAAATAAGAACAGATATAAATCTGATACTTATTATCGTATGTATCTCAAAGCATAAGCTCACGAAACTGTTGATTTTACAGAACTTTTCCTGTATATCTTACTACTTTACTTAGAACTACCTTTAATAATTCTAAACAATTAAGAAACAATTCTCTGTTACAAGGCTTCTACGAAATCTCAGATTATCTAGTTAAACGATAAAAAAGCTTAGGGTGAGTTTTGATTCAACTAAATTTATTGTGACGACTGCATTGCGCAATCGGAGTTTGAATGCAGTTCAATTGGGACAGCGTCTCCGAGAAGCACGGGAAGTCGATGTCAGCCGATGGACAGTTAGAAGACGACCTCGGGAAAGGAATCTAACTGCGCACAAACCAGCAAATGTACCGAAACTGACCCCAGCTCACCGACAAACCCGCGTTCAATTCGCTCGAGAGCATTTCGAATGGATTGACAAACATCCATTCATCCAAACTCTCGCATTTATAAATTAGCGTGATTGTTTATTGTTACATTTATTCACAAAGAAAATTATACTAGTATTTACAATTGAAACAATTGAGCTAACTGCCGACTGTTGCAAACAGTCTACAGATAGCTCAACTGATCCATATCAACACCAGTCGGAAGCGTCCCCAAGACGCTGGCTGCTGTTGTTTATTGTTTATTTGTTTAGTAACTTACACGATTTTCAAAAACCAATAAAATATATCTAAATTAAAATTATTATAAAAATTGTAAAACATTTTATAGAATAAATCCATATAGAATAATAAACATTGAATATTATATAGTATTTGAACAATGAGGCAAATAAATAAATTAATTGAAATAATAAATAACATGTTGATACCTAAGTACTCAGTACTCTGCAGTTTGCCTTTGGTAAAAGGATTACAAAGTCACCCTAGTTATGAAAACTAAATGTAAAATAACACCTGCCGTTGAAACCAAGCATGACCATACAATCTACTTACGAAAATTTTAGTAGGTACCCATAAATATGGGGTGTGACACGCCGGGGCGGGAAGCCCGACTTGAAACTTTCTCAGAGCTTCGTTGCGTGTCAGGAAAGCATTTCCATATGAATGTGGTGATTATAAACGGTGTTTTTTCATAAAGACTTACAGCTATTCATTTTATACTCATAAATATACTGTACAACGTAAATTATACGGCTAACTAAATGCCGTGCTAATTCTTTGAACTCGTTATTGCTTTTGTGGCGCCGGCGGCCACACTTAACTTTTTTACTAAGTAACTACAAACTCAACCGCATTTTACAGCACTTGCCTCTACCACATAATATTAAAATACTATACTATTACCTCTACTACGAATGTCATTTAGAGCAGAATATTTACCATGATTTGAGTTTTAAGCTTTACAATATTTCGGCACAGTTTCATGCGCCATGATCACGGAATAACTGATGGCTCTGCGAGTGAGTTGTTATGGGCAGATATACGATCTACTCTCTTTTGTCTTTTGCTAGAAACGTTACCACTACCACCGGTTTCATTATCGCACGCAACTCGATCAGGACACACCACACTGACGGTATCAGAACTATTTACCATGCCTTGCTTTATTGCATTACAGCGCAATGATGTGGCCCGTTTGGACGGGTTTCGTTAGGAGTAAGTTAATGTTGACCCCCTCCCGCTTCGCGGGGGTGGGAGGCCTACAAGTCGGGTCAACTCAAGGTCGAATTGTCATTAGTCGAAATGTTTTTAGTAGAATTGTGTTTTAGTCTAACTGTTTTAGTCGAATTGTATAAGACGAAATGTTTTAGTCGAATTTTCCGTAGACGTCGCTGCAAGGAGTTAAATGTATGGAAGAAAACTTTTATAGCTTTCGTAAACAGTGCAAAACTCATGGTAACGCTGATCTGTGCCCAGGAGTCACGTAGTTCTACGTCGTTGCACGTACAATGAGATTTTCGCTCGGACTGCACAGCCTACTCAGCAACAGGAAGTGGCCAGCCTGTTCTTAGTCTATTTTAGTCCACAGCTGGATATAGGCCTCCCTTGAAAAGAGCCATTGAGGCGCTTTTATTTATTTATTAAAAAGGAACGCCAACAGCTTATACATAGAGCATTCTTTTCGTTAAACTTATTTATGCAGGTTCTAATAGTAATAGGTCCTACTCATATTATAAACGCGAAAGTTTGTCAATATGGATGGATGGATGGATGAATGTATGTTATTCTTTCACGTAAAAACTACTGAACGGATCGGGAATACAGGTAATTGTAATCCTGAAATCAAACATAGGCTACTTTTTATTCCATAAATCAGTTCCCGTGGGATAGAAATCACCTTGAAACGTTTCCATAGAAACAACGCGTGCGAAGCCGCGGGGTGCAGGTAGTAATTCCTAAATTAAATAATAAATAAATAAATAATGCTAGACAATTCACACAGCAATATCTAGCCCCAAGCTAAGCAGAGCTTGTGTTATTTATGGGTACTAGATAACTGATATACTTAATACAATACACTACATAGACATCCAGAACGCCCTGGACAAATGTCTGCAGATGAAATAAACTACTATACTAGCGCTTGTATGTCAAGCCACACAGAAAACTAAGCCTGAGTTCTGAGTGTTATCTAAGCATAAAGCCAACTTTTATGTCTGCTAAGATTAATTTCACGTGTCAATTTGCAGATGTCAGACGCCTCTGATCGAAACGTCGAAGGTGAACAATAGTCACGTCACACAAACTGAGCACAAATGGATCCTTTTGTGTCACACTTTCAAACAATGCACCTCATATTTGCTGGTGGCACGAGTTAATAACTGAACTCGGTACCTTGTTATAAACTATGTGTTTAAACTTGTGACCGACGTATTGATCAGCTTTGAAGTTACGGGAAAACTTTTGATTGGTAGCCCTGGTTTTATTGGTGAAATGCTAGTTTATTTAGAAGTGGCAGAATACCGACAGCTAAGCGAAATTGAATCAAAAATATTAGGCAGCGTACCTAAGTTTCGATATCTCTCTAATTGTGTTAATATTATAAGTCGGTAGTTACTAAACTAGAAGTAGTGGAAAAGTTTATTCACAAAGAAAATGACAATCAATTAAAATTAATAAATTAGAACTAGTATTTACAATTGAGCTATCTGCAGACTGTTGCAACCAATCTACAGGTAGCTCAACTGATCCATATCAATACCAGTCGGAAGCGTAAAAAGACCCCAAGACGCTGGCTGCATTGCCCCGCTGTATGGCAATGCTGATGCGCTGCGCCAGATACTCACCAGCTCTCGGGTCACGCGTCACTTCGACCAGACACTCAGATATTTTTTTAAAATGTGACCGACGATAATCACTAAGGTCTAGAAGACTATTCACTCTTGTCTGGGTGTTCATCATCATCATCAGCCTATAGTATATGAGTCCACTGCTGGACATGGCCTCCCCTAATGAGCGCCATAGCGCCCTGTTTTCGGCTTGCCGCATCCAGCATCTGCCCGCAGTCTTTCGCAGATCGTTATCCCACCTGGCCGGGGGGCATCCTACACTACGTTTGCCAAGTCGTGGTCTCCACTCAAGAACACGTTTACCCCAGCGGTTGTCGGTTCTTCGCGAGATATGGCCGACCCACTGCCTCTTCGGCTTGCTAATTCTTTGAGCTACGTCGATAACTTTGGTTCTCTGTGGTGTCTGGGTGTTATCTACGTTTAATAACAAATATAGTTTATCTATTGTTTTATGTACACTCTGCCTACTTTGGGGCTGGATGATGATGAGTGGATTGTCCAGCTTTATGAAAATTGATAACATGTAGAAGAAAAAGTCCAACCAGCATACTCAGCATACAACTATGCTGAGTAAGCCTTTTGCTATCTATGAACCTTGGGCTGGCACTGGCAACAAAATCCATTTCCACAACAAATTTCCATAAAATTTAGTCAATCGCTTTATTGTAACCGCTCGTCAATGAGCAGTGGCCCAATTCTTCTAACCATCGCTTTACTATTGTATCTTTACTTCTCGCTTGCGTCTCTCCATCTGTAGTTTTTTTTCAACTTAAGGTAGAATACCAAACGTGTCTATGGTGGCGATTCTCCGACGATAGTCATAGTGAAGCTCAGATTAAATATAGGTAGATCTTCAGCGAGCATGCCCCAGAGCAAGACAAAGTATACGAGGTGGTGGGGGAAAAGTGTTGCCATGCAATTTTCTTACCCCGATTTTAGGTTCCTTACTTCATGTCTTAGTTGGTAGATCGGATTTGCGATTTTCCAGTTAATAAATTTAAAAAATTAAATTATCTGAGCGTCTGGTCGAAGCGAAGCGTGACCCGAGAGCTGGTGAGTATCAGGCACAGCGCATCAGCATTGCCATACAGCGTGGTAATGCAGCCAGCGTCTTGGGGACGCTTCCGACTGGTATTGATATTGATCAGTTGAGCTACCTGCAATAGTCTGAAGATAGCTCAATTGTTTCAATTGTAAATACTAGTATAATTTTCTATTTTGTGAATAAAGGCTATTGCTAGGTCATTATAATTATACAAGTAAGTATCACAATGTGAACCCTGTTTGGCGTTACAAGTGGAAGGCAGACCGAGGTTGTTTTTGGTAGGTAAATATAATTATGAAGGTATTAAGGTGAGTAGTACAGATAGAGAAACAAGTGTTTTTGTTTTAAAATAATCAATATTTATTACAAAAATTAACGTTTATAAATTTTACAGTTTTAATCAGTCTTCAACATTTCGTTTTATTACTACTTAATCATAAAATCACAGTTTAATTATAAATGTCTTAGTTATATTACCTATACAATAACATTTACATAAATTAATAACACTTAAAAAAAAATGGTTACTTACGAACGTAACATCGTATATTTGCTAAAAAATAGTAATGTTGCTATCTAAAAAGTACTTAACTTTCATTGTACTTGCGTATAGGTACTTATACCTAGTTAGTCACAGCATTATTTTTTTATTAAAAAATACACACGCATTTACACAGAAGCATTTAAAATATCGCAGAATCATTATAAAATCACAGAATCATTTTAAAATTAGCATACCAATTTCTACAAGAACCTACTTAAGATATTTTTTTTCTTATTTATATGGGACAGTTAGATTAGATTTGGACAGTTGAATTAGATTAAGTACAAAAATCACAGAATCATTTAAAATATCACAGAATCATTACAAACATTTTTATTACGAAGATTTTTTAGGTTCCCAATCTTTGCGACCCGTTGCTTTGATCCAATGCAAACGTAATTCTTTATCTTCGGGATATCTGTAACAAATAAAAACACTAATATTATAAATGCGAAACTATGGATGGATATTTGTTATAGTTGTTCTATCTCACGAAGTCCGATGGGCTATGTGTGTCATAGCAACAACTTACATATTACCTCTTCACGCCAAAACTACTGAACGGATCGGGATGAAAATTTGTATACAGGTAAGTAATTCTAATCCTGGAATCTAACATCTATGTTAGATTCCAGGATTTATTTATAAAGCCTATAGGCTTTTATCCCACAAATCAGTTGCTATGGGATAGAAATGGCCTTTAAACGTTTCCATAGAAACAACGCGTGCGAAGCCGCGGGCATAAACTATTTTGCTATGCATAGCGAGCTACATTATCTATAAACTAGCTATGTAGGTACCTATTAAAAAATATTTCAATGCACCATTCGGGGAATTTTATCATCGGGTGCAGGCAACCCTAAATTTTCACAATTACAAGTTAGATGAACTAAAAATAGCATAAAACATAATGTTTGAGCCTTGTGTGTATGTAAATCTATGAAACTGTAAATTTTGAACCTTTTTGTAGTCAAAAGAACTTGTACTTACGAGTGGAATGATATATTCGGCACTTTTTCTTCACTATCACTTCTACATGCAAAAACGCTGCACCGCACCATATTTGTCTCTCTTTTTTATTGTTATTAGCTGCCGGAATGTCCACATAAACACATTGATCACATTCAAACATAAAAAACAAAAGTTTAGAACTTTTAAAACTTTTTTCACCAGTCTCGTGTCGAGCTCCGTCGATGAAAAAGGAAATTTGTTTAGCACATGGAGGTGCTAAACAATGCAAAAACCGGCACGCTGGATGAGATAGAGAGCTAATCGTCCTATTTCATTTCTTCTTAGGCTTTAGGCATAAGTCGTTCTCTCTTTAGTGTGAATGCGATGGCAATTGCGCGAGTTCTATAGGTTTCTCTTTCTACGTAGTGAAGCTATTATTTTAAGGGGCGAACCTAGCGGGTTTTATTGTCAAACTAGGCCTAGATAACAGTATTGTATTTATATGTAGAGGATCCGTTACGTTATAGCAATTTCAATAGAACTACGTACGAACGTATCCACGTTATTATTTATGACTTAAGAATGATATATCTTTTTAAATTATCCAAATCGGACCATTACGTACGTGCGAAGTTATGACAAATCACTAAAAACGAATACCTGCCTACGGTTAACGCGAGGTGACCGAGCGAGTGACGTCACACTCAATTTGGTCATAACTTCGTCAATTTTTGTTGTAGAATAAAAATGTTTGCACTGTGTGTTATGGATTTCTTAGCTCTATAAATCTGCATTCTCAACTAAAAACGTTACAGATCCTCATTACACAAATTTCAACAATTTTCTTAGGTTCGGTTCATTTTGCCTCCGTTTTTTGGAAAACACGATGGCGAAAAAAAATACCAAAAAAAAAACATGAAAGTGCACTGTTTGACACCTAATTTGGCTGAGATCTCAGGAACCCTGCAGTATATAGAAATTATTTTTGTTTTGATTCGCAGGTTATTACTAATTCTTTGGTTCCTTAATACAGTTTCTTCATAAATTGTGTAGTTTTCTTCTAAATAAGCAAAAACATCATTTTTGCACTTACGCTGTTCCAAAAACGTATGCTCCGTCCCGCTCTTATGAACGCGAAACCCTATGCCTATCCTTTTCACAAAATGGCACGCAATGCGCTCTCTTAATAGAATAAGGCTACAGTTAGTTAGGGAATGTCGGTTTACCCTTCCCATCGGATTACTTACCAGGTAACACCCTAAGCTAGGTATTAACTGATAATTATCAAGTATTATAACAAGGGCCTCCCGCGCCCTGTCCCCGGGATGTCTGGTGACGGGTTAAGGTTAAATGAATTAAGGTTGAAGAGGTTCTTTGTAGTTATTAAATTACATTACACCGTTTTCTACGAAAAAGCTGCGTTGTGAAAATTAAAAAGAAAAAAGAAAATTCACAAAGAAACTCTAGATTTTAAATACTCTTTGAATGATGTCACCTGGAAACTTAGATCATCTAAAAAAGCCTAAGTTGAAGGTTAAAATAAGTGGGCATAAGCAAAGAATAGGTTTCCTGTGAAAATTTGGTTCCAGTTAAAACTATGATCACCAAAACCGTGATTATTACCACGATTTGTGTTTTCTTGCGTTTTCCAACATATCCGGCGGTAAAAGTAATTTTCAGTTACAGATATTTTGGTACCATATTGATTCGCAGTTAATCTACAGCACTGAGTAACGATTTGTTTTGAGTTTATGTTTGTTTCGAAAACTACAACAATCCAAGATCAAACGTGCAGCAATGCACAAACTATTATTTATGGGTAAAGCTTCTGTTACCGCGATCGATCGCTTGGCGTGCCGTAGTTCATTAATTATGACTAACAAAGTTACATCCCATCTAGGGAAATTATACTAAAGGACAAAGCACATTTTGTAAAGCAGCGCTATCGCAGCTCTCACACGCCTCCGTCTCAAATCCTCCTGAGCCCTGAGTTTGGTTTGACGATAGTATCGATCGAGACGTCATCAGAGCTGCGATATCGCTGCTGTATAAATGTGGTTTATACTTTAGTATAATTTCCCTAGATGTTATGTGATGGCAAAGACCCGTATGATTGCAACTTTATCCAAGCGATCCACATGGCTACAGCGAGCAGGCCACTTGAAGCAAGTCTGGCTTCAAGCGTCTTAATGTGTGGCTGGCAAGCTTGCTTACACGCTGTCTGCTACTTCATTTTGTTACTGTAAAACATATATAAGGATTTCGAGTTGAGGGCCATTTTTTTTTATTTCACACCCCACCAAAGGCTTTGTCTGAGCGACCACACCGCCTGGGGCCCATATTTCAATGCACATGCTGTGCAGTGGCCGTGCCGGCTATGTATGCTACAACCTTTATAACGAAGTAACTGAAATTTGTTTGTTTCAGATAAAAGTGCAGTGCGCCAGAGACCAAAAAAAGTGTAATAGAGTTTAACATAGACTATTTGTAATGTAGTTCAGTGATATTGTGATAAATACACGCAATACGTTAATGACTAAGCTTTATAACATTTTGAACTTTAAATTGAACCAAATAAAGCATTAATGATGTCAGCATGTGTTGTAGAAGAGGGTAGAGAGGAAGGTGGTGGATATGAGGGAGAGAGTAGCAGTGGAGAAGAGCCTATGGTTGAGCGTCCCCGAAGAGAAGTGCTTTTGAGTGCTCGGGGACGGCGGGCGTGCTCGGAGCAAGGACCCCATCCTTCGTTACACATGCGTAAGTATTTTCTTTGCTAATACATATAATAATTGTATAATTCATCATGATCGAATTCATGTTGTTTCTATATACTAATAATATTATAAAGAGGAAAGATTCGATTGTTTGTTAGTTGGTTTGTTTGTTTGTTAGTATTGAATAGGCTCCGAAACTACTGGACTACTCGCACTCGACTCGACTTCGCAGCCTATTCAATACTAACAAACAAACAAACAATAAAATCTTTCCTCTTTATAATATTATTACTAGACGATCGCCTCGCGGTTTCACCCGCTTAGTTCCCGTTCCCGTGGGAATTCCGGGATAAAATACAGCCTATGTCACTCCCTGAAAGTAAGTTTCCTAACGGTGAAAGAATTTTTCAAATCGGTCCAGTAAATTCGGAGCCTATTCAATACAAACAAACAATCAAACCTTTTTCTTTATAATATTAGTTTAGATATAGATTATATTATATTAAGTATTTGTATTGTATATGAGTATAGACAACATGATTGAATTCATGATTTTATTTATTCATCTATTAATTTCTTAACTATTCGATCGTGTATTCATCTACATATTTACTGTTATTTATTAGGTCATGTATTCCGATTGATATTCATCATCATCATCATCATCATCATCAGCCTATATTAGTCCACTGCTGGACATAGGCCTCCCCTAATGAGCGCCATAGCGCCCTGTCTTCAGCTTGCCGCATCCAGCATCTGCCTGCAGTCTTTCGCAGATCGTCATCCCACCTGGCCGGAGGGCGTCCTACACTACGTTTGCCGAGACGTGGTCTCCACTCAAGAACTCGTTTACCCCAGCGGTTGTCGGTTCTTCGCGAGATATGGCCGGCTCACTGCCACTTCAGCTTGCTAATTCTTTTTTTAAGATATTGATTGATATTCACAGTTCCTCTATTTGATCATTCTCACATGATCGAATAAAGGAACTGTGAATATATGAATACATGACCAAAAAAACAAAACTGAATCGATAAATATAGGAAAAACATGATCGAATAGAGAAAATGTGAATAGTTGATTAGGTGAAACATAATCGAATAGACGAACAATAAAAATTGAGGTAGCTGGATTTCTTCTAATCCAGAAACACATTTTTTTCCTACTTTGTCTTGTAAATATCATCATCATCATGGTGGCCTCATCTTGATCCAGTCTTGGATATAGGCCTCTTCCCTTCGTCTCCAGTCCTGTCGATCTTGAGCCCGTCTCATCCAGTCATGTCCTCCGTGCCGTCTGATGTCGTCTACCCAACGATTCGGTGGTCGGCCTCGTCCTCGGGTGTCAGCTCTGGGTATCCATTCCAGGAGTCTCCTGGTCCAACGTGACGCGTCCATTCGGGCAATGTGTCCTGCCCAAGTCCACTTCTTTGCTGCTATGGTGTTTACTTGTAAATATACCAGTAGTAAAAGGGAAGGTTATGGCTAGCGTTCGAGTGCAAATGTTTTAGTGTTTTTGTCCGCACGTGTTGTAGCAGGGGAGTTTGAAGAGTAGGATTGACCTGATGGTAGAGTTCTGGTAGATGTGCTTTTGCAGACTTTGCTAACAGGGACAATATAGGCATAGTACATTATAGCTGTTAGCAAACTGTACATGCAATAAAAAAAGGTACAGATGATCCAGAAAAAACCTCTTGGAATACGTAAGGGAAATAGTATTTTAATCTTATGATAGAAAAGTCTAAAGTGTACAAGACAACGTGTTTCCTTTCCATTTTGTTTCATTCACGTCTTCTCAACCATAAACAAGTAGATAACATGCAGGTTTAGAAGGTAGAGAGAGATATACCTACTTGTGAACTCAATTGAGAAAGGAAAAAGCACCTGTGTAGTACAGAAGTGCTCTTAGACGTGAAGCGTGTTCCAAGCAAAGGCATTTTCAACTCGTAAACACGTGCGAATGGTCCTATATATATACTATAGCTATAATATATTCTAGAAAATATAGATGTCCCCTTGCGTAATGATATAAAAGGGTGCGTAGCTGGATATCAAGGTTCAGCGCCTACGTGAAATTATCGAGATAATCTAGATCTAAAATATATAGCTATAAATATATACAGGGTTATTGGTAATTCACTGACACTCCGTGAACTGCAGGTTCTGCCCATCATCACGAACACGTTTCTGAAGACGCCAGGTCTTAATTCTTATTTTTTTTATTAATCGCCTCACATACAAAATAATGTCCGAAGCCTAATAAATTACCTACTAAATACCGATCTCCCACTCCTATTTAAATGCACATCATCATCATTGGCATAGTTTACATCTACGCAAGATGATTTAAGTGGCATTAGCCTGGCTGGGAGACAGCCGAACACACACGCACCCACTGATAATTCAGGGCAGAGCCGTTTTTAGGTTTAGTTTCAATGAAAACCCCTTTAATGAACGATTTTTGAATGGAGGGGGTACATACTAATATCATTCCCTTTCCACCAATTTTAAGAATTGAGACCTGGTCTCTTCACGGACGTGTTCATGATGGCGGGCAGAACCTGCAGTTAACATTGTGTCTGTGAATTACCAATAACCCTGTATATGTATTAAAAGGTATAGCTAGACCTAGTGTTCATTTTAAATAAATAAATATATAATGCTGGACAATTCACACAGCATCATCTAGCCCCAAGCTAAGCAGAGCTTGTTTTATGGGTACTAGACGACTGATATACATAATATAATACAATACATAGATCGATATTTTTTATTATTCATAGAAACGACCAGAACACCCGGAACAAATATTTGTAGATCGTACAAACATTTGTCCCAAGGCGGGAATCGAACCTCTGCGTCGCAGGCGGACCTTCGCCCGCCGCGCCACATCGGTCGTCATTTTTACACCTACTAAACTAAATAGGTAACCAATTTTTTTTGCAAAATTTTACAATATGTGGATTAATGATTATTTATCGAGTACCCTTTGTTATTATTTCCCATGCGTTATTATCACGTTACAGCGATCGTAGTCTCGATGCGAAGTACACGAAGTAAAATATGTGCGTTGCCTAGACGTAAGCAAACTGTAGTAAGCTTACTTCTGAAATCTGAAAATTCAGAAAGCACACAACGGCAGTTTATGTTTTGTAATACTACGAGATTGTGTTTGTAAATCTGTGCTACAAATTGATTCGCATTTTCCAACAGAGGAAATACGAGGGAACGTGGACAAATACGCTCTGCATCGGATTAGAATTCTCGGCCTCGATTTTTAATAAAAGCAACCATAATGTATGTTTGTTACTTCTTCAAGTGAGAACTACTGAATGCATCAAACTGAAATTTTGCATATAAGTAGTTCAACACATCTCTACTACTCATGTACTAGTGGTTTCTTTTTCACTTCTTCCACTAGTGGACAAAAAATCGAAGTGATGAGAAAATCGGTATAACACCGTAGGTATTTTTTTAACTATGAATTATTATAATTTATAGTAGGTATAAAATTTGCAAGCTGAAGACAGGGCGCTATGGCGCTCATTAGGGGAGGCCTATGTCCAGCAGTGGACTAATATAGGCTGATGATGATGATGATGATGATGATAAAATTTGACTTGTGCTTATTTTGTAAGCCTAAAGAAATAAAGTTAATGAAATCTGAAATCACATCTATTTTTGAACGAAAAACACGAACCCGCGCGTAGCAGCCGGTACATTAAGATGATAATAAAATTTAATTTCCAGTTTCTTGTCCTTGTGCGATAGGTATGATGTCTTACGTCTCAAGATTTATGGTTTAGTTTTTAGTTTTATGGCGCAAACGCTAGACCAATAAAAGATAGTAATTCATGTACATTACCTTCCGTTATACCGACCATCTGGTCAAGTTTATTTTTAGAATGAACAAAAACTTAATAATGTACTTATGTAAAGCTAAAATACAATAGAACACCAGAAATCGAAAATCGAAAAGTTTTAAATTGTGTCGCACCTCCCAGCGCCCGAAATCCGGATAAGGTTAGAGCCAATTTCACCAAACAGAAAGCATAGTTTAATAATATTAAAGTTTTCGAATTAACGATATAACAGTAGGTACACAGTACAGTGTAGGTAGGAAATGCTTATAACAATTTTGTTAATCACTTAAAAAATATTCATCAACTAGGTCCTTATGTATTCTTAATTAACTTAAATCGTTACGTTTATTTAATTTCGTAATTACCATACCAGCCCATAAAATTAACATCACCGCCTCAAAAGGAAGTCCTACTATGTCAGTACCTAATAAATTAAAACAATTACAGCTGGGCTAAATGAATTTAAACAACTTCGCGCGTTCCTTTGTTTGTAATTAATCAGTGCTTGGTACTATTTTGTCAAACTTTAGTAATTCGTCTTACGAAAAATAATAAAATTAATCTCGAAGCTTAGTTCTATGGCTATATTACTTTATTGGGAGTGAGTTTGTTGTCCTACTGAGATATTGTCGAATCATCAACGTATATGTAATCACTTTTTACCCGCAACGCGTAGGTTATTTTTGACGTGACAACGTCTTATAATTCGATAGAGCCGGCTGCACGCACGAAAAAACATGACGCCATGCGGCGTTACCTCGCTCTGAGGCGTTCCATGTAAGGCTTGAAGTGCAAGCGAGAGCGCTCGACATCCGTCTCTCTCCTACTTGAGTGAGCGATGCGTCTGCGTGGACAGCTGCTATGCTATAGTACATTTACATGTTTTGATCGGGTATCAACTGCTACCATTCCATCAGTATTTTCTTAAGACGTTGTCACGTTCAACTATCGTCAGTAAACCGACTTTACAGACAACCAATTTTTTTTTTTGAGTGTGAGTGGCGGACATTCTTTATTACGCTACGCCGACTGAACCACCTACCTATTTTATCTTATTATTACGTTAAACAAAGGAATTTTCAAAAATCTATCGGGCAGTTTGTGGTATCTTTCATATGCTTTTTTAATCTCTCTATAGTAGTTTTCTAAAACCTATCAGAGGCACCAGTTCTCTCACAAAACAGGTCAAAGTCGATAGTAGGTACAAAATTTAGGTCACAGGTAGATCTTAAATCCTACAAGACACTTGCATTGTACCTAACAAGGCTCCTATACCGTACTTTAGTGTTCCTTCTTAGTTATATAAGCACCTATTGTGAGAGACAAATAAACGCTTTATAAATAAACGATTTATTAAACGCATATATTCCATAATAAATTAGTAGTCCATCCATAATAAATTAGTAGTTTTAGCATCTCTATGCTAAAACAGAGTTTGATGGTAACAAAGAGCAACTTTGTAATAATTCGTTAAATAGGTGGCGTTGCTAGTGAGTCGGGGTAGCGCCTTAACTACAAGGATCAAAATAGTCTAAGCGATTTTGAAGAGTGAGATATCAAATTATTATTTTTATAAGCCTATAGATTCCCACTGCAGGGCCAGAGCCTCCATTTCCTCCGTCTATTTTTCTTTATTAATTGCACCCCAACTCTTCCCGCGGGTGTCGTACGTAAGAGGCGACTAAGGGATATCCACCGGGGGCGGGCAGCAGCGCCCCCTGCAAAACATTCTACCACCGAACTGCGATCCCCAAACCGCATGCCCAGCGTGGGGATTATGGGCATTATAATCCCCACGCTAAACCAACACAGGCTGTTGAGGTTGAGGTTGAGGTAGATCACACTAATATTATAAATGTGAAAGTTTGGATGGATGTTTGTTACCTCGTCACGCCAAAACTAATGAACGGTACGGGCTGCATACAGGTAATTCTAATTCTAGAATCAAAAATAGGCTAGTTTTTATGCCATAAATCAGTTGATACAGATAAATAAATCATGATCATCAATGTTAAATTCAATAATAGATAAATAAATCAGTTCCCATGGGATAGATAAATCACCTTTAAACGTTTACAGAAACAACGCGTGCAAAACCGCGGGCATAAACTAGTACCTATCAAATATGGAAGTATTTCGATAAATATAAATTACGTACATAACGTAAGCTAAGAACCATATTATGGTTCTTAGCTTACGTTATGTACGCCTTCAATTTTTCACTTTTTTCTACAGATGTCTAAAAAAATATTCAAATTTGTCTAAAAAGTGAAAAAACGACGACCAAGTCACTTTACGCAAGATAAGAAATTGTCTGTGTAAAAGATTTGCCTTTGATATTTGCAACAAAACACAACACAATAGGTAATAACCACTTTGTTCACAATGGTATCATTTTGCATATAAATAGCTCTCTCTACATTTACAAAACAAAGTCAATATTATTGTTTGTCTATATGTTTATTTACGTATGTTCTCAATTAAATACAATACACAAATACACGTGATTTCAGCATAATTAACATTATTTCTAATGATGCAATGATTAAGAACATACTGAATAAGAACATTGGTACAGGAAAATTTTTAAAAGCTGTCGCGACTGCCTTTTCTTTTTTCATACTATTATCCACGCTGACGTCACAAATTCAGGCTTCCAGTGTACGAAAAACAAAAGATTATCGCACCAGCTCTTAAAAATGTATAATACATTTAGTTACATGCTCTGAAAGCTGGCGCGATCGCCTTTTGTTTTTTCATACAAATTAGCACCGCCTGACGTCATAAATCTTTCTCGACGTCGAGAAACTCACCGTATAGCTACTCTGGCTAACTTACGAAAGGGTCGTTTTTTAACGAATTTTATAACTGACTTTTTAATACATTCTTATTTGTTACTAGCTGTACCCGCGACTTCGTTCGCGATTGCCATACCTGCCGACTAATTAAGTTCACATTTAACCACAGTTTATCTCATTTAATGAAATGCTGCCGTGCAAAACAACTTCAATGCGCAGAATTGGACCTTTTACACTTGTAATATAAGCATCTATATTTAGGTAGGTACCTAGTTAAATTATGTATAGATCGTGTAGGGTCTACGGGGGGTAGCATGTTGTCATCTGATTCCGTTCAGCTGGGGCCCTATTCTGCCAAACTAATCGCTTCACTATAACAGGGGTATCGTCACAAAATTACACGTTTTGGTATTCTACCTTAGATAAAATAAATTATGATGAATGCAGATGGAGAGACACGCGTCAAGTTTGAAACGATTGATTTATCTCGCACGCACTATCTGGAGCTTTATTAATCTAGAGATTCTACGTGATGATTCTGCGACGATTCCATTGCCATAGTGAAGCAATTGTATTGCAGAATTGGGCTCCTGATCCATTTGACTGGACCACCGTATTTTTTTTTTCGTTAGTAGGTAGGTACAGTTGATTGTGTGTACCACAGTAAATGTAGGTATCCTATGTTTTTCCTCGTAGTATGAGATCAAATCATGCATAGTTTCATTTGAATTCATTTAGTAGCATATTTTTACTTTCATCCACTCTCCTAACCTAAGGGAACCGTACAGATTGCGGGATAAAAAATATTGTTCATTTGAATTAATACTGTACTTTTGGCGTGATGCGCGGCCCAGGAATATGACTTTTATCCTCTCTCCACGGAGAACCTTACTAAATTCCGGCATAAAATGTACCTATCTTTCCCCGCAGTAGGAACTCAAATTATGCCGAGTTCCATTCGAATTCATTCAGTAGTTCCGTCGTGATGCGCGATTAAAGGATTTTACTTTCATCCTCTCTCCCGGGGGAACCTCACTCAATTCCAGGATAAAATGTATCCCATGTCCTTCCTTGTACTATGAATGAACTCAAATCGTACCATTTCAGTCCAACTCATTCAGCAGTTTGCGAGCAGTTGGCGTGATGCGAGGTGAAGGAGTTTGACTTTAATCCCTTCTCCCAGGGGAACCTTACTGAATTCCAGGATAAAATATATCTCTCCTCGTAGTATGAACTTTTATCGTGCCGATTTCCATTCGAATTCATTCAGTAGTTCCGTCGTGATGAGCGGTTAAAGAATTTTACTTTCATCCTCTCTCCCAGGGGAACCTGACTGAATTCCGGGATAAAAAGTATCCTATGTCCTTCCTCGTAGTATGACCTAAAATCATGCCGAGTTTCATGTCAATACCTTCAGTAGTTTCGGCGTGATGCGCGTTTAAGAAACAGACAGACATGAATGAAAAAAATTACAGTTTTGGCTTCAGTATCGATAATAGAGTGCCCTCCAAAAAAAAAATTTAAATATCTTCAATGTACAGAATTGGACCTGTTACAGTTTTATTATAAGTATAGATACTTAAACCGATATTTTTGTTTGAAATATGTAGAATGAAAAAATACATACAATAATCCAAAATGAAAACTCAGCTCACGAAATTCCAGTTTTCGTTCAATCAGACTACCAATCTAACGAAATGAAATTTCGTGAAGCAGGCTTCCAGTATACGAAAAACAAGAACGATGATCCACAAAAAATAACATGCGCTATTAGAAATTTTGATTATTTAAAGTAGCTACTACATCTATAAGAACATATCAACCAGGACATGCAATATATGTACATTTGTTTCTACCATAGACTTATGGTTTCTACTTACTGGTGATTTTTAGGGTTCCGTACCTCAAAAGGAAAAAAGGATCCCTTATAGGATCACTTTGTTGTCCGTCTGTCTGACGGACAGACAGGTCCGTCTGTTAAACCTCTTTTCTCAGGAACGCGTGGAGGTATCGAGTTGAAATTAACATTAAATGAATAATCATGAAATTTGGTGAGCAGCAAAGTCTTATAGCACAAGTAAAGAGAAAAATCCGAAAACGATAAATTTGTAGTTTAATAAAAAAAAATTTATTTTCGCCTTGGACGAAAACCTAAAGGGTACTTCTCGTTGACCTAGAATCATAAAATTTGGTAAAAAAAAAATTGGTTGTCTGTAAAGTCGGTTTACTGACGATAGTTGAACGTGACAACGTCATAAGAAAATACTGATGGAATGGTAGCATTTGATACTCGATCAAAACATGTAAATGTACTATAGTACCTATAGCAGCTGTCCATGCAGACGCATCGCTCACTCAAATAGGAGAGAGACGGATGTCGAGCGCTCTCGCTTGCACTTCAAGCCTTACATGGAACGCCTCAGAGCGAGGTAACGCCGCATGACGTCATGTTTTTTCGTGCGTGCAGCCGGCTCTATCGAATTATAAGACGTTGTCACGTCAAAAGCAAGGCCTTATTTCACAAATAAAGGAAAAAAATCCGAAAACAGAAAATTTGTATTTTATTCACAAAAAAATAACTTTTGATTCTAGCTATCGACCAAAACTTATAGGATACTCCTCGTTTACCTAGAATCACAAAATAACGCAAGAAGCATGGTCTTATGGTAAAGGAAAAAATCCGTAATTTGTAGATTATTCACAAAAAAATGTTTTTGTTTCTCTACTTCCTACGTCCTGTTGACCTAAAATGATGATATTTGGTAAGAAACAAGGTCTTACAAATTATACGAAACCCTTAGTGCGCGAATCCGACTCGCACATGACGTTTTATTTTTTTCGATAGACCTTTGTTTGACCGCAATCTTACCTGATGGAAGGTGACGATGTGGCCACCGATGAAACACGAACGTCTAGAAGATACCTATTCACTCTGTCTCTTGTCTTGAAGATGATGATGATGATGATAAGAGGCGCAAATATGCAGGTCTCGATAGAGCCTACACATTCTCTCCCCTTGGAGTCGAGAGAGTCCCTAGGTCCGTGGGGTACCGAGGCTCTTCGGATTTTGAAAAATTAACTGAACGTCTGGTCGAAGCGACGCGTGACCTGGTGAGTATTTGGCACAGCGCATCAGCATTGCCATTCAGCGTGGCAATGCAGCCAGCGTCTTGGGGAAGCTTCCGACTGGTATTGATATAGATCAGTTGAGCTACCTGTAGACTGTTTGCAACAGTCTGTAGTTAGCTCAGTTGTTTCAATTGTAAATACTGGTATAATTTTCTTTGTGAATAATGACTTGATGATGATCAATATTGATCACAATATGGCCTTCCTTCATTCGCTTAGCTCATTTGCTGTTCAAAATGAGCTCTGCGATGTTTTTACCCCTTCTTTTGTATCACTTATTGCGTCTCTTTGTCTCGAAAACGTGAGTACGTAGGTACAGGTTTCGGCGACTATGAACCTACTCAGATTTATGAGAATTTGTTACGACTTTGTTCTTTTAACTCTCTAGGTGTTAATAAATAATGTATATTCTTAGAGTACCTACATACCTCCCCACTATAGAATATTAGATATAAACGTATTTATATAAAAGTTGGCATTTTATTAAAAATGTGTCCGGTCACCGATGTCGGAGACTTTGGGTGGGTGAAATACGGTAAATTTTATCGACAAATCACTATCCCTATTTTTTTTTTCTCTCTCCATGATAAAATGGCAGCCATTTTATTTTCTGTTGCCTCGAAGCACGGGTGCTTGTACTGATCAAGGTATAGCTACCCATGTAGAGGTCTTAGGAAAACGATAGAGGACTCATTTGATAGCCAATAGTGTGGACAATAAAGCAATGTTAACATTGTTGCAATTTCTATTTTATAATAAAAGAAAAGACAATTTATATAACAAAAAAAAGATTTTCTTAATATTTTTTTTTTAATTATTAGCTTTTTCATAAAATCGAAACTGTCAAGCTTAATGTTTTTTCCGACACCGACACATTACTCGACTTGCTGGTAAACTATTATGTAGTGCAAACTCTCGAATGGTGCTGCTTTTAACCTCCGACGCAAAAAGAGAGGGGTGTTATAAGTTTAACGTGTTTGTCTGTGTATCTGCCTGTGGTATCGTAGCTCCCAGACGGATAAACCGATTTGCGTTTAGTTTTTTTTTGTGTCTAGATAATTTTATCCCGAGTGTTCTTAGCCATGTTTTATCAAAATCTGTTCAGTCAATAAACTTCAGCGGGTTTTTAAATTTTTTACTTTTGTCCTGTCTTTACAGCTTTCAAAAACGCATGACAAGAAGTTAGTTCCGTTTTCACCTTCGTTTGTTCTTCATCATAAATGTATGAATGATGTGCCAGAACAGTTACCGTCCACAACAAACAGAGTTGGATAAAATTTGCTTTGCTCTACAAGTCTTTAGCTCGAGCACGATTTAATTTGCATGTAAAAAGACTATAAAAGTCTTTCATCGCGATCAATATGCTACGAAGGGGAGTCGTAAGTGCCTGGTTTCATTGTTGTGCACGTGCACGTTAAAATAGTCCATCTTATAAACTGCACTATGAATGTATTTCTTGATGTTCAGAATACTTTTGACTTTCCCAACGTTACATCAAGTTACGTCACCGAATTCCAAAGATAGGTATTGTAGCAATGAGTTTCCTTCTAAATAAAATAGTTAAAAAACACAAAATACAAAAGAATTGGGTGATAGAAAAACGTTTATTTAATGAAAAAAACATAAACTTTTTTGTATCGGAACTAAAGAAAGTAGATTTTAGCGTTTTCATTACAGAGTATAACAATACAAATGATAACTACAATGAATTTAGCTTAATCATAAAAAAAATTCTCAATCAGTGTATACCTAAAGTAAAGATAAAGATAAAAACTACCAATAAAAAATCTTGGCTCACAAAAGGAATAAGACAATCATGCAAAAACAAAAGATTACTCAAACTACTTAATTCACAAATACATGACCCTACTTTAAACCAAAACTATAAACAATATGAAAAAGTACTGAAAAAAACTGTAGTAACTTCTAAGAAAATACAAAACATCAAGAAAATGAGAAACTCTGATAATATTATAAAAACAATGTGGCACATAGTAAAAGAAAAAACAAATAAACTCCCTAATAAATCCCGTAACAATATTAAATTGAAAATTGAAAACGTAATAATAGAAAATCCAAAAATTATAGCAGACTCATTTAACCATTCTTTACAGCCATAGGAGGAAATGAACCTACACAAACGCCCTTGGGTAGACCAGTTGTAGCCCCGTCTGAAAATTCCATGTACCTTTCTTTTACTACACCTCAAGAAATCTTCAAAATTATTAAAAACCTTAAAAATAAAAGAAGTTTCGGCCACGATGAACTTCCACCCATATTAATAAAAAAATGCGCATTAGAGCTAGCTGCACCAATTTCCTTAATCATAAACCAATCCTTCATGGAAGGAAGCGTCCCTGACGCAATGAAAACTTCAGTTATAAAACCTCTCTATAAAAAAGGGATCATAAAGATATTAATAATTATCGTCCAATAGCATTGTTACCTACTTTTACTAAAATAATAGAAAGTGCTATGTCAAACCGACTGTACTGTTATTGCGAAAAATATAATATATTTAACGATTGCCAAAATGGCTTTAGAAAAAAACGATCCACGTCATACGCTGTATATAAATATATAAACGAAATTTTGAATATCATTAATGATAAGAAGTACGCAGTAG
The DNA here is from genome assembly GCA_963564075.1 of Eupithecia subfuscata. Lineage (NCBI taxonomy): Eukaryota > Metazoa > Arthropoda > Insecta > Lepidoptera > Geometridae > Eupithecia > Eupithecia subfuscata. Next base: position 5,466,215 of record OY751103.1, on the reverse strand, counting down.
GAATACTACTTGATATGAGTAAAGCCTATGATAGAGTCCTATTCAATATTCTTCTTAATAAACTGTATAACATTGGTGTTAGAGGTCCGGCCTACAACTGGTTTGTATCATATTTTAAAAACAGAACTCAATATGTAGAAATCGACCACCATGATCATGTAACCGGAAGAATAAATAAAGTAGTTTCCAATAAAGCGAATGTCACAAAAGCAATACCACAAGGTAGTGTTCTTGGTTGCATATTATTCCTCTTATACATAAATGATTTACCAAAAGCTTTTGAATCTCCGTGTTCACTATTTGCGGACGACATATCAGTAGTTTTCCCCTGTAGTTCAGACTCCAACGTTAACATTCAAATTGATAATACCTTGACAAAAATAGTTTACTGGCTAAATGATCATAATCTTCAGTTAAATCTTAATAAAACAAAACTTATGCAATTCAGGCCTTACCAAAAAAAACCATTAGAACTAAAATACACACACCAAACCACTCCAATAGAAAACGTTGAAACATATCCCCTTTTAGGCATACATATTGATTCGCATCTAAACTGGAAAGAGCACATAAATCAAACATCAATTAAATTATCTAGATTCACCTACGCACTATACGAACTCAAAAAATCTACCGACGTAAAAACTGCTACCACCGCATACTATGCTTATGCACATGCATGGTTGCAATATGGTGTGATCTTCTGGGGAAATAGCACGGATGCTGATAAATTATTCATATTACAAAAAAGATGCATACGCATTATATACAATCTTGATACATTGACAAGCTGTAAACCGTATTTCACAAAAGAAAACATTTTGACTCTGATTGGAATATATATATTGGAAATTAGTATCTTTGTGAAAAAGAATTTACATACTTTTAAGCAATACTCCCGACCCCAATATCTTAGACCTCGAAATAAACTAGATGTTCCCTTTTCTACCCTCCAAATCTTCCATTCAGGTCCGCATGCTATGGCTATAAGAATATACAATAAAATCCCCCAAGACATAAAAAACGAAACAAAAATACTTAAGTTTAAAAATTTATTTAAAAGATATCTGATACAACATAGTTTTTATTCTTTGCAAGAATTTCTAGAACAATAATATCTACTACCTAAATAAACTAACTAACTAAATAAATACAAGTTTACTTATTTATTTATTTTTTAAGATACCTAATGTTTACTATTTAATTTAACTTTTCATTTACCTACTAAGTATAAGATGATTGTTAAAAAAAAAATCTTTAAGATTTTACAGTTGGCTTACAAAGCCAAACTTTATTCATATAGCGTTATTATAACTTAGTACCTAGTACTTACTTATCTTGCTGTGCCCTAGCCGGGTCCATATTTGAGACTGACTAATTTTAACAACTTTTGTACAATATGGTCGCAATAAAAATTTTGAATTTGAATTTGAATTTGTTTTCTTTAGTACCTAACTTAAATACTTCTTGTAATAGCTAAACTTTTTAATTAATTATTCACTAGATTTTTTGTCATAGTAATGTTTCTTATCGGTTTAGTGCAACGTCATAGAAACGTAGCGAAATAAAAACTCAAAACTCAAACGCGATAAATACCGAACTAATATTTATTTACCTACACATGGGTGACCAACAGTCATAGTCAAGTCTTGGCAAAGTGGAAAACTCTAATGCGTCGTGCACACTATTGCTTGTTTGCCACAAACATTACTACGAGTACATGTCGTAAAGAGCTGGAATGAGGAAGTAGATTCAGTATCTTTCTAAAAGTGTTCTGAAGTAGACGTTTTTAGGATAACACTTTATACGTTCGTATAAAAACACTATTAATAGAACGTCAGAGACTAATGATGAGTTATTGTGATGTGTGCCCCGACTTTTAGAACTTTGCGCCTTCACTTGCCAGAGTGCTCTTTACCAGGTAAGTTTCTATTTTGGGAGAGTGTGTTGTGTTTGTTTGTGTTCAGATATTAATGTTCATAGTTCATATACACCGTTATTACCTTCATTTTATTTACTATTTACGAGAAGAAATAAGTAGGTAACGAAATGTGTTAATGTAGTTTTCAGCAGGTTTTTAGATGTTCAAACTCAACTATGTTTGCTTAACTTGTAGACGCGTCTTGGGTTCCTATTTTTAACATAAGTGAGCTAGAATTCTACTTTGTATCGTGATAGGTTAGGTACCAACTGTAGGTGAATATGTTTGCATTTCAACAAGAAGTCCACGGCCAATGTACGCTAAAAATAAGTTACAGTGACTTATGTTGTCCTACAGTATTTTCACTACAATAACAACCCAACAGGACTGCAAACATGACAGTAGGTAGGTACTATCCACTTGATATTCTGCCAATTTCATTTCGATTCAGGCTTTTTTAATTGCTAGCAGAGTGAAGAATAAAGACAATGCGGGAGTTAATTGGGTTTGGAGATTTTTCGCTAAGTAAGCTTTGCAAGAGACCAGACGACAATTTTGAAACTCTCTAAGCTATTTTTAAAGTTAGTTTAACTGCTTGCTATATATTTGGTTAGTGCGTTATATTATTTGCTTGACTGCAAGTAGAAATGATATCAAACCGACATTTACTAATGAATCTCTATATTCACATTAGCATGAAATAAAATACCGATTTTTGTTTTTACTTTGCACTCGTCATCTCGTAGAAACCTTGCTGTATCTCCATCTATAGATGTATACAATATCTTACCTCATTATTGTGTTCCTGAAAAAAAATCAGTTCCTATGTATGATTCAACAAAAACAAAGCAGCGATTTCCTGTCATCCTATAATATTTTCCTCAACCTTCATAGGTGGGAATCTGAGAGTTTATTTATTTATTAAAAATGTTGTACACCTATCATTACAGGCACACCTAATGCGATAGGGTACTTATTTATTCTCAACCATATGGTTACAGACATCTAGGTGATACTAATTAATACTAATTTGAAATTGTCACTATTGGTTATTCTTAGGATAATAAATTAAAAATTCTGCTACAAACATAAAACAATACAAATTAATTAAAAATAACAGTAAAAACAATAGTAATTAATTAATTAAATTAATATTATTTATAGCATAACAAGGCTTAAAATCAATACATCAATACAACCACACGGTTTGCCGTAGCAGGCAAACCGTGTGGTGCTATGCTACGCCGTAGCAAGCTACGAGAATAAAAATTTACTTATTTTATATATAATAATAATAATAATAATACATTTATTTCAGACAACATTAGAACAAGTATAGATCTTATTCACTTATTCTACGGTCCATATGAATATATACCTTAAATCTAACATACATAAAAATATAAAAACTTATTTTAAATAAAATTGCACACGTTCTAAATTTGCGGCGTCGACGTGTATGACGCAATCAGGGTGTCAGCTGACGACGGTGCACGGCGGTGTCCCCTTGCAGGCGGCCAGTGAACCGTCGGAACTTGACACCCTTCGGCCAAAACTCTTCACTCAAGTAGGTCGAAATATGTTGAGTTGGAACTCTCACCATAAATGAACAGAAGCTTAAATTATGGCGAGAGTCCAGCTTCTCGACGCGCAGCGAGAGCCCAGTCTTCGTCTTCAGGTAGTCCTCCACAGCCTTCGTCTGCACAGCGTAGTGGACGCGTGAGATGTAAAGCTGCGTTGTAGGGACTTCCGCCCTGAAGCCAGATGTGATATCTAGCGGTCCAACACCGCACCGGTTTCGACTAGAGGGCTTCCGGCGAACTACCCTGATGAATCCATCCGAATCACAGGGTCCCTTGCCAGAAGGCAGCTCAGGCACAGGAACACATGAAGGTCCACTAGGCTGCTTCTTCTTTTTCCGCCTCCTTTTGGGGCGCGCTGCAGGCTGAGGGCGCTCAGCGGCTACGGCACAGCTCGCGGCGGTGGCGGTGGCGGCGACGGTGGCGTATGCGCGCGGGGGGAAAGGCGCTTGCACACATGTCGGTTCCTCACGTGGTGACGCGGGGAGGGGGCGGGGGGAACGCAAAGTTTCGGCGGTGATGTTGTCGGCCGCGACCGGCGCCGCGTCCAATATCGCTGACTGGAACGAGGATGCCGACATATTTTGCACTCCTCGCTGCGTGTTGATGGACGAAGCCGCAAGTGACTTAGTTACCGAGGTCGCACGTAGTGATGCAACCTCAGAGCGAAGTTCACTGATGGTAGTCTGCGACTCCTCCAGCTTTATCTTTACTTCAACCAGACTTGCTTTGAGATTTGTGACATCCTTCAGCAGTCTGGTCACATCGACGTGGTCGAATGTCACGGGGGGCAGCTTGTGCAGCTCCTTCGCGACGAAGTCAGGCACGTCGTCCGGATCTGTGCTCTTGAACAGCGTGATGATGTCTTGCACACTTTTTTCTCTGCCATACCGGCGACGAGAGGGCATTACGTCCATTTTCCCTAGGGCCTCGAAGACCAGCGCCTTGCCTCTGCAAATGTCCTCTTCTTTGAAGTTGGACTTGCAGATCTGTATGATGCTGACCTCGTCCATGGTGTCAATGGCATTTTGGATAAATGCCAAGAGCTCGTTGGCGATGAGCGGTTTTGCAGTCATCGCGTTCGCGGGCCGCGGTGGAGACCGCGCGTATCACGAATAAAATATTCGATACGATGCAAGAGCGGGGCACGACCGATTCCGAGCGCGCATCGCACTGCACTCATAATGTAGTATCAATACGATATTCTTGTAGTAGTTACGGTAAATACTTGTATCAATACAATTTTTTCTACGTAGGTATTTGTAAAAACGATGACAAAAACTGTTTTTCTATCACTGACAAATATTTTACAAGTTGCCGCGGCTTAGCACGCATTGTTTCTTTGGAAACGTTTAAATCTTGTTTCTATCCCATGTAAACTGTTTTATGGGATAAAAAGTCATTTTTGATTCCAGGCTTATGTTCATCTATGCAAAAATCTCAGCCCGATCGGTTCAGTCGTGTGAAGAGGTAACACATATCCATCCAAAAATCTAAACATCCAAACTATCGCGTTTATAATATTAGTGTGATGTGATTGTTAATTAATTATACAATATTAATTAAGGATGAGTTGAGCTAACTGCAGACTGCAACAGCGAGCAGTTAGCTCAATTGTTCCAATTATTAATACTAGTTCTAATTTATTTCTATTCCTTAATTGTAATTTTCCTAGTCAATGAAGATAATTATAAGAGAAAAAATATATAATTAAAAGACATAATTTGTACTACATCACTGATACACCAAATATATGGTGGTAAATAAGTACTGTATACGCTCTGTAACTATCAATTAATCTCCTTACAGAATACGGCACGTCCCACTTGTGGGGTAAGAACAACAACAGCCAGCGGGGCTGGAGTCGCAAGCGCACATCGGCGCCACAAATGAGCAGCAATCTGCACGGGTCCATGCCGCGGGTGGCTCTTGTGCTGCGCTCACGACGCAGCTGGCCTGTCGCACCGCAGTCCTATCGCAGGTAAGAACATAATCATCAGCCTGTATATGTTCACTACTGGATATAGGCCTCCCCCAGCAATGCTTTTAAAACCGGTCCTGAGGCTACATCCATAGCTACAAGGTCGTCGGTCCATCGAGTGGGAGGCATTATCATACTCCGTTTTGCATTGCATCGCGGTCGCCACTCGAGAATCTTCACTCCCCAGCGGTGGTTGGTTCTGTCACCCATACGGTAGGCCTAGGTAACGTGTCTAGGTAACAAGCTAAAGTGACAGTGGCCCACTGCCACTTTAGCTTTGCAATTCTGATAGCTATGTCTGTTACCTTAGTTCTTCTACGAAATTCGGTATTCTGGATACTATCGCATAGAGGAGCTCTAAGCATAGCTCTCTTCATAGCTCCGATGATAGATATGAATATACCATCACAATAAGCAAGGGTCTCGTAATAATAAGGCGAGAAAAAATAAAAATGTCAGACAATCAAGTGGATTATTATAAGGACTTATTATGAATTGTGACAACCTTAATTCATCTCTCCCTGTCGCTAAAGGGTGAAGGTTTATAGGTAGGCACTTAAGAAATATCTGCATTTATAAAAATGCGAATAATCATTTGCGTAAATTATTTACACAATAGATCCTATTATATAGAATAGATTTTCTAGTAATTTACACGTCCGATGGTCTTATATTATATTTCATTCTATCTAGACAAAGTTTTGTGTTATTTATGATCTATGCCAGCCACGTAGACAAAAGGATTTTTTCTGCCAATTTTAATCCTAAAATTATAATTCGAGTTTATCTGTTAAGCAAGAGATTACTATGTACCTGATCGTTAATCGAGCTCAATAATCGAACCCAGATCTCTTCAGGTTAAAATCGAATCATTTATGTTTCTCTCTTACTAGCTGAGGTAGGGTACCCTATTCTGCTAAACTAATCGCTTCACTGTGACAATGGTATCGTCGCCGAGTCGCCATCATTGACACGTTTTGGTACTTGCCTTAGAAGGAAGTGATAGAGTAAAACGTAAATAGCGTCGAAGATGAAACCTATCTAGAAGCATCTCCTTGCTAATAGCACTTAAGAGCTTCTTTTATCTAATGACTACATGGTGAATCTGCAACGATACCCCTGTCGTAGTGGAGTGATTGGTTCGCATAATTGGACCCTATCTGAATGATTTGCCCCGTATGATAGACAATTTCTACGAAACTCCAAAGACAATCCAAATTATTAATAGCCAACCGGAACCAAGCAAGCGTAAATCTTGACCTTATTTCAGCATCATTATCCCAGTTTTGTACAGTAACAAATTTTTGGGTCCAAACTTTTCTAAGAAGGACTATTAATGTTGGAGGCAGTTTGGGACGCAAAGTCACGCACTTTGATTGGTTGTTCGGCTTCACATAAAATGTGTTATTTGGAGGGAGATGGCCCTCCATCTCGGCATTGTTCTTATGCTTTTTTCATATGAAAAAGTCTTAGATGGCAGTTTCTGTTTTATCAGGAGTGCAATTAATCGATAAGAACCGATTTTGTTATTGGAATACTTTTTTTTATTGTGGATGGCAAAACGTTTGACCACCATCACACTTATTCACCATCGGAGCGACGGACAGCCCTCTCTGCAGAGGGTGCATCAGCTGTTCGCGTTGTCCTGGAATGCGCAGGACTAACAGCACAACGAACATAAATCCTCAACTCGTCGAGGTCACTCCGTGAAGCCTGTGAAGACCCCAGGAAGATTCTGCGCTTCTGGAGAGAGTTAGAATGGCTATGCTAGCAAACGAAACCACGCATAACGGACCAACTCGAATCCAAATGCGGAATCAGGAGTACTATGAGAATACCATACGATACCACCATCTCACTTATGAAAGTGAAGATGTGTCCTAAGATAAGGCACGCTTTCCCAGAAGGAACTTATTTACTCGGGATTTGTACTCCGAGATTGTACTCTACCGGAAAAACGGAAATTTTATTGACACCAGTGACAAAATCGGTGCTTATCGATCATTACACATAACCGAAATAGGTGGATATAACGGTCCAGTCGGCCTAGGAACTTGCGGCCATAATCACGAGCAAGTCAGTACTTATGGTTGTTAGTGAGTGTGTACATCCCTTTGCAAGATGAAACTGAAATCAGAGCTTCCTGCGTTTACTAATAGGTTATTATAGGCCAATTTGTTATAGCGACCGTTTAGGTAGGGGCCTGTTGAGGGTGTGTTAATAGCCGTTGAAATGAGGAAAATCGAATCGAAACGAAAAAACAATTGACTTCTCCGAGCCAAACGAAAGGACGTTGACCTAGTTCGGAAAAAAATTACTGTTCATGTTATTTTAGCTGAGTCCCAAACTAAAATACTTTAAATGAGTCCCAAACTAAAGTACCTGGTCTACGCAACTGTACCTATACGCGGCTCTAGAATTATTGAAGTTTTTTGTAGGTAAATAAAGGGGTAACAAAACCAAAGAAATATTGGTGGAAAATATTTTACGAACCGTGTCGTCGGAGGATATTCGCAATAAGAAGTTCGAACAACTTTTGGTTTCAAAACCAATGCGAATGAGGATAATATTAAAGGATAAGTGTAAATCGCTGCTTTGCTTGTAAATCCCGTCGAAGTCGAAATTTTTTTGGGATAATATTTGATTTTTAGATATTACCCTGAGTGTGAGGGCTTACGTACTATACAAAAACCTTAGATTTGAGCAACGCGACACCTTTCGTCAAACAAACTAAATCTAACTGTCTTTGAACAGGATTGGATAAACTTTAATGTTTCCCTGTAGGTTCCCCTGTAGGAGCTAACGGCGGCGCTAGAGTCCGAAGGAAGTCCCAAAGTTTTTCGTTTCCTACGTCACTTGACCTCGTGGAGTAGTTGGTTAGCACATACTAAGGGTAGGATGGGGTTCGAGTTCCGTCGAAGTCCATATTTTTAGGGTTATTATTTGATTTCATTTGTTAACTTGTATAATCCCGGGTAAAACGGAGTGAAAAGAGACTTAAGGATGAATAAAAATTGAGAAAATAATGGATCAGAACATCCTTTTGCAGAGGTCAGATCGACTGACACAGAAGCTGAACAGTCACGGACTAAAGACAGCCAAGTAATGTCTTGTTCCAGTATTTCGTCAAATTCTATTCGCCCTGGAGTCTCTATTCACCTCGTTATACGGTACCTTTTTGAAATGTAAAATGAACCTGAATCTGATACATTTTAAAGCAGATAAGATAATTAATAATCTAGTATCTCAAAGGCTCATCTCTAGTGGCAATTAGTGCTCTTACATGCACTAATTAAAGACGCCACGTTTTCTTGATACTGTCTACGAGCAAGTCCTTTGGTGCTCTACGTGTCTAATGTACCTACACGGTGAAGCAGAATTTAAGGCTTAAAGATTCTCATTCTCAAAAAAGACTGTCACTTACATGAGGATAATAATTTAGCTTAGTGTAAACCATTTATCAGAGTTAAAGTTGTTGTTCGATCTGTAGGTAGTAATTACAGTTTGGCACAAATGTTTGTACGATCTGCAAATGTTTGTTCCGGGTGTTCTGGGAATTTTGTTTATAATAAAAAATATTCATATTTTTTTAAATCTGTCCATAATTGAGAGAAGACCGAGAAATCGATGAACATGCATAAAAAATATAGATATTAGCCATACATAGCACCTCCTTTTCCCGAAGTTGGTTCAAAAAGAGTTTTAATTTCAATAAAAGGTAACTTTGAGTACGTACGAACAAACATCAAAATTAATGTTACCTTTTTGTTAAATCTGAGTACTGTTAGATTACGTTCAACGGATAATAATGATAATAATTAGCTTTCTACCTAAAGTTACTATCTAATTTGAAAGTATGTCTAATGTTTCAACAGAATCCACGTTTCCATATCTATTTTCTCCTCACCCTATTTTTAACTCAAAGGCAGCCTATCTTCTTATCTTTACATTTATCACTTATCTAGGTGGTAGACATGTCCTAGCACATCGTGTGTGTGAATATCTCCTCAACCCGAGCAAAGGAGGCCGTTTCTATGGCACTAAGCCAAAAACAATGTCTATGCTGACATACAAAACATTTGCTCCTAGAATTTAGGGCGTTGACATATCATAATAGATAATAATAGATCATTAATCACACAAATATTATAAATGCGAAAGTTTCGATGGATGGATGGATGGATGTTTGTTACCTCTTCACGCCAAAACTACTGAACGGATCAGGCTGAAATTTTGCATACAGATAAGTCTAACCCTGGAATCAAACATAGGCGACTTTGTATCCCATAAATCAGTTCCCATGGGATAGAAATAACCCCAAAACGTTTTCATAGAAACAACGCGTGCGAAGCCGCGGGCAGAAGCTAGTAAAATTATCTAAGTTATTAACGTAAAAAATAAATTGACGGCTGCAAGCAAGCCGATCCAGTATCAAATTCTGACTTAAACTGTGAATTTAAAGATAGATTTAGATTTATAGATCTATTATATATTCAAACAATTTTACAGGACAATCCACTTAGGTCTACACATCATACTCAACTTAACTTAACTTATAAACTAAAATAGAACTAAGCATACATATTTGAAGTAACACGAAGACTCCAAGTATAATATGTGCTTCTACAGTAGAATTAATAAATAAATAAATAATACTGACACATCATAGAAAGCTTGGGCTAAAGCCCCGAGCTAAGAACAAATGGATACCTACTGATACGGAATTTCCTTAACCGTTTCATGTCATTAAACCTTCATTAATGTCATTAAACGTCGCCATTAATTCGAAGTTTAATTACAACCCCTTAAATTTAAATTCATGTTTACATTATGTTATACATTAGTTGTGAGTTGGATTCGTTAAAACCAAATTCGAACCCCTATCCTCAAAAAGGACCTGGTAAATTTTAATTATGCTTTAATTACGAAAGATATTTTCATTTTCCTGTCTGAACATCTAAAGGTACTCGAGGGATACGTAAATACAGAATGAATGCCATATATTTATTTGCTTACCTGTATTCTACCTCCGTACGGTACAGATACGTTCGTTTGCCCTCAATAACACGGCATTAGATTATACGGATGAATGCTATTGTCATCTAATTTGGCGTAAACCTCGTTTGGTTTTATAGAAAAACATTTTGTACGATGTAATTGTCAAATTTTTACAAATTTCGTGTTAAAAAATTGAGTCCCTGAAGACTAATTCACCTCTCCCCTTTTAATTAAACCCAGGGCCGTCAAATGCCAGCACATGAATGTAATATGAAAGGTTAGGACACTTTACTCGTAGGGGCCGTGTCAGAGACGGGAAAAGTGAGAATGGCTTATTACAGCAACTGTGAAGAATACCTACTTCCTTTTATCTCTCTTTAGTACCTATTTCACTGTTGGAAACTCTACTGTGTCCTAGTGGAGAAGAAAAATGACTGGCGTAAAATTTTATGACGAACCTAAATGATTGGCACTCTACAGCAAAGTCTTTGAAATTGCGTCAGCTTTTTACACAAAAAAATATCTTATAAATAAACAAAAGAAACAACAGTCCATTTCAAAGACGTCAAACTGGGTTTACGGTCATAACTCAGAACTGTCGTGTTCGTGTGAAGCAGCCTTAATTTAATCGTGTTTATGAAGTTTAATTAATTAAATGGACCATCGGGCGTCCCAATGATTACGGTGGGCTGGGGGGTGTTTACGCTCTCCTTGGGGCCAATAAAACCACTCACTTGCCAATTAAGTCTCTTGTGTCCAGTTCTCCCAACTTCCTCCTTATTTTCCGAACTTTTCCTGTTAAAAATGTTTACGTCTAGAAGAAGGTGTCTTGTCTATGACCCTAATTGTTTTTATATCCTTCCTGTTACAATTCCTTTTCCCGAATATTTATTTCCAAGCTCTTTACGCTTTAAGACCCTTGTGACTGAAAATAATCTCCTTAGAGATGTCTTCTTTAAATGGTTTTCAGTGAATCGGGCTTAGGGAAATACTTCCCATGTAACAATTATCGTGAGGACTCTTATTATAAAGTGCTTTTGCCTAAAGCTGGACCCCACTTACAAAGACACCTTTATATTCGTCGTATGGTGACTTCCCTCCTAAAATAATAAAAGTGAGAGGTGAATATCCGAAGCGGATGGAGGAAAATAAATTCTTAGCGAGGCTGATTTGCGTGTTACTTTCAGACATTTGTGATGGCTCTTGAATGAACGCAAATGACTTCTAACTTGAGAGAATAGACGACCTCATGGTCGTAACTGCTGCCTTCTTTACAAATTTATAAAGTTGGAAGGTTTCTGAACTTTTTAATTATAAAATAAATGTTAGTAATAATTATAATAGATATGTTTTTGTGCCTCAATTCTAAATTTACGTAAAATCTTTTGCTGCGCTACTGAGATTTTAAAATATATTAATTTCCTTTTACCTAATCTCTTAATGATCGCAAGCTGAGACTGTTTCTTCAAAAGCTGATGCTGCCTTCATCCTTTTTGATGTGTTCAAATTTGAGTAGTACGGTACCTACTACACAAATTTGCACACATCAAAAACCTTACAACTCAAGAGTTACTACTACCTCTTGAGTTCCAAGGTTTAGTAATACAGAAGCAAGCTTTAAATACTTTGTAAAATTGAACCAAGAAACGAATTTCCTTTATTTCTTGTTCGTAGTAGCCACTGAGCTTCATTATACATTATACTGAAGTAAATATTCTATACGCAATGACAGTTGTTAAATATGCCGATTCAAAGCGCCTCTCGACCTCTTGACCCTTATGTCGTCGATAATTATGACCTCCAGCGTTGTATGATGGAGCTCAGTGGCTACTACGAACTATAAGTAGCTCATTGAATAAAATTAATTAAAACAATGGACGATCGCGTATCTCTGTCTTTGCTTCAAGAACTACTCCAGTGTTTCTATCCTACATTATAAACTTCCAATTTTCGGGATTTTACCAGCACTTGTGTAACACACGTTGTGCAGAGTTAGAATAAATAAATAATAAATAAATGCAATTTAGATAAACGTATGTTGGCGTAGCGGTGATTTGATTTTTGTTTGTAGGTAATGTTGCATTATGTTGGTTTGACGACTTTATAGAAGTAGCTATGCACACCAAGTACCTACTGGACAGTAGAGACTGGCGAAAATTGAAGGAGGCCTATATCCAGTTGTGACACAGGAGAGGTCAGGCGCAGAACCAACGGCTAATGTCTAAAATAATAATGATGTTGCATTATGTTTCTTCAAAAAGAAAAGGAAAAGCATCCATTAGTGAGTCAATATTTCCCAAAAGCTCTTATGTTGAGGTTACTACTCACGTTTTTCTCGTGCAAATATTAGCTCTGCTGGGACCGTGGTAGTTTATGTTACCCATGATACATAGCGTGGCGTCCCAGGGCGAAATAAGGATATACGAGCGTGCTGGTCGTGGGTTACGTAATTATTTCTTCCTTTTCTTATTTTATATCTTGGGTACCTTACCTACTACCCATCAGAGGGGTTGACATAAGTCACGAGAAGTGATCGTGACGTATCCTTTTTGTACAGGATTTCGTCGGAATCCCTGTCATGATAAGGAGCTGTACCAAATTGTATGGAAAAAGGAGAATACGTATTAGAACATCTAAATTAAAATATCTACAGTTAAAATGCCGATGTTTAGAACCCCTAAAATTACAATATCTAATACTTCAAATACAAACACAATAATGAAACACCGACGTATAAAGCACCTAAGTTTGCAATTCCTAACATCAAATAGCGCACCCCTCAGCGAATTAATAAACTTCAGCTATATTTTTACTAATATTATAAAGGTAACAACAAATATTATACTAATATTATCAAGGCGAAACGTTGTAAAGTTCTGATATTTGGTTCACCTAAACACAGAACACAGCCAGCTTAAATATTTTCTATAGTTCTAGATAGACGCCGTGACGGTTGCGATAAGAATCTATCCATCAAACTAAGCACGTATTATTGTTTTTTATACATTTAAAAAATATATCATTAACAAATTGGCAGTTCGTAGAACTCGTTAATCCAGTAGAACGAGTTTTCCAGCAGCCATTTGCGTAGTCTCTATTTAATGGCCGTCGTGGAGGTTGCATGTTATTCATTACCAGGTCAATTCCCAGGATAATTCATTCCCAGGTCATTCCCAGGATCTGTGGAAACTATAACTCCTTAGCTAAAAACAGTCATCTTGATACATCCGACCGACTAATTAACCACGATCTTCATCCATAATACCTACCTACTAAAGTTACTTACATTCATTCCTTACTTTCCTTCCCTTCCCTACTTCACTTATCTCCCATTGTTTTTATTTTAGGTAACTAGACGATCGCCTCGCGGTTTCACCCGCGTAGTTCCCGTTCCCGTGGGAATTCCGGGATAAAATATAGCCTATGTCACTCCCTGAAACGTAAGCTTCCTAACGGTGAAAGAATTTTTTAAATCGGTCCAGTAGTTTCGGAGCCTATTCAATACAAACAAACAAACACACAAACAATCAAATCTTTCGTCTTTATAATATTAGTATAGATATAGATTTACCTAACATGTACAACCTGCGATCCACATATCCTGGTATCATAGGTATTCGTGCCTATATAAATTATTATACTATAATTACATTGATTTAACTAGGTATAAGTATAATTAATTTATTACATACATGTTACGATTAGTTGAGTTGCCTTGTTTTTTGCGCATGTTGTGGCTACCTGTAATTTACAGTGCACAAGTTTTTAAGTTTTGTCGTATTAATTTTGTGATCTCTTGTATTACCTACTTCTAGTTGGTTGCCCTTAAATAATAAATAAATAATGAGCATTCTCATAGAATAAAAATAATTGATAGAGTTGGCGTTACAACATAGTAATGCGAAGTATCCTATTGAGAATTCAAAGTAACATTCACTTCACTGTTATTGTCAATCACCCCCTAACCATGGAGGTAAATGCAAATGTGTGTTGTGATCAGATTCCAATTATTGGTACAAAATGATGATTGATAGCCCACTGAGATGAGCTCTCGACAGATTTGGGAATATTAAGAACCCATTAGCCTACACAAATGAAAGAATGATTGAGCAAACAAGGTGCAGGGAAAAGCTTTTCACGCATTTTTAGGGTTCCGTACCTGAAAAGGAAAAAAGGAACCCTTATAGGATCACTTTGTTGTCCGTCTGTCTGTCTGTTAGTCTGTCAACCCCCTTTTCTCAGGAACGCGTAAGCGTATCGAGTTGAAATTAATGTCAAATACTCCAGTCCATAATCTCTTGGAGTCGCGATATAAATAAAACTTCTAGTCAACGCATTCAAAAGTTAGGTACAGCCGTTTATGTCCGAATATTTTGAAATTTCCAAGGGAATCACATGCACACAAACCTATAGGGTACTTCCCGTAGATCTAGAATCATGAAATTTGGTGTGCAGCAAGGTCTTATAGCACAAGTAAAGGGAAAAATCCGAAAACCATAAACTTGTAATTTATTCACTAAAAAAATACTTTAAATGCTCGCCATGGATCAAAACCTACAGGGTACCTACTTCCCGTTGACCTAGAATCATGATAATTTGGCAAGACTTACGGAACCCTTAGTGCTCGAGTCCGATTCACACTTGACGTTTTTATTTTAAATATTCACGCTTTTCTCAGACCGTAAAATTTTTATGTGGATGGATGTGTAAATCATTATCTAATTTTGGTTTTAGTCTCGGCTTCCCACGTTTTATTCCTGGATAAAATTAAGCAGTAAGCCCCAGAGGCCTTAGTATGAGTTTTGCTTACATTACGAAAACTATAAAAGTTTACGTTTCCTTCTCCCTACATTGCCCTCCTTGCAGCTTTCAATATTAGTGTGATAAGAACTTAAGAGGGCACCCTAGCAGGTTTGTATAATAAAAAATACGCCTAGGTTACAGTAGGTACTCAGTGGAGGTCAAAAACTTGAATTACATAAAATTCAACGTTTCATTTTCTTTGTTACTATAAACGTCGTAAAACAGTCTGTCTGGTCTTTTCCGCACCTAAATCGATCGAGATCTCAGGAACCCTGCGGTCTATTGAAATGTCTTTTTTTTTGGATTCGTAGGTAATTACAAATTATTTGGTTCTATAAAGCCAGTTCTTTAATTATTTTCGTAGTTTTCTTGTTATAAACAATAATTAGAATTTGGCGATTATGTCTTTTCAAAAAGGTATGAGCTGTCCCGCTTTTATGTTGTGAAATCCTATTCCTATCCTATTCGCACAAATGGTTGTGATATACATTATATTTGATATTGTGCGTGGGAACCTAAATTAAATTAAACTAAAGAAAAAACAATCTTTTTAAATTACTTATTGAATAATCACATAAATTATCACATAAAATAGATACAATTTAGATTAGATTAAACAATTAAAGTAAATGGTCAAGTTATAGATTAAAGAGTACAAATTATGTATAATAACATAAAATAGACACATAACTATCTTCATGTTGACATTTTGGCAACATGAAGAAAGATATGTAAATTTGTATAAGTTATAGTTCCTCAATGGAGTAGAGACACTTCTTCAGAAGATAACATTTTAATTTATTTTGCAGAAGTGTTCTTTTATGTAAAACTTCTTTTATTTCGAGCATTGCCGCTCGAAAATCGGATTTATTGAATATTCTGATACTTTGGGTAAAGAGACTAGTTTTATTGTTAGTTATTAGTTTCCAAACAACGTGTATGTAACTAGTTGTTAGGGAACTAAGGCACAAAGAAAAATACTAAATTTTTAATGACCTATTAATGGTTTCAGCAGTAATCAGACATGGCTTAACTACTCAACAACAAATCAAAAGGACACCCACGTTTTCGATTCTTATTCCTTTATAAGGAAATGGTTTATTTATGTATATCACAAGTCTATTTTACGATAGGGTCCATCAATAATGCGCTGAGGCCGATCAATATTGGCTGAGCCATGGAACAGTGTGAATAATTAATTTCGAAAACGAATCGATATTCTATGGTTGGCTATGTCATTCTGAGGGACACAAATTAAATAATGAAAGAAGGTAACAAATTAGGATTAGGAATTGTTATTAAACTTGGCACCTATCTATATATACTATATTATAATCTCGGCTCTTTTATCAGTGAAGCCACTATCGGAAACAACTTGCAGATTTTTCACTTTTATGTTTTTTATTAGATTTAAAGTAAAACGTCAAGTGCGAGTCAGATTCTCGCACTAAGGGTTTCGATAGTTATAAGACCTTGCTTCTTGCCAAATTTTATGATTCTAGGCCTTCGGGAAGTATCCTATAGGTTTTGGTCCATGGCGAGAATCAAAAGTAATTTTTTAGTGGATAAACTGCAAATTTACGCTTTTCAATTTCGGACTTTTCGCTTTATTTGTGCTGTATGACCTTGCTTCTTGACAAATTTCATGATACTAGGTCTACGGGAAGTACCCTGTAGATTTTATGTGCATGTGATTCCCTTGGAAATTTCAAAATATTCCCACGCGTTCCTGAGAAAAGGGTGGTTGACAGACGGACAGACAGACAAGAACAAAGACAGAAGACAACAAAGTGATCCTATAAGGGTTCCTTTCTTCCTTTTGAGGTACGGTACCCTAAAAAAAACTAAACGTGCTTCGGATCTTTCATTTCATTGAAAACTTTTCTAGTTTATGGCCATTCCAACGGTATAACACATGTATCTAAAGGTCATAAACAACATAACAGTCGAGATGTATTAAGTTTAGTTCGGTAGAACTTATGCTAAAGGGTAAGTGGTAGGTAGAACCAATTACATTATGGCCCGATTTTTTAATTACCTATTTGCATAGGTAATTTTTCACGTGATGAAATTGCTAACAATTTTTTGATTTATGTATATGCACAAACACTTAATTAACTAGCCTAAAAATGTTGCGGTCCGTAGTCGCAAAGCTATTGCGCTTGGTTTGTCCTACGCCAGTTTTCATATGACTAACGTTGTGCCGAACACCCGGTATATTGTAAATCTTGTATCTACCAACATAAGAACCAGCTAGTTCCATTTCTGATAGGTACATTAGAGTGGTTATATTCAGCGTCAATATAACTAAATAGAAGTATTTGATCAATACTCTTCATTGTTTATTTTAAAAGGCGAATATATTGCGGTTTCGCTGAGTGAAAATCATAATGTACCTCGCTAATATGTTTTGAAATAAAGTGCCCACAGCTTTGTTTTTCCGATAGAGAGGTTAATGGGGGTTAATGTATCGAAAAGGTAGGTATTCAACCATTTTATCTCAATAATAAATACGAATACCTATAGTCATGCTGTAAATAACCCTACTTAAATTAAAAAGTTTGTGAAATCTGTATTCTTGTTACCTAGGATCTCCAAAACGACTGAACCTGATAAAGATGAAATTTGGTGTACATTTAGAATATAGCCTAACTTAGATAGTAGGCTATTTATTATACCGAAAATACGCGTGCGAAGCCGCGGGTAGAAGCTAGTCATATTAATAATCAGAAGATATGCAAAGGCCAAACGAGCGTAACTTTTTCAGTTTCGCGTAAAATGAGTATCTTGTTACAAAACTCTAGTTTGTGGTGCACGATAAGCTGTCAGCCATTTCTGTAGTTCGCATTTTACGGGACTCACAATTCAAAAATCTACGCTCGTTTGGCCTCAGCTTAAGCATTTACAGAAAAATCTTAACACGACACGACACGATTATCAGAAGAAAAATACACTTTCTAGCAAAACAAGGTTATCGTAAAACCAACAGTAAAGTAACAAATCAAATAGAAGAAAACAATAAACACAGCATCTTGCAGATTAGCGCCAACACACGCTGTGTAAACGAGATAAAATAGACAATGACAACGAACAAACTACACCTGGCTTGAGTAATAAACTTTCAGTTAGATTTTCCATGTGGTTTTCCTATTTATGGATGCTTTGAAATTTCGTGTGTAGGTTACTTCTATATATTCTTAGTCCATACAAAGTTTCGTCAACGGTCTGAAGGCTAATAAGCTTAGACCTCCTCATTCTTCAAACGCCTGATAAAATTGTAGGTATCATCATCACATCAACAGCCTCTGCCAGTCCACTGTTGGATAAGGGCCTCCGCTGCTAAGCACCTTATCAGCTCCTTTTAGAAACTTAATACTTCATTGTTAGGGGGTAATACCAAGATCTCTACGCTAGGCGAGGCAGTTGGAGATCGTAGTTCAGAGGTGAGTCTGTTCAGGAGGCGCTGTTGTCTATCCAGCGGTAGATATCCCTTGGTTGCCTCTTGCGACACCCGCGGGAAGAGTTGAGGTGCTGCAAATTTTAAGGTGGGTACCACAAAACTAACGTCCATACTATTCTGGAAGACTGCGCCTTAGTATATTTTTCTGGGATAGATAGGTTTGTACACTATTTACTAACATTAATTTATTATTTTACGAACGAAGTATTCAATTTCAGTATATTGAGTTTCATACTCCTAAAGTACCCTTTACTTACGTTATGGCTATCAAACCATTTTAAGTAATAAAAACCTCCTGAAAGTGCTCGGTAGAGTCGCAAAATATGTGATAGCCGTAATGTCACTGAATTTCATTCACCAAACATAAACGCAAAAGCCATTTCATTCGGAATTTAATAATTTTAGTTTAAAATGGTCTTCATTTTATGTTTGCAATTCAGCTAAACTAATGAGATCCAGTTTAAATTGCTGCGAAACATGCACTCCAACTGGAAAATTGTACCAACAGTTATATGCAGCTAGGTCCATGCTAGGATGTGAATGGTGGATAATTTTGAGATTGAATTTCAGAAGTATGCAGTAATATTGCCTAGCTTTTGGAAGTTCCTGCAGTAAGGCCCGCGAGTAAGGCATACTAAAAAGTTTGGGGAATTTCATAAAAAGATGTAGACTACGTATCACTATATTAATGGAGCCCATTTTGAACATTTAATGTAGTCAAAAATAAAAGATAATATTTTAAGCGGTGCATATTACATATAGCTATTTTACGGAAAATTCTGAATCCAATGTTCGTACCTAAATTGATAATTTTTCAAAGTTAATAAATAGTTTACAGAAGTAGAAGAGCTCTATTCTTCTCATAGATTTTTCTTGATATGCAATAAATTGTCTTGTCTTGAAATGAAAATAGAAAATTAAATGAACTTCTGGTATTAAATAAGACATTCACCTCTATGAGGTTGTCTCACTATGTGGTTTTAAAGTTTAAAGTTAAGGTTGGACGAACTAGTCGTCAAAAGAATCAAGTTTTTTCATAAATAACAATACTTCATTGGTTTTCACCTTCATTTCCTTCCGAGCATTCCACAAATCCCTGACATGCCCAGCGTGGAGATTATAGGCATTAAGCCTCATGTGATAAAAGCCAATAAGGCGTTTATCAGGGGAAGACTGCGTCCAGAAGTGGACCAATACAGGCTGTTGAGGATTCCACAAACAAATATGACCTAACCAAACTTCCGGAAAGCACACCTACTTGACATGACAGGTAAGTACGAGTAACATTGAAAACCAACTTGGCTCACAAGTCCCAATTCATAGAAGCTCACACAGATGTATCTATCTATTCGACCGCAGTCGGTTTTCCGAGTTGTTTGTGTCATAGAGTAAAAGTGCAGAACCATCATGACTTGTTGTGGTAGGTAAAATAATTTATCAAGTTCAGGCATCATCAGCCCGTGAACGCCCACTGCTGAACATAGGTCTTCCTCATACGACACCACGAATCACCATACATCGACGCCCTGCGACGTCTACAATGTCGTCAGTCCGTCGGTATAATGTCCTCCTAGCCGAATTTCGACCACAGCGGCCAGTCTCATCGGTGACTAGCCAGATGCGCAAGAGATATTATAGTGCACAAGTGTGTGCGCAAACACAGGTGCACTCTCTATTCCCTCACTCTCAAAATCCGATGGGATGACAGATCGACACGATCGGGGCGAGGAAAGCGCAGGACCAGCGGCTTAGCGTGCTTTCCGAGTGCCACTGCTGCTACGTTACGAAAAATAACGTAACGAAAAATTTCCAAAATTTGTTTTAGGAAATCCAGCTTTTAGAAACCACGGAAGAGCATTACATTACATAATTTTAGATTGAGCCTAATCAGCAACAGCATCCGTTTTATGCAAAAATTAGGGATTTCATATTTTTAGGGTTCCGTACCTCAAAAGGTAAAAAGGAACCCTTATAGGATCACTTTGTTGTCCCTCTTTTCTCAGGAACGCGTGGAGGTATCGAATTGAAATTAACATCAAATACTCAAGTCCGTAATCTCTTGAAGCCGTGATATAAATTAAACTTCTAAGTCAACACACTCAAAAGTTACAGCCGTATATGTCCGAAAATTTTGAAATTTCCAAGGGAATCACATGCACCCAAAACCTATAGGGTACTTCCCGTAGACGTAGAATCAAGAAATTTGGTGAGCAGCGAGGTCTAATAGGACAAGTAAAGGGAAAAATCCGAAAAACTTAAATTTGTAATTTATTTACAAAAAAATTACTTTGAATGCTCGCCATGGACCAAAACCTATAGGGTACTTCCCGTTGACATAGAATTATGAAATTTTTGCAAGAGACAAGGCCATAAAGCACAAATAAAGGAAAAAATATGAAAACTGTAAAGTTGTAGTTTATTAACTAAAAAAATAAGTTTTGATTCTCTCCATCGACCAAAATATACAGGGTACCTACCTACTTCATGTTGACCTAGAATCATAATATTTGGAAAGAAACAAGGTCTTTAATTAAACGGATCCCTCAGTACGCGAGACCGACTCGCACTCGACGTTTTATTTGAAAAATGGATCGGTTTCATTTCTTACACTGAAAGTAAATTATTAAAAAAAAAATAGGTGTGCAGTTTTTCTCATAAATCCAGGTCATGACTCCTTATACGACTTTCCTTAAATTCTCATTGTTTCGGCTTTGGCCATACACTTTCATCTTAAAAAGCCACCCTATATATCTGTAGTCTGTAGGTATCTATTTCTCTATCTGCTTTTATACAGAGTTGGTTCCTCTAATCTCTGCCTGTACCAACACTTCAACAAACAGGCTTATCTGAAGAATCTTTTTGACGTGAAATGTAGAGCCAAGTTACACCCGGAGTATTTGAGGCTTTTGCTGAATAGATAAATGTTTATGCCTGCGAATTAGATTTGCGAATATTGTAAGAATGTATGTTTTTGATATTCCTTTTGATATGTTGGTAATATTCTTACCTAATCGAATATTATTCTTACTTCTTTGACAGAGGAATGATACTTAATAAAATTTAATTTTAAAACGGTCATTTATTTGATTTTAATTAATTTTATTAAAATATCTCATTTCTATTTTTGTCCATTATGCATATTTAGAAAAAATTGCTTTAAATTGAAAATTCTCAACAGCGCCATCTGGCTACAGTATGCGTAGTCTGGAAAAGCGCGAGCTTCGTTTTTCCAGTCTGAGGCGCACGTTACGTATTTCAGT
This sequence comes from Eupithecia subfuscata, assembly GCA_963564075.1. Lineage (NCBI taxonomy): Eukaryota > Metazoa > Arthropoda > Insecta > Lepidoptera > Geometridae > Eupithecia > Eupithecia subfuscata. The sequence continues at coordinate 5,444,212 of OY751103.1, read as the reverse complement.
AAAAGTCCGTTAGATGGCGTTACCTACACGTTAAAATTGAACCCTGTTTCTAGGAGGAACAAGGCAAGTTGTTTGCAATCAATTACAGCAAAATGTTGGTAGATGTCGCCTAATCGCCTGTTGTCGATTGTAGAGAAGCTCATGGCCTATATCTTACAACAGAAAAGACAATACTGAAAAATACGACTCAAACCCAATTTTACAAAAGTGCGTCCTGATGTAACATGCTATAAAACTTATGTTATTTTATTTAACACGTCCGATTAATAGATTCAATCCAATCCATAATTCAATTTCCATGTCACGGTTCTATATTTTAATTTAATGAAACACAATCTTTTTTTTTTTTTTTTTTAATTAAATATTTATTTATTCACAAAGAAAATTATACTAGTATTTACAATTGAAACACTATCTTATCCTATCCTATACAACTATCCTTCTAATATTATAAAGCCGAAAGTTTGTTAAATCTGAATTTTTATTACCTTGGGATTTCCAAAACGACTGAACAGATCAATATGAAATTTGGCGTACGTTTAGAGCATAGCCTAACTTAGATAATAGGCTACTTATTACAGCGAAAATACGCGTGCGAAGAAGATAGTGTTAAATAACTATGTGTTACTAGCTACCCGCGGCTTGGCACGCGTATTTTTGGTAAAATAAATAACCTATTGTTTAAGTTAGGCTACGTTCTAAGTGTATGCCAAATTTCATCTTGATCTGTTAGTAGTTTCGGAGATCCTAGAAAAAAAAAAATTCACATTTCACAAACTTTCGCATTTAAAATATTAGTAGGATAACATGATTTGTTACGCCGTCACAATGACCAATTGTATTACTTAAGTACCCTATGATTGCCGATCTAGTTTTTAAAGAAACCAACCCTAAATTAAGTAGCTATCTCTGGCCCAAAATCTAGAGGGATTTCATAGAATTATCTACATATCAAAGGCAAGTTCGCTTCGCTTTAGCAATATATCTACATCCACAGATACACTTATCTTAAGCCACTTTTCGCTTTCGCTGCTATAAGCGGTTGCCTAAACGAAATTGCGTGTCGTGTCATCTTCCTCTGGGATAGAAGTGTGCGGTCCTTGGTTAGCTTGAGTTATGATTATTACGTGAGGGCAATGCTAATGCTGGTGTATGATGGTGCTGGACCAGGAAGCTCAGCTATGTCTCATGCAAGATCCAATTAGGAACTCGTGCTTGCGTGGTAGGAATCATCTTTAGCATTTAGAGCATCAGGTTTTACCGTTGACGGACGGAAATTAGGTCATGTTAAAAATGTGGTCGTGGATTTCGGATTTTTGTTTTAACTTATAGCTTTTTGGAAAGAAATGTTATACTAATACTATACAAACTTACTATTACTACTATAATATTATTAAGCTGAAAGTTTGTGAAATCTGAATTTTTGTTACCTAGGATCTCCAAAACTACTGAACCGATATGAAGATGAATTTTGGCGTACGTTTAGAGCAAAGCCTAACTTAGATAATAGGCTACTAATATACCGAAAATACGCGTGCAAAGCCGCGGGTAGAAGCTAGTAGGCTATATTTATGGAAAATATTAAAGTGTTTCCTACGAATAAGATACGTGTATCTAAAAATTCCATGTACCTACTGGCAAATTGCCCACTCAAAGGTAAGTGGCCTCCGGCCATTAAATTTTGCAATATTTCGGGACACTGCCTTTACATTTCCGACGGTTGAATCCAATAGCTACACATGCTTTAGTGCCCATTTGAGACTTCACAGTACAAAGATAGCAGGGACGTGGTATTTTTTGCTTCGTGAAAGCGAACAGGAGGTAAATGGGATAAATTAGCAAAGAATGAGGATTAAAAATACCATTAGATCGCGTTTAGCCAAAATAAGCGATAAATTACTGAACCTCGCTTTAGATAAGGATTTAAAATAAGTGAGTTGTTAACCAACTAATACGTCAAATCTAAATAATAGCGACGCAAGGGGCTCAGCTGTGCGATTACGCAAAAACCATCCATCCTATATCTTTATATACATAATTCTTCTGTGAGTGTGTATGTCACTGAACTTCTCTCAAACGACTGGACCGATTTTGATGAAATTTTTTGTGTGTGTTCAAGGGGAATGGTTTAGATTCACAATTTTGTCCGCTGGACAATGTTTTTTTAATTAACGCGTGCGAAGCCGCGGGCAGAATCTAGTATATATTAAATTTGAAAGAATTTTGAATGGTCTTTGTAATTTGCAATTATATGGATATCACCCTTGAAATGAGTTTCAATTACATTGAAATGACTTTCAAAAGTCAATTATAGGTTGGGTGGTCTTTGTGTAAAAGCCCCTGAAAGAAACTAGTTTTCACTAATCAACAAATAAGCCCTTTTGCAGGCTGGAGATTAATTCGTGGCACTGCGAAAAGTTTCCCGAGCTCCCGTAGTTAGTTCGTAACTCTATTAGCATTGTAATCCAGTAACGAGCCAAGAGATTAAACAATGCTTCCTACATTAAACATGAATAATTTCCTGGGCTCGTTCATTTCAATATTGCGCCGCTGTAAGTTTTGAATCTAACGTCTGTCAGCAGCTTTTCTTGAAAATGTGGTCCTGGATTTCGGTTTTTTTTAAACTTATAACTTATTAGAAAGAAATGTTATACTAATACTATACTTACTATTACTACTATCACACTAATATCATAAATGCGAAAGTTTGGATGGATGGATGGATGGATGGATGGATGGATGGATGTTTGTTACCTCTTCACGCCAAAACTACTGAATGGATCAGGCTGAAATTCTGCATACAGGTAAGCCTAACCCTGGAATCAAACATAGGCGACTTTTTATCCCATAAATCAGTTCCCATGGGATAGAAATAACCTCAAAACGTTTCCATAGAAACAACGCGTGCGAAGCCGCAGGCAGAAGCTAGTAATATAATAAAGCCGAAAGCTTGTGAAATCTGAATTTTTATCTCCAACTACGAAACAGATCAAGATGAAATTTGGCGTACGTTTAGAACAAAGCCTAACTTAGATAATAGGCTACTTATTTTATACATTACGCCGCTTAAAATTTTGAATCTAACGTCTGTCAGCAGCTTTTCTTGTTTTACAAAAACAAATAAGTACCAAAATACTTTATTGTACACCAACAAAAATACAATACAAGAGACATTACATAAGACACAAGTAGCCTCAATCTATATAATAAAAATGAAACCCGTTTTCCTTGGTCACGGCATCACGCGTGAACGGCTGGACCGACTAATTCTTTCTTTGTTGTGTTCATTAATGTCAGGAGAAGGTTCTTATGAAAGAAAAAATTAAGAAAGTTAAAGAAGAAAGTTAAAATAAAAAAAGCATTTTTTAGCTAGTACATTATAATAATCCTATCCTCCTGATATATTATAAATGCGAAAGTTTGTCAACAGTGAAATTTTTGTTACCTGGATCTCCAAAACTACTGAACAGATCAAGATGAAATTTGGCATACATTTAGAACGTAGCCTAACTTAAACAATAGGTCACTTATTAAACCCGCGGGCAGAAGCTAGTTAAAAAATAATTTTGCTGGACAATCCACACAGCATCATCTAGTCCCAAGCTAAGAGAGACATTATTATATATTTTTATAATACATAGAATTACTCAGAACACCCCGAAAAAATATTTGCAGATCGTACAAACATTTGTTCTAAGGCGAGAATCGAACCCGCAACATCCTGCGTCGCAGGCGGACCTTCACCCGCCACGCCGCATCGGTCGACATTGCGTATTAAAATTTGTTGGATCTGATCAGAGATGGTTTTGCGCGAAATACTAAGCGAGTTACTAAATATTTATCATCATAATACACTCGAGAGCAATGAATCCGGGTCACTCAAAGAATCCAAAAAATCTCGGAAAGTAAGAATGCTAGGTTAATGCAATAAATTGTATTTAATAGACAATTTAATACTCCTTAAATGAAAGTATTAAAACTTCTTAGTTATTGTAAAGTTATATCATAAAAAAATCAAATTTGAAAAGGGAACACTGTCGAAGATGGAACTACGAAATTACAGGATTTGTTTTTGCTTTTGTTTGTAATCTGTCATTTATGTTGGTACATAAACCAGGTTGATAGTGCTCAATATTCATTATTCAAGCTGAAATCATGTCGCTTACACTTGAAGAATGCACCAGAATACTTACATTGGTGGAAACCGGCCGGAGTCAGCGCGATACAGCCAGGACTGTCGGTGTGTCGCTGTCAACAGTACAAAGAGTTCTCCGACGTTACGAAGAAACTGGTTCTAACCTACGCAGACCAGGAACGGGCAGAACTAGGTGTACCACAGCACGAGAAGACCGATACTTGGTGAACACCATGCTTCGAAATCGCTTTCTCACAGGAACTGAACTCACAAATCAGTTTCGACGCCTCGGAGGAAGTAACCCAAGTGCATGGACAGTAAGACGTCGGCTTGCTGAATCTAACTTAAAACCCCTTAGACCTGCAAACGGCCCTAAACTGGAGCGTGGCCATCGTATTTCAAGACTAAGATATGCCCAGAACCACGTAAATTGGAGTATTGAAGATTGGTCGAAAGTTATGTTCTCCGACGAATCAAAATTTATGCTCTACAAGCACGATGGAAGACACAGAGTGTATAGAAGACCAGGGGAAAGATTCAAGCAAGCATGCATCGAAGAAAAAGTAGCCTACGGTGGTGGGTCTGTACTTGTGTGGGCCGGAATTTCCTCTGAAAGTCGCACAGAGCTGGTGATCATAGAAAACGGCTCTTTAACTAGCGTAAGATATGTGGAAGAAATCCTCAACGAACACGTTGGTCCATTTATGGTCAATTTGGGTGAGGATGCTATATTTATGCATGACAATGCCCGACCTCATACAGGTAGGATTGTGAATGACTACCTTCAAGAGATGAACATTACTTGTATGGAGTGGCCAGCGCGCAGCCCGGATATCAACCCGATCGAGCATGCTTGGGACGAGCTAGGGAGATGCGTAAAACAACGAAACCCTCCCCCAATCACGCTTCCTGAGCTCAAAATTGCTCTCACAGAGGAATGGGAGAATATTGCCCAAAATCGTATAAGGAACTTGGTGTACAGCATGCCAAACCGCGTAAACGCAGTAATGGAAGCACGAGGAGGTAATACGAAGTATTGAAATTCAAGAAAATCGTCATAAAGTTCAAAAATTTCATGTTTCCTATTTTTGTTTTAAGGAGAGATCAGCAGTTTTTTTCCTTTATGTAATTTTGTGTAAATAAAATGTATGGTGACTCATATTTTTTTAACTTTCATTTAAGGAGTATTAAATTGTCTATTAAATACAATTTATTGCATTAACCTAGCATTCTTACTTTCCGAGATTTTTTGGATTCTTTGAGTGACCCGGATTCATTGCTCTCGAGTGTATTTTGCAATAGATTTCCGCAAAGTAACGCCTAAATCTATTATTTATGCCTTAATTACATACAGTACATTAACTATTTATAAATCTATATACATATATAAAAGTTAGTTACACTATTTATAACTCAAGAACGGCTTTACCGATATGGCTGAAAATTGATGAGGAGGCAGCTTAGAGCCAGGAGGACAAACGGACATAGGATACTATTTATTCCGTTCGATAGCATAGTAGTATAATATAATATAGTCTAACCCTGGAATCAAACATAGGCGATCCATAAATCAGTTCCCATGGAATAGAAATAACCTCAAAACGTTTCCATAGAAACAACGCGTGCAAAGCCGCGGGCAGAAGCTAGTAACTATATAAAAGTACAGAGAGGCTTTCTAATAGTCATATTCATAACGAACTAACTGGGTCCTAAATGTATTAAAAGTAGATAAAATTCGTGCCGGAGAATAACCTAAGCGACTTATTTGGGGAAGGGTATTTTTAATCAACTAGGAAAAATATCTTTAGCTAGCTAGTAGGCTGCTCTTAGATCGCATCCAACTTTTCTGTGCGTGTTGGCGAAATTGGCTTTTCGGTTTTTTTGGGTATTACTTTAAAAATAACTTGCGTTGGCTTACCCGACTATAAATCCACAAAACAAAACACACACACATATAACAGAACAGTTAATAATTTGATGTAATTACAATCAAATTATTAACTGAAAAAAATCAAATTATTAAAATTACATCAAATTATTAACTGTTCTGTTATATGTGTGTGTGTTTTGTTTTGTGGATTTATAGTCGGGTAAGCCAACGCAAGTTATTTTTAAAGTAATACCCAAAAAAACCGAAAAGCCAATTTCGCCAACACGCACAGAAAAGTAAAAACTAAAAACCGACTCAACATTTAGAATTTTAAGTTATCCGTAAAACTTAAAAAATAGTATAATATAGTGATATTTTAAAGTTTTACGGGATAATGAGTAATCCATCGGGAATACATACTTGGTGGGACCACCTCACGATCAATATGTATAAAAAAGCAAAAGAATCATCAAAATCAGACACTAATTGGCGAAAATATCAAGTAGTATATGTACTCATATAAAAACATAAAGCCGAATTGAGTACTGCCACCTTTGTTTTTTCGTCGCTTGATAAGTATAATATTATGATTAATCTTCCTTCTAAGTAATTTGTTATTGTTTCATTAAACTAAAATATAGAACATTGATAAAGAAATTGAATTATGGATTGGATTGAAAGTCAACCAATTAAGTGTTAGGTTGAGGTAAAACGAACTTAATTTTTTAAATTGTGATTTACGTAAAATGCGTAATTTCAATTCAACAGAAGTCACAAATTCATTTTGCGCCGCCGCGCTGGTTACTTTTGTTGTATACTTATTTTACGCGACTCGCAACTCAAACAAGTACGCTCGTTTGGTCTCAGTCTTAGGTACTAAAGGTGACAGCCTAGGTATAGGCATAGGTAGGTAGAATAGACAAAAATGACATAGAAATGGCATTGCATCGTCATCGAATGCGTTAAGGCGCTTGTATGCCTCATATACTAGCGCCGCTGCCTTTTCTTTCTTATAACTACGTTAATCAAAGGAATTTTTAAAAGTCTATTGTACAGTTTATGATACCTATCATAAGCATTATTTTAATGTCCATGAATTAGTATTATTTTATTTCCTTTAAGCAGAATAGCCAAGTTGCTCTTGGTGGCCACCGAACTCTGTTTTCGTTTCTCTGTCTAAATTATACAAAACTAAACTGTTTCAGAGGTAAAAAAAAAGCTTAGGATAGACCTATCCACTAGATTGACTTTGGCCAGTTTTTTGGCCGAAAATAAAAACACGTTAATTGATTCGGGCAAGTAAACTTGCCAGCTCCGTTCTGCTCATTATCAGCTGACGTAATTTACGTAATTTTTACTCTATGTTCTTGAAAATATTCCCACCTCGATAATAAGAATTAAGGTACTGGCAAGCTTCATTCCACCTCTTTCCATAGAGCACAAATACTAAACGAGTCCCATTGTAAAGAACGGGCTAGTAGCCACTTATCGGCAGGGCGAACCGCGGCTGTGCTGTGCGCCTGCTGTGCGCCAAAACCGCGCGTCAAGCGAGGTGCGTAATCGGCTTGGCGCGGAATCACTCTACAGGCTATCCTAAGCTTTTTCAAACATCCAATGTACAGTTTGTGATACAGGTATCACAACAGTTTGTTTGAGCTTTTTCAAACATCCAATGTACAGTTTGTGATACCTGTATCACAAACTGTACATTGGATGTTTGAAAAAGCTTAGGATAGCCTGTAGAGTGATTCCGCGCCAAGCCGATTACGCACCTATTTACATTGGATATTTGAAAATTCTTGTGTTTAACAATGTGATAATAAAAATATGTGGCGGCGCTAGTGTGCGGCATACATCCGCCTTAAATATTTGAAATTCATTCCTTCATCTTCATCTTCAATAATTTACGTAAAATACTCGTTGCTAGAGACTCTTTTGTCACCTGCACAGAAAACTTAGGCGCACTACGCTCAACTATCCGTTCTCAGCATTGTACGAAAAGCCACAGGCTTCTTAAATTATTACCCAAGTCCTTGTAAAGGGCAGGCATTGACCTTATCTTCAGGTGGCAGAATCTCTATTTTTATTGCTGAATGGGCTACAATTTGTCTGTACTCTACGTGAAAGGTAAAATTTACCTAAATGGCGAATTTTATCTTATATTATGTGTACTTTTCACAAATTACTTTCTACCTTTGTAACTAGGGATTGCAATCCGGTTCAACTCAAAATAATTTTAACTTCTTGTTCCAAACTAGATGTAAGAAGCTGAAACGAATCTGTCAATAGCCAAAAACCATGCTCTGGTAGGTACTGGCTGGTTGGGGCCTGGTTAGGCAGGTGGACAATGCACTCCCATGCAAGATGTCAGTGCACATCCCAGTTTTGACTAATTAGATACCTTGGCCCAACGCCCGCCTTAGCCCACTGTGTAGAACCACCTAAAAGTCATGCAACAACGCGATAACTTTGCCGAAGACTTCACTGGACCCGGCGATTGGATCCGTTATATTGGTACCGGATCCGGTAGATGTTTAATGCTGCCAGATCCACAGGATTACCGGATCCGGTTTTTCGGATTGCAATCCCTATTTGTGACCTTACTCTGGCAGTTCAAAATAAGCATAATCGCTAATTTAAATAAATAGTATCAAGTAGCGACTAATCCTACACACAAATAATTTAATATTTTCGAAGATGAAACGTTCTATTAATCAAGCCGACAAAGATTTTCTATCCTCAGATACACTTAAACCAGTTTAAATATTACCAGTGTCTATATCAATTCATTGATTTCACTCCGATTCGCAACCAGAAATTATTATAATACCCAGCCAAGAATAAACGGGACAAAGGATCGGAAAAAGGTATTCAAAGATTACATGTCTATAGTCCTTTGGCGGGCTAATGTTACAAATATCGACATTGCACGCTTCTATTTTAAGCACGTGAAAAGTAAGGGTTGGGGGAAGGTCTTGGGGAAAAGGGTGGGGAAGCATTCAACAGGCGGCGGTCGATACGGTCGTGGCGCAGCACCGATTACCTACCCTGCATACTACCCCCGACAACCCACGAACTATGTAACTTGTGGACGTTAAATGGCCCATATCTTTCACCATTAGTCTCTCGTAACACTATCGCTTGGCACGACCGGTAAAGTGAGTACCAGTAAGTTCTAAAGGTGATTGAACGATTTTATAAACCGTTTTCCGTATGTGTTTTCGCTGAATAACTGAGAGACTCATTTATTTTTCAATCTTGTTTGTATCTATTTTTGACGAGGAAGTTAAGCAACACCGGTGTAAATCTTTTGTTTTAACTAAAGTGAAACATGATCGGTGCGGGGCTGGTCATTTTGGTGTCGAGAGTGGAATACTTCTTTGCATACACGGTTGATATTACTTGATCTTTTTCCCTTTTGAATACTTTATATTTTCTAACCATTTAGAAAACTAGCTGTAACCCAAGATGTACGCGATAAGCCTACAAGCCTTTTGAACCAGTGTGGTTCAGGCTGTGCGTTGTTTGTCAGTTGGTCAGGTACTACTTTATAATGTATATTGAAATAAAATATTGGGTTTCCTGGGTATTTCTATGTATGTATAATTGTATATAAAAATTATCTATGCAATGTATTGTATTATGTATATAAGTCATTTAGTACTCATAACACAAGCTCTGCTTAGCTTGGGGCTAGATAATGCTGTGTGTATTGTCCAGCAATATTTATTTGTAACAAATAGCATCACTAATGAGGCTTTAGTTTTTTAAATTTATACATAATAAATAAATAAATAGGCGTGCCTAAGTCGTGTCAACTGCCACCCTGTCGCCTATAGGATAACAAATCCCTGAGTCCAGAGTTATAAGCTTATACCGGACTCGTCCAGGATAACATCACGCCCGGACACGTTTTTACAACATTTACCCTATTGTCGTCAGGAGAGCCCTCATTTTTGGCCGTGATTACTCTCAGAGAGAGACATTCGTAAATTTTCTCCGGTCGTAAAGCCAAGTTTCTTTGTGGCGGAGTTATTAAGTTTAATGTTGGTTTGTTTTATTGCTAATTACGAAAGGTATTTCAAACCGTGAAAATAAAACATGTTTTGCTATCTTTAGAAGATCAACCTTGAGACGAACGACGTCTCGTCATCTCTGCCTAGTATATCTGGATAGAATTATCTGAACGGCTATTCAATTTCAAAGAGTAAAAATTATACGCCTGTTGGTTGTAATATTACAAGCATATTAATGTAATATTATGGTTACAATAATATTACACAATGAATGTAATTTTAGCTGACATGGAAGGTTAACTCTCGGTGACTTTATATTTGTTATTACACTATACACAGTTATTTAGTCAGCTTATTTGACTGTGTTCGTTTGTAACCACCAAATAGTGTTCGGAAATGTAAGAAAAAATTCATCTTATGTAGCAAAATCAGATACGACCCAATAGAAATCCGTTTGAGCCATAAGCGCTCCCAACTTATACCTTGTATCAAAGCGCCTTCTAGGCTTCGAATTGATTGGAGCCTGGAAAGTGGCACAGTAAGTCTGTACTTGAAACGAGGTTCCAGCGTTTGAGCGATATTAGCCTTTATAAGCAGCACTACAGAGCTACGCCTTATCTCGGCTTTTCTACCCTATTTGTGACAACCACCTCTCCACGCTTCGCTTTGGATCGTAAATGCTGCGCTGCTGCCGAGCTAGAAATATCCGTTAGTTACGCAGCTGGTATTAGTAAAGCTAGAGTAGTATCTCATGATAATTACAAGTACTAGTATTCCTACTAGCTGTACTGGTTGTGGCACCCCACCTATCGGTAAATGAAATCGTATATTATTTACGAACAATGATGTTAAAAGATAAGAACGCATAAAATCAAAAAATCAGGCAATAATCATAATCGTCTTGTATCGTAATTACATCTCGCTTAAGTTATAGTAACGACAAGTAATAACAAAATGGAATTTTAGTGTTAGATTCTTGATTTCAATTCCCTGAAAACGCAACATACCAATAGATAGATAGTGCATGCGGTGCTTTTTGCAAAGAGTGTTTGATAGATTATTGTTTTCAAGTTTGACACTTTTGACACTAGTCTGTAACTACAGACGCGTGTAGTTTCTGTATTTTCCAAAATGTTCCGTTCTGTGACGAAACCATTGTCATTGTGAAGCGATTCGTTTAACAGAATAGGGCCCATACTAGATAGCAGTTTTGAAACTTACCAAGCCCGCCGCAGTCTAGAAAAGGTTTGCTTATTTGCATTTTGACAGCGATGTGCTGAGTCAGCCAGCTCTAAGACATAGCGCTCAAAATGTGAATATTAAACTAAAGCGCGCTTAGCAAGCAAAACAAAATTAAAACGGTCCCTGACAAGAATTTAATGAAACCTTGACTTTGATAAGTGTAATCTCTAATGAATTCAAATTTTCTTTTGAATAGTTAATGATGTCGCCATGGTTTTGTGAACTTTGGCAAGGTTGGTAATTTCTTTAGCGACCCGTTCGGCCCGGATTCCATGTATGCACACTTTTTCAAAAAAGTTTTATGAAACAGTGCCCTTTTCTAAAAAGTTTTTCTTCCATCACTATGGAACACTATTATCAATTTTTCTTACTTGTCGTTGAATAGGTTGGCGCTAATAATGAGCTTATCAGGGCTTATATATAATTGTAATACATTTATTTGGACTATGCATAACACAACACGTGTTATGCATAGTCCAAATAAATGTATTTTCTTTCTTTCTTTCTTCTTTCTTTTTGGAACCGTATAAGAGCAAAAATGATGTTCTTGCTTACTTACAAGAAAACTAGACAACTTATGAAGAAACTGTAATAAGGAACTAACGAATTATTAATAACCTACGAGTCAAAACAAAAATGTATTCTATATACCGCAGGGTTCCTGAGATCTCGAACAAATTAGGTGCAAAACAGTGCACTTTCATGTTTATTATAAGCAATCGTGTTTTCCAATTAAGGAACCGAAGAAAAAAGTTTTTTACCACGGAAATCCCGTGAGTACTGAGATCTTGGCCTAGTTTGACAAGCAAACCCGCTAGGTTTGCCCCTTAACTTATAATCATGAAATTTGACAAGAAGCAAGAAGTCTTATAGCACAAGTAAAGGAGAAACTAATAACCGTAAATTTGTAGTTCCATCACAAATAAAAATACCTAAAAGTTTGTATAGAACCCTCGGTGCGCGAGCCGGATTTGCACATGGCTAGTTTTACTTGATTTCGACTCTTCTATCATGGTTTACCGATTTCAGTGTATCTATCCATCAATAAACCAATTCAATAACATGAAAAATGCGTTAGGATGTCTACGCATCTTTCAAAAAAGTTCATAAACAGACAGTACGCAGCCTAAGCACATCCATCTTAATTATTCATGCCAATATCGATCCCTAGCTGCCATCTGGTGCTCGCGCCGTTTTTTTGCAGAAGGCAGTGCGTGAAGTGTGAAAATTGTGAGAAAGTTTAAGTTTCTAGGGTATGGATAGAGTGGCTACTTTTTATCCCCGACGCAAAATGAGGCATACGTCTGTGGCATCATAGTTCCCAAAAGGTTTTTTTTAGTAAGGAGTGTTCTCATATTCTTAAAAAAAATCTATTTGAAATAATATCTATACATTTTTTCGACTTCGACGAATGTGGGAATGCTCTACCACTTGCGCTACGAGGTCAAGTCACGTAAGAGTCGAAAAACTTTGGGACTTCCTTGGGACTATAGCGCCATTATTTTATTTCTTAGAAATTACCCTGAATGTGACTTACTCAGTTTAATAACAAATACCTTACTTGTTACTGTTCAAAATTCAAAGTGAAAACGCCAGAGATTTATAAATTTTTGTAAGATTGTTTCGTTCTCATGTCGGCGTCCTATATTCCTAATTCTAATCCTATATTTCGGCCGTTTTGTGCTTAATAACTATGTATGATATTTATTTGTGCAAAAAAATAAACTTACTAGACAAGTTTGTTGTGTATTTATAAAGCCTACGACATAATGTGGGTACTTAAATTCAATTGATTATGGGGGAGAATAAGGGTGCAGTCAGTTACGTAATCCCCTGGCCCTTCTCTTGTAATGTTTTACCTGTATTAATATGCAATAGCCTATAATATCTTACCATTGCACGAGAGGCCTCCCTATCCTTACCTTATTGTTAAGTTTATTTAAATTGATCTACAGTTTTATTCAGGAATAACATGATCTGGTGTCCAACCTACCAAAGTTTGTCATACGATGACACAGAAAACACATTGGCCTTGTTAAATTGGGCTAAAATTTTATTGTAGGTAGGTATTTCTAGTTTAGCATAGTTAGCAAGTAAGTCATTTCACTAATTTGCACCATTGCTTTGTTTTATTATGATAACTACTTATTGATGTGATTATTATTAATTCGTTATAAGCACTTTCTGCCTGAGAAACAGGTTTAACCTAGTTCAGGCACTTGTTTTATTTCATACCATTAGAACATATGATGTTATTAACTATATTGTAACACTTTAGTCCTAAGTTATTTTGAATAAATTTACTTTACCTTACGGTTCGAGCGGTTCGTTAGCGGTTCGAGGTCATGTGGGCGTGAAATCACAAAGAAAAAAATAAATAAATCCAATGTCTTTGAGACATGTAAATCCATTAATTTGAATTCGACGCACATATTTTGTATGCGGGCTTACCAGTTCCTATATGTTTTGCATTCATGAAATATACTGCGTAAGGCACGGCAGGTACCCATTATGTTGTCAGTAAAGCTGATTAAGGTCTGAGAAAGGGTAGAGTACAAACTGTATCATGACAAGTGTGTCATGAAGGAAGAGGAGCAAGATAAGCACAAACTACGCACGGTAAAATTTTGACAAGGAGTTACTTTGTCAGGAACCACCTGTGGGCAATATTACACATTAGCCTTTCAGTTTCAGAGATTTTTAATCAAAGTTTTCTATTCGCGGCGGCGTGGTTATATGGGTAAATAGTCAACGCACAACAATCAATGTTAGCGACTTGAATTCACAACATAATGATTGATGACACGACGGGAACCATTCATAAAGATTCTACGAGCTTTTTTCATTTATTATATTTTTTGAACTTCTTTTCCTCATACCATTAGGTTAGCTATGGGAACCAAACATCACATCTCCACAAATTATTCGTACAATTTCGCTTTTTGCATAATTTAAACTCACACCCTGGTAGCGGCGAGTTTTGATCTCGTTTTCCTTTTCAGGCAATTGAATTATTTTCATCATATCACCGAGCAAGCATTAGTTCTTTACCTACCTACATTTGTAGATCTTTTTGGCTACGTTTATTTCTACTAAAGCATTTTCTTGCTCTAATGCTTTATTGGGAACAAGCTTTTAGGTTTTTAATAGGAGGTAGGTTTTAATACAATGGTGTAGACTGGGAGGGAAACAACGTATATAAATTTATTGTAATTACAGACCGTGTTATAAAAAAAATATGGAGTAGCTGTTTGCTCTAATAAGAATCTTTGTATCCCCACTTATTTTTAAAAAGCCCACCGTATATTCAGATGTCTTGTGTTGCATAGACAGACGACGCCTTTCTAAGAACCTTTGCAAAGTTAACATTATATCTATCTTAAAAAAACTGATAACTGACCTAAGTTAAGTGAGTACCAAAAAATCAGTAACTAAGTAGAACGATAAGCCCACATCATTCTCAATCAAGCCCATCCCTTTATTGTCTTGCTTCTCTGTTAAACCTGAACTTTGCCCTTTGAGGGTAGACACGAAACAGTATTAATTAAATGCCCCGCAGAGATTACTACTTGATTATTAAATCATCTTGACACTTTGTGCCTGAATTTAATCAAACGAGATACGACTCGATCACTCCGGATTGCTACGCCGCCCGCCCCTGGTTTACTTTTGTATCAGAAGATCGTTAAAAAATTTTGTTACCTATAATTATAGGCTACTTTTAGAACTATATGCACCGACCAACCTTTAACCTGCAAGAATTCATTTTTAAATAGTATATTATCCACCGAGGGATTCTAGAATAACTCACAAGCGACGCGAGAGAGTTACTAGGATCCTGCGTGCGAGAGGGACTTAATCACGCCCAAGACAAGGATGCACGAGGAGAATACTCTACTTCTCATACATTCTACGATAAAATTGTAAAAATTTGTTAGCGTGTTTGGCGGCATTCGTTTTGTGGAATAAAATTTCGAAGAAGATCTCATTGTACGAATCTCCTTGATAAAAAAATTCACACATATTTTGATGTTCCAAATTCTATTTTATTTATCTTTGGGAATTATTCCCAAGAATGAGAATTTTTAACCTCAAAATATGTATTAAAATATACATTATGTTGACCAAGGAAACTTGCACGAAGAGATCAAATTAGATTTGTTTAAATTTGGTAAAAGCAATCTTATTCACCCAATAAGGTGCCATTGCTTGCATGCGGTTCGACGGTGACGTATGAAGTACCGTTTTCAAGCATGAAGTGTGAAAAATACCCAATTTAACCTGGATGCCGCTAGCACAGGACCGTTAGGAATGACACAGATTGGAGACCTGTCTACCGTGGGTGAATTCAGGTTGTGGATGATGATGGTGAATACCTAATTTAGACAATAATGTCCTCGTAGTTAAGGGTAAAGTAGTAATATAAACCTAATTCATGACTGTGCGCCTAAGTTCCTATCCAAACATGACTCTGAAATTCCTTTCATCAAAACACATTTACCCATTACAGAGACTTTGTAGGACATTTAAGCGATACAGGCAATTAGTTACTAACAGAAATAGGTTTGGATATCGAGATTACTGGCTGTGTTTGTATACCGCGATTTAATTGTTTGGTGATCATCGAAACTAATTAAATGGATTTTGCCGCTGTTGACTGGGTTTACTTAATCACTGTTTGTAATTGAAAACCTTGCAGTTTATTTTATTTATTTATTTTCAATCGCTACCAGATATAATAAATGTTTGCCGTTCAACGTTCCGGTAAATCGGGTGAATCTCAATCGAGATCGAGGTTATATCAGAATAATTTTAAACTTCCATTTTGAATCTGGGTAGCAAACATGCATCAAATATCGATTGTGTGCCTCGTTCGAATGGGAACATTCGACTGTGATAGGAAAATCACAGCAGCATCCACTGTATTGATCATTAATTAATTAAATTTGTTACTTCAGATGCTCTATTATGTAGTCTAGAATTATATTATGTAGACCCGAAATAAACACACCTTATAATCATGCTGTCCTGCATTTTAATCCAATCTGAGCGGGACAGCATGAGAGATGACGCCATTCTTAAACTCCTTATTTAAGGCGCTTGTATGCCGCACAATAACACCGCCACCTATTTTTACTTACAATTACGTTAAACAAAATAATTTTTAGATATCCAATATACAGTTTACCTATCCTAAGCTATTTTTGAATCCCTCTGAAATAGTTTAGTTTTGTATAATTTAGACAGAGAAGTGAAAACAGAGTTCGGTAGCCACCAAGAGCAACTTCGCAATTCGGCGTAAAGAAAATAAAAGACCTCTATAAAGAAACCACTTTAGAGAACACATGGTATGTAACCTATTAAAAAATTAAGATTGTACAAAAATATGAAATAAAACTTATTTTAGGTCAAAATATGTAAACGCAATAAAGTTTTGTTCAGTTCTCCCAAGTGACGTGATGAGTCTGCGTTTCAGGCTGAAGAAATATTTCATAACGTTCTCTTTTATAAAGCTTGCAGTCAAGCCCAGTTCACGTCCGCCGTCGTAAACTTAATAATGTACTCGCTCGCGTGCTCCAGATATGCTATCAAGAGGGAAAAGTTTGCTGGTGAGTTCTCTCCACATTTCAAACCTTTCGTAACATTTTAAATCAATGCTGAGGAAATGTATCAATTTTACATTGCTGGTTAGATTTCTCAACATTTCAAACCTTTCGTAACATTTTAAATCAATGCTGAGGAAATGTATCAATTTTACATTGCTGGTGAGTTTTCTCAACATTTCAAACCTTTCGTAACATTTTAAATCAATGCTGAGGAAACGTATCAATTTATCAACATATTGTATGAGGTATATCGGCGAGACGGGATTGAGGGTGTTTTCTAAAAGGTATGTTAACAGATTTAAGTATTTAGGACTTAATATCAATAGCTTTGCTTACTTCAGGCATGGGCTTATGCTATGTAAAAAATCAATCTTTAGTCATTATTCGGTATCATAAAAGGTAACATGCAGTACCTACCTAGAGGATTCTTGAACAAGGTGTCCTTTACTCAAACTCGTACTTATTGAATGCGCCGTAGGAGCACAAAGAAAAGAAAGAAAGAAAGAAAATACATTTATTTGGACTATGCATAACACAACACATTACAATTATATATACATACAATGAACATACAGGATTATATAGAAAGGAAACAACAAAATAAAAGAAAAACAGATACAAATTAGATATTGTGTTACATAGGCCAAAAAGGTCCCTGTCTCAGCATTATGCCGCTACAAGCCGAAGCTAGTAGCGGCGCTGGTTTTCAGACACAAAGCACACTTAAATACGTCAATTATAATAATAGATATGGGTTACAATAAATGGTGCTTAAATTATAATTTAAATCCACAAAACAGAGAAGATAGGAAAATAATCAAGGAACTTAGGAATATAGGTACAATAATAGGTAAATTAATCAATAGATCAGATGTAAGTGTAACCCTATCCGTCTCAATCATCTCCATCCTATTACTGCAAGGTACATATAAATTGCGAATTAAATTGCTTCTGTTCAACTTCCAACTTTTAATCTCAAGTGTATTTATTTTGTTAGGAAGAAAGTTTTATAAATTCAAGACTAAACCTCATAGGATTTGCGTTTCTTGTACTTATCGAATAAAGCTTATCAATTTAAATTAAATCTAACCTAACCAAAACTTTCGCCTTAGGAAAATTATTTAGATTAGGCATTGTATTAGATGCACAACGATGTACATAAGTAAGCATAAACTTTAGAACCTTTTCGATTTTATTTTGACTTACTCGACTACCGCTTTCCGACTATCAATAAAAGCTCTTTATTAAGACAAAGTAAGTTATATCGTAATGCAGCTGACTAACAGCCGGTTGCTCAAACGAACAGACCTCTTGTCAAATAGTTCTTTCTCTAGCCGATTTGACGAGAATAGATTTGACCATTGATTATATAAATATAGAGATGATCATCGTATGAACAAGCGGGTGTTAATCTAATAGAGATGACTGTCTATTGTCTAGTAAGGTTATGCATTGAGCATAGAGCAGATACAGAGTATTTGATTTGTATTTACTCTGTATTTGCTCTATGGCATTGAGATTGGATGAAAGCTTTCTTGTCACGCCCTATCGTGACTGAAACCACAGTTAATTCCGCAGTTTCTAAGTCTGCAACCCATTCCCCAGTGGACAACAGCTTTCTTTACGACTGCTACTTTAAAAGCTTTTACTTGGATGAAATTTGGTACTACATAATATTAGGTATCTGATAGGTGTCTTACTTGGTCCTCGTAGTGAGGTGTTCTCACTTCCAATTTGGGAGGTATGTACCTATTATAGCCTAGTCTATGTAGACATATACTGGCCTGACAGTGGGCATTACCCCCAGTTAAAAGCCAACAAGGCGCTGGTCAGGCCTTCGTCCAGCGGTGGAACAATACAGCCTGTTGAGGATATACAAACCTGTCCAACCATGTGCTTTATTACAAAAATAGTGACATCCTGTTCGTCTCATCAGCTTCGTCCCATTAATGGGACAATGGAAAAATAATAAGCTGAAAAACATTATATTCCGCTGGTTCCATTAATCGGTCTTGGGACTGACGGGATTTTTTTTACTAATGAGAAGAGTAGGTAAACCTTAATTGATTATTTATCGGGTATTTACGCGCGTACCTTTTATATTTTCCCTACGTCTCTACCACGTTACAGCGATCGTGGTCACGGGGCCACTGGATGTACTCGGAGTTACAGCCGAGAATTGACGGCAGTATCCACGACTACCCTCAAACCGTCTTCCGAATCAGGATTGTCAAAGTTCACATGACGACATACTACACTGACCTAGGGTAACCTTTACATAATATAGCTATGTCGAACCAATGTGGTTTCATAGTAAAAGTAGATTAGCATTTCACCCAAAGTTTTGAAAATAATTAATAGTTCATGTCATTTATTGTGATTTTATGTGAAAACATATATTTAATGGTATTGGTCTTACGTGTAGGTAGTCTTTGTGGGTACACAATCCATAAAACTCTGTCAGGGCGCAACAATTATATTGGGTTAAATGAAATATTCTAAGGATCAAACATTTCTGTAACCCTATTATGCCCATTGCCTCTGCCATGAATTGGCCTCATATCCCTGCCCTAGCAGGTCATATTTATTTTCATAATATTTTTCTTTACTGGTTCAGGTTGCCCATTGTCAGCAATCTGGTACGAAATTTGCGAATGATCCCTTCGATGTGCCCGGGATTTAGGGTTATCGGCAGTTGGGATGAAGTCTCGCCGGCAAAGCCGAAATTGATATGATTAAGACAGGGTCAGACTTGTGTACATGAATTAATGCGACAAGCGTTGGGGTTTGTCTATTAAGCCACACAATAGGCAGATAATTTTGAAATTTCATCGAAATCACTTTAGTGTTTCTTGATGAACAAGACAAAATTAAAATTTTAAAAAACCCGCCGGTGTTTATTACCTGAACAGATTTTCATGAAACATGGCTAAGAATAATATGATAAACTCAAGTAAGATAAACTCTGCCACTCGAGATAAAATTATCTATGACACAAAAAAACTAAACGAAAATCGGTTCATCCGTTTGGGAGCTACGATACCACAGACAGATACACAGATACACAGACAGACACGTCAAACTTATAACACCACTCTTTTTGCGTCGGGGGTTAAAAAAGTGATAAATCAAATAATTATTTGCTTGTTTTGGAAAACACTTTGGCAAATAACTTACGACTCTATAATCAACGCATTCACTGCCCAGAACCATGGTGGACCACGTCTTAGGCCATGAAAGTCTTAGTCTAGTTAGGATAATATTATTTGGCTATGGTTTTGTTTACACAAAAAACCTAGTAATTGTTTTAATTGATTAAATTTGATTTTTTACATTCACGTAGGCAGTTCTGGTTATCTCATGATCATTATTATACTAAAAGTCCACTATAACAGACTAATATAAAGAAAAACAAAGCGAATATAAAATATTACGAATTCCATTAAATAGTAAAACAGAATCAGCGATCGTCGGAAGATCATACGCAATTGCTCAATTAAGCAAAATGGGACGTGTATTTTCATTTCAGAGACAAAATGTATTCGTTGAAATAATACGACGGTTCGTTAAAGGCTTTGGCACACGTATAGCGAGAATAAAATTTCCAGTGCATTGTAGAATTACTACACGACTGTTGGACAAATGAATACCACGTCGGTATCTTTATTTCGCTGATGAAAGTGCCTTCTATGAGCATGATGATGGGATTTTTGCTGTTAATTCTTACCAGAAAGGCTGGAATTTAAACTGAAAGGTCAATTGTAAATAGTATCTTAGAGATTAATCGTCTCGATTCTATATTATGTAAGAAGGATCTTACTTCAATGGCTCAACGACGACTTAGGACTATATTATGAAAGCCTGCTGTCATAGACGTGTATGTATAGAAAAGCGTTACTCGGGCATTGTTATTACATAAATTTCTTGCTTGATTTTCCAATAAATATTTATTCACAAAAAAATCAATTAATAGAACGAAGTAGTATTTACAATTGAAACAAGTGAGCTAACTGCAGACTGTTGCAAATAATATTCAGGTAGCTCAACTGATCCATATCCCAATACCATTCAGAAGCGTCCAATAAATAAAATAAATTATATACATATAGCGATAACTGTGCAAGCTTTCATACGGACCTTAGAGTGGATTTTAGCGCCGCACCAGTGGATTTTATCAGACACAAGACTTCTTCTAGCATCTCCGTTCTGAGCTGTCACCTTATCGTCAACATTATCCAGTAGCGTCATGTCATATCAATTTGAGTCATAAAAAAATAATAAGTAAATAAATATAATCCATTCTAAAAGCGCATAATATTTCATTTGATCGTTCTACCTTCCAGCCTGCCAGTTCAACTGAATCCTAACACGCGAGAGCCGAGAGGATAATCATTCGATTATAAGAACGAAGTGACAAACAATAGACGATCGAAGTCTGGTAATTGTGGGAGCGTTGTAACGTTATTACTCGGTAGTCGCCCGAGTTGCTTCAAATTGCATTGCACCTCCCGCCGGGATAAACTCTGCCATCGTTTAACCTGTTGTCTACTTTTATCCTCTGTTATACTCGTCCACCATTTTTTTGCGAGTAATATAATTTTGTAGATCAAAGCACATTCTCTTATTCTATTCCATTATTTACTTTAAGGCAAAGAGTAGGGGCGATAGTGGCGCCACTACATATTTAATTTAATCATTAAGTTATACAAAGGAATTATTAAAAAATAGTACAGTACAAAACTATTAAAGATACATTTAAAAAAAGCTTATGATAGATATCGTCTACGCGCGGTCCGATTTTTTGATAATTCCTTTGTATAACGTAATTATAAAATTAAATATGAGGTGGCGTCACTATCGCCCCTACTCTTCGCCTTATGTACATGTTTCTCTGGCTCTGGATGCCGCTTGCTTTGCATGCCTTATTTTCAGGCAGGCGCCAGATTTATTCGTAAAACCTGATTACCAATACTTGATGAATGTACATATTTACTGAATTTTTTCATGGTGTTTTTTCATTTACCCACTCATGGTGTGTTTACTATGCCTGCCTCGTTAGTCTAGCGGTCAGCTTGTTCTTAATTATGAGTTTCTGGGTTCGGATGCCGGGTCGTGCCAATAGTTGTTATTGGGGTTTTACTAGCAAGGAAAATTGGACGTAGTTATGCAAAAAGGAACCAACCCACAACTCGGTCAAAATGGAGTTAAGTGCACAGGGAGGTTCCTAAGCATGTATTCTATATGCTCAAAAAAGATCCTGGCCATCTAGCGGCTCTTAGCAAAGATATGAGTATGTCACAAGGGAACTAACCCACATTTCGACATTTCATATTTTACAATCTAGAACCATGCTGCGTGATTTACTATAATGAGCTGATTTAATATGTTAAATGGAACCATAGCATTATGATACCCATAAAACTTTGATATTTTAGTTCTTACAAACTAGAACCAAACCACAAGGACAAAAAGATTACCTGCAATGTAATTGCTAACAAGAACCGAGCGGCTTGGTTCTGATTTGCATTAATAAAATTCTACAAATTCACAGGTGCTAAGTGGTTTGGTTCCAGTTTGCATTATGAAATATAAAATAAAATAAAGGGACTATGTTTCTTGGTACCAGTTTGAATAATAAAACACCCAAAGTCTACGGAGTCATGTGGGTTAGTTCTCGATTGCAAAGCAAAATTCCGAAACTAAACCAGTAGCCTGTGGGATGGTTTTAGTTTGCATAATGGAAATTTGGATTTTTTATGGCACCATGTTCTATGGTTCCAAGAGTTTTGGTGGGAGTACTGCCAGAATACACATATTTACGAAAATATTATTTTTATTCCGTCTTGCCACATTATTTATTTAAAAAGATAGTTAATAGGAAAAAAACAGTCGATGGAGCCAAGGTGAAATGGTTCGATACGAAGGAAATAATGTTGAAAAAAGAAAATATCGACGCCAAAAAGCGGAATCGTAGTAACCAACACCCAAATCAATTTTTTTTATTGCATAATCGGAATCAGAAAAAAATCCCGCGTCGAATGGTCCGACTTCCGTGGCTCTACGACCAATAGAAAATAGCATAAAGCTGTAAATAGCATAAAAAAAATTTCTTTTCGAACATTTTGCATTAACAACAATTCACCTTTTGCAAAGTATATAATCGCGGTAGTTACAGCGCTGTTGAAACTTTGAGCAATGCGGGTTACAGCGTTTCTGCTTATAAGAAAATTGAAACGCACCACGCTTACTACAATTATAATATAATAAATTGTTATTTGTCGTGGCTTACTACAGTTCTCACGAACACCGAGATTAGACAGTTATCAGTTACGCTAATTTAAAAAGTCTAAATTCGTAGGATTTTCGTATTTATGCCCTTTATGGTACAATTGTCGAATATTGATCATGGGGATTTACCGCTATTAATACTTGCGCTCGCGCCTGTGTGGCTTGCGGCTTACGTCCCGCTCCGTCACTACGCGACCGTCAAGAGAGTGTGTTGTGTTTGCTGTAAGTGAATTTTTACACGTGAGAGGAGATGTTTTAAACGTAAGTTCAAAATTCACCCTAAATTTAAAATTAAATAAATCATAAAAAATGTTTATAAGTTTTTTTAGAAGTAAGCATTGCTTTGTTTATTAAATTTTATTTTATTATTGTTTTAATTAAAATAAGGGTTACCAGCTACTAATGTTTTGTATAAATTTGGTATAATTAATTTTAAAGTGCAAATAAATACGGTCATTCTATTTTTTTTCTGGGTAATAGACCATCGTTTGACCGCAATCTCACCTGATGAAAAGCGAGGATGTCGCCGACGGTGTATCACGAAGGTCGAATAGATACCTATTCACAGAAGCAGGAAGCTAGTTCCATTCCTTAGCGGTGTGGATAATGAAGGTGGAGGAAAACCGCTTAGTGCAAGTGGAGGGTAGGGTATATGAACCAGGTAGGGATGGTATTGCGCTGTGCGTCTGCTTTTTCTGGAGTGGAAGGGGGATGGTGGGATCCGGTCACGTAGTTCCTGTGAGCAGCAATACTCTAAACCAGATCAAACCTGTGCTTGATAAAGAGATGGAAACTGTCCCGACGTGAAGTATCGCTTAACCTTATTTAGGATTCCTAGCTTCATGGCTGCTGTTTTAGCCTTCGACTCGATGAAGGTACCCAAGTTCAAAGTTGGGGTGAGAGTGACACCAAGGAGCTCCAGTTGATCCTTTATAGGTACCGGTACATTCCAGAAAATGGGAGCCTGTACCAACAGACTCTTTTTTCAGAGAAGAGCCATGCTTGCGTTTTCGAGGCATTGAAATTAACCTGAACTGACTGGCTTTGCCCCAATCCGAAACTGCCTTAAGGGTCAAGTTCAAGCGCTGCACCATGTCTTCTCTTTGCGCCTGTATTTCATTCCGAATGGCCTTGGCGTTGGAAAGGTACCTCTCCACTACGGTCGTCTGCGTTCTCAATGATACCGGATACCAGCAGGTCGTTAATGTGCAGCAGGAACAACGTGGCAGAGAGTACTGTCCTCTGAGGTACCCCGGCGTTGATAGCCAATTGATCAGACGAGCAGCCGTCAACGACTACCCGAGGTCGCTGTCTTCGAGGTATGTCAGGAGCTTACCATTCAGGACACGCTCCATGCATTTACATAACAGGGAGGTGACTGATGAGATGGGGCTATAGTTCGTAGGGCAGCTCGACTACTTTTCTTGGGCACTGGCACATTAGCAAGCTTCCATGACTTGGGGACTTTACCAGATATCAAGGACAGGCGAAATAGTCGCGTAAAAATGGGAGACAACTCAGGAGCGCAGGATTTCAGCACCACAGCCGATATTCCTTCCGGAACACTAGCCTTGTTCACATCGAGACCACGCAACGTTTTGAGCACTTATTTTTGATGTAAGTGGATTTCGATCATCGAGGAAGGCTGGGTGGAGAAAAATTTGTGGGCTCAAGACGTGAAGCCTCTGCAAATTGAGTCACAAATAAATTTGCTTTCTCATCCGCAGCGCAGTGTGGGCCAGTGATCCGTCTGGGTTCAGCAATGGAGAAAGTGAAGGACGGCTAAAGTTAGCTTCGACGGATTAAGCTAACGACCAGAAGGCTTTACTGCCTGTTGGGAATGAGACAAACCTAGCTCCCAGTTGGCCAATCCGGTCAAAGCGAGCCTTCCTTAGCGTCTTCTTAAAGGACTTGGCGGCTTTGTTGTAGGCTGTCTTCCTTTGTGATTTGTTTGAGGCTTTACTGTTCCGGGCGTCGACCCACGCAAGATAAGCCCTGTGTTTCAGCGCAGCAGCACTGGCACACGAGGAGTTAAGCCACGGAGTAGTCCTGTCGGAGGGTGAAGCATCAGTGTATGGATTAAAGTAGTCCATTCGGATAAAAAGCGAAGAAATGTCGTATCTCATCCCAGTCTGCTGACTTATATCACCATACTCGTCTGCTACTCTTAGGAGCAGGATCCGGATTCCATATTTACATGGTTTTAATTTTACTATCCTCTCTAACGTTTAGCAATAAAGCAGTTCCAGTGCAGCTAGTTACAAAAAATATTGCATTACAGTCAAAATTAAGGTAATTGAAATTATTCTGATATGTAGTTACAGCAATTCCGCTTTATAAGAAAACACTTGATTTGCAGTCGCCCATACATTTTTGCATTGCATTTACAGCGTTTCTGCGTTCCAAAAAAAAAGTACGATTGCTGTAACCCACATAAACATAGTTAAAAAGTAACTTATAGTAGAATTTGGGTAGTTGTCTTGAGAAAAGATGCAAAAATACATTTCTCATGATGAAAAAATGGCACTTGTGCGATTAATATTAAAGGAGATATGTTTTTTTTTTGAATTCTCAAAAGTTTTTGGCTTTGGTGAACACTTTCCATATTGTTGGTTACTACGTTTCCGCTTTTTCACGTCGAATGTTTTCAATTTTTATGAGAGAAGACCTTAAGCGAGTATTCTGAAGTGAATATTAAAAAAAACATAAGATGTGGTCCTGTATCTTTGACAATAGGTGCAATGAGCCCGCTTTGGCCCAAAGGTAAAGACATACCAGAAGCCAAACTAAAAGATTTGAAAAGTCTTTTAAACCTTGTGCCCGAAGATGCCCAGTATTTTTACAAAAATCTAACTGGAAACGCAAATATTGAAGACGATATCGAAGGCTTCTCCGGAGAAATGGACTTTATTTTAGAAGAAGATGATAACATTGATTAAAAAGTTTATTATTGGAGCGTCAAAGTGCTTCCAGATTAATAACAAGACGTTTTATAACACGTCCACATGATTAAACTTGTTGTTTAACATTGTTACTTAAAAAAAGCACAGTATTAAAACTGTGAGATATAACAATGTCACAATACAACCGGCGTTATATAATATAGTAAATAACAATGTTATATAACGCCGGTCAGTATCCGTAAAGATATTAAAATAAGCCTAAACTATTTAACTTAACTATATTTTAACGTAAAAATAAGAAAACATGTTTAGCATGTACCTGAATGAGAAGATTGTTTGTGCCACTTTACTTAGCTGTGTTCAATATTTAGTTTGTTTAGTAGTTAAGCATTTTTTTTATAAAACATGAATAAACCTAATAATTTGCTTTCATTTTTACACAATGCAACTAGAAGAACTTTTTGTAACAGGGAACCAACCCACAAAAACTGCATTTTGCATTGGAACCAACTGCAATTTAATATAAAAACAACTACTTGTGCCCAAAAAAATCTTAACTTTTTAGGCTCTGTATAAAGCCCTCATTACCCTACACAAGACTGTAAAACAATAAAGCTAATAAAAGCTACCTAGACATTTCTACACAACTTTATTCTTTAAACTCAATTATCTCGAAAGTAACATTTTGAGGGTTGGTTCCTTTTTGCATAACTACGTCCAATTCACAGTAGCAGCCCGGAGTCAGGAAGTGGGCGGTGTAAAAACCCCGTGCCTCGGAAAGCACGTTAAGCCGGTGGTTCTGCGCCTGATCTCTCCCCAGTCGTGTCGATCTGTCCCATCGGATTATGAGAGTGAGAGAATAGAGAGTCCACCTGTGTTTGTGCACACACTTGTGCACTATAATATGTCCTGCACATCTGGCTAGTTTCCGATGAGACTGGCCGCCGTGTTCGAAATTCGGCTAGGAGGACATTATTATACTATTACTAACTTTGTTGACATTGTTAGATCTATCTAATAATATCAAAGAGTTAAAATTTATCAAGTTCCTCGTAGACTTAGTATTAAAATATTGTTTATTTGGCTTTTTCATGCATCAAAAACTCTTTAATACCACATACTGTCAAACTCTAGGACTCTATGTATGTACATAAGTAACTAGAGTGGGAAAGACACGTGTTCGTTCAATATTATCACTCAATAATCTGAAAACTCCAAGAGTTTTTCAGATCCCCTGCAAAGTCTGTCTACTGTGTAGTAAATTATTATCATTTGATTTATCTGCAAAGTTAAATCCACTGCGTCAGTTAACGTAACTATCATGAAATATGACACAAAACGGTCTGAAACAGAAATAACTACAGCACTAGTGAAGTTTTGACTGAGCTTCATCTGACTCCTCCAGTCCGTCCCCGATACCATATGGGAAGAGATGCTATCTCTTCCTATCTTTCATCTTTCATCTCCCACCTCATCATCTCCGAAAAAGATTTATTTTTCACAGGCCAGATGGGAAAAAGAAACCACCTAGAATTGTAATTTAAGAAAGTGCCATTTGATCCTTAGTTTTAAAGACGGTATTTTATTTACCGCATTTTCCGCATTAAATCTTTCTTCTCATAATGCAATTTCTCTTCCGTTTTCTCAAAGGAAACCCTACACCACAGATGTTGTTTTCAAACGGATATTGTTGAGTTTAACGTTATTTTTAATAGCAAGCGTCTCCATGGAAACGTGATGTTTGAAGCAGAAATCCTTTTGCTGCGTAGTAGGACACAAGATCACTGGCAATATCAATAAAAAAATAAAATAAAATAAAAAATAAAAAAGCCTTTTATTCCATAACCTTAAATAAAAATTGATCAGTCATGCTTAAAAATAATATTGAAAAACGTAGGTATGTCAAATATAACATAATTAATGTTTGAGTATAGATTTAATAAATGAATTTGTATAGGTAGCTAATTTTAGATTTAAATATTTAGATTTCGTCATTAGTTAGGTTAGGACCCCTCTCGGGTAAAGGCAATATCAAAACCAGTCAGTAAATATAATACCAGTCGACCTGTAAATATAACTGGCCGAAATATAATACCTCGACAACTTTTAAATAAGATCACAATATGAATGCAACCTCCTTGATTTTTTGTAAGCCACCGTAGGCTACATTTTTAAAAATTAAATGCGATAATATCCTTGTTGATGTCACTCCAGTTTCAACCAATCATATGAAGTTTATCAATTCGATGATTGAAATGAATTTACCTTTATTTGTTTCAGGTAATTTATGTATATAAGATCATGGTGAAAGTGAAACCTTGAAAATCTGCATGGGCGGCAAGTGTAGTGTAAGTACTCTTATTAAAAGAATAATTAAAAATATATACCTACTTAGCATATATTTTTTAATTAGCATTTATATGAATTGCTTCATAAAAAGCATACGAAGCTGCCGACTTAATTGAAAATTGTTATTCATAAGATTCTTACTCCAATCTGATGGAAATCGAACTGACTTTCAGCACGACGAAGGTTTGCATGAAAACGGTTTGCGTATTAATTTGTTTGTTTCCATCTGATTTCCATACTTTGGCGTAGTCCTTAGGACATTAGAGGGAAACCAGGTCATCTAAATGGAACTAACTCGTAGTTAACTGATGCATCAATAATATCGGACAACCTCTGTGGCGTAATGGCTGGGCAGCTCATAACTCAGCATACGTTGCGGGTTCGATTGCCGTTAAGGGACAAATCTTTGTGTATAAATGATAAAAAGGCCCTATTATTTTCTACGTTTCGTGTTTGGGTGTTGTTGGCCCATGATTTTCTGGACTCGTAGTTTCCGATGCCCTAGATGCTAACATAATTTAGGGAAATGGTCAAAATGGAAAGTCTCATAATGTCCACCTGGGCAACCTAGTAGCTATGAACTTTATCTCAGATTTCTGCAGGTTTTGATTGAGAAATATGGCAAAGGTAGTTTGATATATTCACACTACTTCCAAGTAATGTTCATGGAATATGTCGGTGATTCGATATCCAAAAGTACCATTTCCATAACCATTGTTTACGAGGCTAAGGTCCACCAGAGATTAAGCGCCGAAGAAGTCTTTCTTCGACGCTTGGGCAACAAGGTTTTAACCAGTCTTGCTTAGGTTCCGAAGTTTACTTAAAAAGATTTTCTAAGAGTTTAAATTGCAAGCCTGTTTTCTTTGTAAATGCAGCTTTTAATGGCTTCTGAGTAGAGTGCCCTGTAGCCTGTAAGCCAGCGGATATTAGTTTATATAGTTTTCAAATGTTATCTCTTCTATTACTGAGTTTGGATGATCTAGGAGTCATTGAAGTGGATCTGTCCGAGTAAAGAATGGACCAAAGCTATACTGTCTTTTCAAATTCGATACACTAGTTGTTTACCACGACCCTCACACATGAGGAAATGACAACGCTAGGAGGAGGAATGATATGGTTATATCATATTATGTTGATCATCGCAATTCGTTCGGCTCTGAGTTTGGTTTCTGAATCTATGGAGACGTCATTCAGAGGTTCCAATTTTGTATCGAATTTGCACTGTTCCATATCTGCACGCTAAATGCGTTGTACTAAATCCCATACAAAAAATGGAACGTATCAATGACGTGTCGATACTATCGAGAAATCAAATTCAGGGCTCGAATAACAGAATCGGCAGCCTGTTACAGGACTAGGGTCACTATGGCTCGGAAACATGAGTATTTGTAATAAAGACCAAAATATTCCAGATGTAAACTACTGAAAAGAAAATAAATATTCCAAGAATATCTAACATCGGAACTGGAACCAACCAATAAATTCCTGTAACGAACCAAGTGAGACTGCCGCCACCTCCATAACGTTATTGCTAGCAGGCCATCCAAGGTCATAAGAAATTATGATGATTGTGTGTATTAGGGCCCGGTTTACCCTTCTTCAATAAAAGTAATATCAGAATTATTTAACACGCAGCCCATCAGGCCAAGGTATTACGTTACCATCGCATTAACACTATCAAGTATATTTCCCTGTTCTGGTAACACAATAAACGTTCATGTCTACAACATATTCAGCACAGTTTTATACCTTTGCCTGATTTGGATTTATGCAAAAGTTTTATGAATGGTCAGAATTTCGTAATTCACACATGTCACCTATTTCTTCGAACTTAAGGCGGTACCCTACCTCGTTATTGTGTGAAGAGGATAGGCATAGGATTTCGCGTTCACAGGAGCGGGACAGAGCAAAGCGGCGTAAGCCCAAAAATCAAGTTTTTAGTAGTTATTTGCTCCCCACAAACATTAGAATAGTTAATTGAAAAAATGGCAACATATAAAATGTTCTTTATACTTAGCTCAATTACTATGCTTAATCTCAAGATCGTATCATCTGTATTTATTGAGAAATTAGGGTTTTAGTAAAAAATTAGAGGTAACTTTGCAATTTTTTTCTATCGAGAAAATTTTATGGAATCGTGTTTTCGAAACATATGATCGATAGAATAAGTCCTGAACTTTACCATATATAAATTTCAAAGATAAATATTCAGTAGTTTGGAAGATATGGAGGTCCGACGGAGTTGAAAATAAGCAATTTGAGGGTAGGTACCCCCTTAACTTTTACTGTATGTTTTCAGAGTGACAAAAAACAAAACTGTTGCCTTTCGTCATAAAAATAAATTCAAAATTGGGGTACAGTATAGAGTAGCTACGGTAGATTAAATTTTGATAACATGTTGTCCAGAACAAATTGAATTGTAGCGTATCCTATCCACGTTCGACGTGTATAGAAACTAGATCCAAAGTTTGACTTTTATTGATGTTACCTCACGACAAAGAAATTGGAATTCCAAACAGCAAACATGCCACGATGTCTCTTCATACATATAATTTCTAGGTTTTGTCGTGATGTGATCTTGAGAATAAACAAAAAAGTTCGGCTTACTTGACTCGAGGAGAAACACTAAAGACAATCTTCTTCATTCTTTAGTGTAGCTGGAGGTAAAATTTCGCATGTAATAAGTGAGTTAGGTAATTACAATCTAAATAATCTCTTAGAGCTACTGAGTACCTATATCAACTTTGCTAAAACGGTTGGTACCTCCCTTATTTTTAATAGTTTCAAACTGTCTGCCTGTAAATGACTACCTATAATAATTATGAACTTACTTCTCAAGAGCTCCACTTTCTAGCCGTTTTGTTCGAAATGCCAAAAGTTGGTAGATTTTACGCGGTTCAAGAGCCATTAAAAACTTGCGCTCGAGATCTTTGCAACTATTTAAATGCAAAAGCTGCAGGTTAAAGATAAAGATAGGTACTTGGATTTTTTAAATACTAACGTCACGTAAAATATTTAGCAAATTTTGCATCTCAAAGTAAATATTGTTTAAAATTAATACTAGTAAACATTCTTGTAGAGTCTTTTGATTAATATACTAAAAGCTCTCAAAGTTCGCTGCAAGTTTTAAAATGTAAGCAAACCTTTTTCATTTTCTACTTACTAATACCAAGCATTAAAAATTTACTAGATAGGCACTATTTATAATTAAGAAAGCATTAGCTAAGGCAACGCTGCTGGAATTGCGACAACTAATGTACTCGAGGGATTCCGGTTGTAATTACCAAGTACACGGTACTAATAACAATTCCAGTTAACCTAGTGTACTGCACTTCTAAATAAGTCTGTAGATATTACGTACTTTTAATGATAAGTGTACTATGGCCAGCCTAGACTTGCACAGGCTGTCAAATCTGCAATCACAAGGGTCCTTTGACATGCTTCGGCCAACATAAATATATAGATAGACCATATGTATCCATTTCAACTCGGCTGCAAATGATTTATCTACGAGAAATCGAACAACATTTATCAAAAGCCGTAGTAGGTAGGTCTTTGTCCGAATCTGTAATCTGTCAAAACTTTGTGAATTACTCCAACGTAAGTAATTCAATTTAACCTTCATTCGGTCCACTTTATATTATTTACGAAGGTCCTATCTTCACCTTTTGAAATAAAAAGGGATTGTTATTTTAAATATTTTTGCGTTTCTTTCGAGGTCTTCCTAGAATAATTAAGCCAGTTATTGTAAAGGCGCCGGTGTAAAATAGATTATGCCCAGTTTTAAAATTTATCTTTTCCCTTTTGAGATGATTGGAATATGAAATATTGGAAAATGATATCTATGAGAGTTTCTCTATATTATATAGAAAAAGCGTGTATCAAAAAATTGTTTGAAAAACAAAACACGAGTCATTTTCCACAAATAACAACAATTGATATAAAACAGGAAATGATTGTGGTAGGTCACAACCACATTATCATAAAAACAAAATGTGTTCAGCTTAGATTTCCAGGATTTTTCGACAAATTTTTTTCTTCCACAGAAATGTATTTGGAAATTCACCATAACGTAGGAGCTACCCAGTTCTGTGCGCTAAAGTGGAAATAGACAAGCCGCACTAATAGGGTTGAAGGGCCGTTGAGCTCCGACCGTGAACGGCAAGATGCAGTCGAGCCCTCCACTTGATGGACCAAGCTGATAATGACAACGGGCCTAACCAAACGTGATCATCGTTCTCTAGTAACGAGATAGGTATTCTATACCGGATTCTATAATTCTATATGCGAATGAGCAGAAAAATAAATTGGATACGCTCGTAGATGTACATGGAGCGTGAATGGAATTTTAATTTAATAAAATGAATTATTAATAATAATTAATACACGAAGTGTTATCGATGACGTTCCTCAGGTTCGAGCTGAAATTAATTTTATTATTAGGTTATGTTAAAACAATTGTGATGTAAACGTTGACAAATAATAAATAAAATGTTTATCTGTTATTATTATTAGTATTATCGTCATAATTTTCTTGACCTGTTCCCACTTAAGCGGGTCAACATAATGATGAAACGGAGGAATAGAAAACCGCGATCAATATGGCATTATGAAAATACTACAGATGGTAGGAAACATGAAAAACAGAAATTATAAAATAAATAATGGTTACCAATTAAACAATTCCAATCCAGTCCCGACATTTATTATCTTAACATATCCGTCATCCCGTTATCATAACATAGCACTAAGAATTTTAGGCAGCTGAAGTGGCGGCCTAGTATCAGTAGTCCATTGATTTAGTCCGATGATCGGACTGATGAGACTTTTTAGTTTCATCAGTCCGATGCTGCTGATCAATACAGATCATCGGACTACTGACCCTTTTATTCCGATATTTACACATTTCGAGTTTCCCAAAACAAGAAATGCATTAATTCAGTTTATTTTTTAAACTTATCTTTTTCTATGTTCCCTTTGTTTGTGGCAGTGGGCCGGTCACATCTCGCGAAGAGCCGACAACCGCTGGGGTAAACTTGTTCTTTAGGAGGAGATCACAACTCGGAAAACGTAGTGTAGGACGCCCGTTGGTCAAGTGAGATGACGTCCTGCGAAAGACAGGACGCTATGGCGCTTAATGGGGAAGGCCTATGTCCAGCTATGGAGTGGACTAACATAGGCTAAAAATGAAGATACGACGATGAAGGAACGATAAAGGAAGGACGAAGATGAATGAAGATCCAGTCGTCAACCCCAATCATATAGATTTTAAATGTATACCTATCCTGGCTTTTTTTATCATCTTACCAAGATTTTATCAGGCTTCTACATACTTTGAAATAGATACATACTTTGTTGTTTTCACTAAGCCACAATTTGTTTAATGTTTGTACAATATTTTATATAAAAAATAACAATTGTTTATGAAAAACCAATCTTTATTGCATTTGAAACCTCGATCGTGCTTCAAAAAGCTTACCTACTCCATGTTTCCACTCCGCTCGTCACGTGCACAGCTTTTTTGTGTCAACAAATGGGGCGCGCGAAGATTATTCCGCTGTGTTCGGAAATATATGGGAATTGCGATCCCCCGTGGCTACACAGCGATTCCAGCTTTTAGGACTAATGTACATGACGATTTTGGGCGCGCCACGCATCTACCTACCATGAAACGTGCGTTGCTTGCTCTACATTATGGTTTAAGGCGGTCTCTCATCGCGAGTATACGCCTGTAAATGTAATGTAATGTAACAGATTCGAGCATTACATCAGTGACGAGGTACAACGCGCACAGTACGCAACCAAGTTTCATTTTGTAGTAAATCAGTGAGGGAAGAGAACCGACTATTACAGTGCGTGCTCGTATGACAGTTTCGTAGACTTGGTATGAAAAAGTCTTATTTGATGTTGGTCAGTCTTGCCATGTTTTTTTGTAAGACTCTGTGGTTTAAACGGCACATCACTGGTATAGCCGCCATATTGTACGGATTTTTTTTATTTTTAAACAAGCAAATTTTATGGTTAGGGCCTATCCACAGACAAGTAGATCTTTGATAAGAATAGTAAAATTCGAATCTATTTGGACAGGTTACATTACAGGCTCTCAGTGAGGGAGCGCCTTTAAATTAAACATATTTATGGCGGTTGCATTATACGTTTACAGGTCGTATTTTTTCAGAGTGCGTCGACAACGACGCGCGGTGCGTGTAAAATACTTACCTCGTCTGCAAATGGCCTTATTTTTACAACGTCGATGATTCCATGAAAAATTCTAATGAGGCATCAGCCAACACCGGCTCTGTTTGGGTGTTTCAGAGAATTTCAAATAAATAAACTGAAGTGCAAAACTCTGCTTCTAGCAGAGATAAATAAATAAATAATGCTGGACAATTCACACAGCATTATCTAGCCCCAAGGTAAGCAGAGCTTGTGTTATGGGTACTAGATAACTACATAATAATATACGAGTACATAAATAGATATTTTTTTATTATACATAGAAAACGACCAGAACACCCTGAACAAATATCTGCAGATCGTACAAATATTTGTCCCGAGGCGGGAATCGAACCCGCAACCTCCTGCGTCGCAGGCGGACCTTCGCCCACCGCTCCACAGAGGTCGTCGAGAGATATTCCCAACGTCTCACGTGAGATGCGTATATTTGCGCTTATTGAAAAGAGATCCTATAATCAGTTCTAGAATCCAAAATATTAAATTAAAAAAAATAACGACAATTCAAAGAACATCATCTAGCCTCAAGTTAACCAGCATGGAAGCATTTTACGAATAAAAACGTTTCTGATATCGAATCTGATGGCCTTTCCGACGAATTAAAATACCCCTGCAGAGCTGGTTTTATGGGTACTCGATGAATAATAAACATAATACAATAATATATATAGATAGATATTTAATGTTATACATAGAAAATACCCAATATTGTATATCAACAATGGCATTCATGAATGAAAATTACACAAAACTGATAACAATAATAGGAAACAAGAAGCTAAGCAACGTTATCAATAAAAATAAAAACATAAACTTCAACTCATTCATTCATTCGATCATTTCGTTCGTCTGTCTTTCGTGCTCGATCGATGAAAGCTTCCAAAACTAAAAATTGTTCCGAACTTTTGCGATTTGCTCGATGATACTGGATCATAAAATATTTTCCACCAATATTGTTTTGATTTTGTAATACCTTTGCCAACAAAAAAATATCTAGGAATCTAGAACCGATAGTAAATAGGTACCTATTAAGAGATTTTTTTCTGAAAAAGCTCCTCACAATAACTATTGAACTATATCTATATGAAGCGACGTGACCCGAGAGCTGGTGAGTATCTGGCACAGCGCATCAGCATTGCCATACAGCGTGGCAATGCAGCCAGCGTCTTGGGGACGCTTCCGACTGGTATTGATATTTATCAGTTGAGCTACCTGTTGTTTGCAACAGTCTGCTTTTAGCTCAGTTGTAACAATTGTAAATACTAGTGTAATTTTCTTTGTGAATAAAGGCGGCTGCCTTACAAAAAAATAACTAGCACTATACAATAATTATCTAACTCTACATAAGGTGATCCAGTTTGTTGCTCGAATATATTCCTTCCTCAGTTGTGTAAATGTCTACGTTTGTGTAAGAGGCTTAAGCCCTCGATATAAGTAACTAATACCTACTCGTAGAGCCTTTGAGTCCTTAATCTTGGTTAACAGCTGTTCTTTTATTATCTTTCCCACACTCATCCACTTTGGTATTTATAACAACTATAAATAAGCTATCAAAAGTGACGATGCAAGAATCTTCATTTTATAATTATCGCACCAGCGGCTTTGCATGTTGTTTATGATTATTATGAATAACCTGGCTAGGTAAACCTAGCTAGGTAAATTAATGAATAATCATGTAAGTATGATTTAAGTAGATATAATATTATGTTATCCTTCTCAAAACAATGACCTGGCACAGTTTAAGGACCACAAACTAACATTGTGCGAGTCTGGGGAATTTTGTTTTCAGTGTTGCATTTTTATTTTATTTTATGAGCACTTGTGGTCCCATTGCTGGACAAAGGCCTCCCTTACCTCCCTGTATTAAAAATATGAACAGAGAAAGCAGCGTTAAGGCGTTTAACTTTAATTAGTCCTCAACGCAGGTCGAGCAGTTGACTTTAGATTTTAAGCTAAACTTCAACTTCTTGCTGATTGCATTAGTATGAGCTTTACAAGGTGTTGCGCGCCACATCAGTGCCAGTGCGGTACTGCTGTCAAACAGCTTGGTCATCACGGATTATCGTGTACTAGGGCTGCCGGTCGGATATCTTGCCACGCCAGCCTTAACGACATCATCCGGCGGGACTTTGTCATCGCTAACTTACCAGATATCCTAGAACCGAATGGTCTGTTGTGTGATGATGGTAAGAGGCCTGACAGACGGTATGACACTAGTCCCATGGGAGTTGGGGAGGCCCATTGTGTGGGACGCTACATGCGTCGACACACTTGCGCCTCCCATCTTCCGAGGACATTCGTGAGGGCGGGTGCGGCGGCAGATTTGGCCGAAGATCTCAAGAGGCGCAAATATGCAGGTCTCGACAGAGCCTACACATTTGCTCCCCTTGGAGTCGAGACCCTAGGTCCGTGGGGTACCGAGAAGGCTCTTCGGGTTTTTTAAAAATTTATTACGTTATCTATACAAGTCATGTTCCCTTCCATGTATTTAGCTCCTTGAGCGATTTTCAAGCGGTTCCAAACTATCAAGTTCTCGAAAACTTTTATTTTTGATATTTTGCAAACTCATACTAGCGTACTAAAATACATCTCTTTGGTAAATTTGTTTCAGTGTTTAAATATTTTGATTAACGGGTGTTTTTCCCGTTTAGTCATTGTGATTAATTCACATTTCGTCAAAGAAAACTATTTAAAAAAAATTGAGATCATCAGATTGATGAGATCATTGAAGCATCAGAATATTTCTAAGGTTGAACCGATTTTTTTCAAATCTAGCTAAGAATAATCTAGCATAAAAAGTCAACTTTTGAACAAAAAGAAATCGGTTCATCCGTTCGGGAGCTACGATATCACAGGTAGACCCGGGGAAACATGCCAATTTGTTACTTCAGTAATTATAATAATTCATTCAAAATAACGCTTCTCTTTTTTAAAACCAGTCGTTTTTATTTCCAAATCAAGCAAAAATTTAAATAAAGCTGATTGATAGTCGAATGAGCAGAAAAATAAATTGGAAATACTCTACGTTTATATGATTGTGCAACGGAGCGCGAAGGGGATTGTATTTTGATAAACTGAATTCATTAAAAACAGTTCAAGTGTATTATGAAAACTAAAACGTGTTTTTTATTTACTTAAAAATTTATAAACGGATGTCCCGAACTAACATTGAAGAGCAAATTATTAATCAATCAGCATTGCCATACAGCGGGGCTTTGATAATGTTTTATAGTTTAAAATTTGATTTTGTACAGGTGCTTATTATGGAAGCCTTAAGAAATAAAAGTTATTGATTTCTGATTAAAAAAAAAACAGTGTGAGTCCTACAACACTATAAAAACTATAAAAATATCTAAAATAAATGAAAACAATCTGCGCAGCCTCTCATCCTTCATCGTCACCGATCAATCAACTTCCGATGAAACCGCCGATATTTTAAACATATTTCCAGCATATCCACAAGGAACTTACCTAGAATCTATTCTTCGTAAGTTCAAAATTTGAATGCTTAAAATTATAAAGAAACGGTATTTGAGGAACTATTTGCCTTATACGTACAGTGGCGTTCATTGTCGGCAATAGAAATTGACTTCGAACTCATGTTTAAACGATATCAAAGATTTGATATGACTGCGAATATTTTAAATCTGATTGCCTTCCTTAACGTTCATGTTCAAAATTCATTTATTTACGTAACACGTCCCTGTTTGGGTCACAGATATTTAAGTAAATATTTTTTTTAACTTAATCGGTCCAGTAGATTTGGAAAGAGTCGGCTGTGACAGACGGAAAGACAGACACACGATCCGAGTGATCTTTTGTGGGATCCCTTATTCAATCGGACGTACGGAGTGTTAAAAAGAACGCTCCATCTTAGGCCACATCTTCACTTTTATAATATACTAGCTGCGCCCCGCGGCTTCGCCCCCGTGGAAATTTATGTTTCCAACTTTCTTCATTTTTTCTTTCATAAGAACCTTCTCCTGACAATATCAAACACAACAAAGAAAGAATTAGCGAAATCGGTCCAGCCGTTCACGCATGATGCCGTGACCAAGGAAAACGGGTTTCATTTTTTATATATATAGATGGTATATCGTGAGATGGTGGTCAAACGATTTTCCATTTCCAAGAAAAAAAGAGTCTTACTATTGTAGAAAATACCCGTAGCCATGTGCATCTTTACGGTAAGCCTATAATATATGTTCTCCCTTTATAATTTCACCACAAATCAGACTTTACTCCTATCATCCACTCGAGTGAGTGTGAAACGCGCACGTGCTCTCAGATATAAATAGTGATTGATTTGGCGTGCAGTACACAGTGACGAGTTCTTTAGAACTGCGGATATGTAGAGCGGATGTGGAGACACGCGAATCTAGTCTTTATAGTGTTTGATCGTGACGTGATCGTGAAATTATTGAGGTTGGTTCCTTGGTAGAGCAATTAGCTTGATTTGAAAATGTATTTTAAAACGTATGTAGAGTGGATGTAGAGACACGCCAATCTAGTCTTTATAGTGTTTGATCGTGACTTGATCATGACATTATTGAGGTTAGTTCCTTGGTAGAGCAGTTAGGTTGATTTTAAAATATACTTTAAAACGTATATAGAGACACGCCGTACGGACGTAGAGACGTACGAATGTAGAGACACGCCAGTCTTTGTCTCTACAGTGTTTGATCGTGACATTATTGCGGTTAGTTCCTTGTCTCCTGTGGTTAAGTTGATTTGAAAATGTACTTTAGAATTGTAGGTATGTAGAGCGGATGTACTATAGAGACACGCTAGTCTCGATAGTTTTGATTGTGACGCGATCGTGACATAATTGAGGTTAGATCCTTGGTAGAGAAGTTATGTCAATTTGCTATAAAATTGTACTATAAAACTGTGTGTATGTACCTATGTGTATACACACAGTTTTATAGTACAATTTTAGATTTTTAGAGTGGATGTAGGCTTGACGCTTGTCTCTATAATGTTTAATCGTGACGGGAACGTGATATTATCGAGGTGGGTTATTTGGTAGAGCAGTTACATTATCTGCAAATGTTATTTAGATACCTAGTGTTTTTCAATGAATCCTAGCATAATTTGAAGGTCAGAAAAAGATGCAGATGCTGTGTTTGACAATTATGTTAGACTCGGCTTGGGTTTACGATACTAAAACGTGTCATTCAAAAACGTTCATACCCTTAAGGGTCCGGCGGAGGATCAATTTCCCATACAAACGTAGTACCAAAATGATTTGTAATTTAAGAACATTTTCACCATGGACTGCTACTATTTGTATTAAAATAGTATTTATCTAGGTTCCTGACGCAATTTTTTTTTAAAATACCTTTCTGAAATGAAATTAAACCGAATCGCATTTTTACATCAAAGAATGAATGTTATCATAGTATTTTTCTAGATAAGTATTTTGAAAAAAAAATTGTGTT
The DNA here is from genome assembly GCA_963564075.1 of Eupithecia subfuscata. Lineage (NCBI taxonomy): Eukaryota > Metazoa > Arthropoda > Insecta > Lepidoptera > Geometridae > Eupithecia > Eupithecia subfuscata. The sequence continues at coordinate 5,404,128 of OY751103.1, read as the reverse complement.
AGGAACCTAGATAAATACTATTTTAATGCAAATAATAGCAGACCATGGTGAAAATGTTCTTAAATTACAAATCATTTTGGTACTACGTTTGTATGGGAAATTCATCCTCCGCCGGACCCTTAAGGGTCCGGCGGAGGATGAATTTCGTGTTACTAGACGTTTTAGAGCAGTAACTTGTGGTGCTATAGTCATATTTGCAAAATTATGTAATTTCTGTTTGAGAGATTTACTTATTATGAAAATAAACAGAATAAGCCGTTGTTTCCGACCTAGTACGTTTTTACTTTCCATTTTTGTTGAAGTTTCATTTTTGCTTCCGCTCTAAATTTATTTAATTTTTTATAAATTGTTCATCAAACGTTAACTTAGTATCTACTTTACGAAGATTTTGCCTAGACTTATTAATTTTGAACACCTTACAGCGTTTACATCGTATTACGGTAGAAAAAAAAACATGTTTTAATTTAGGACGTAGATTAAGTTCGACACATTGTTTATTAGTTGAAGTAAAACCACGTTAAGAAAGGATTTATCTATTTCATTTAATTTGTTTTTTCTGTTTTATGTGAAGTTTCTCCTATTCTTCAGGAAATTTGTAATTAGTTTAATTTTCATTAGGAACTGCAAGTTTCAAGGGTAGAACTTTGCTGCTAGTATTGCAACGCGAACAAAGTAGAAACTGCTGCTAAAGCACTTACAGTACTTAATATTGCCCGACTTGCAGGTGCACAATGGACTTTGGACGTGATATTAATAAAGGATAAAAAAGTACGAATAAAGTGCTTACAATTTTATAGTTAAGAATAAGAGAGGCAGAATTTTAAAGAGATTTTATACCACCGAATCGCCGCCGCCGCCCTAGACAAACCACAAATAAAATGCCTTTTTCGCAATGCCAAAAAATAACAAGACAGATAACTGGGTGAATAAAATAAAATGAAGCTACCTAGTGTTCCCTGATGTAATAGTTCGTCACAAGAGTCCCTCTGGAACAATAAATCATAATGGCCCAAATGAGTGCACAGCTAAAACACGTTCACGGCCAAACAACAAGGCAGGCACGCTCGATAGTGACATAACGTCGAAACGAGCCGTAGCATACGAAAGGCCACGCAGCATCTCTATCTCTAGCCTCTACGTAACATTGTTCAAGGGATCGGACGCTCGTGGGGTGAAAACCCTTTTGCGGTCACACAAAAACATAAGTGACCGGCGGCGGGCAAAGTAAATAGGAATCAAGATGGAAGGTTCAAGGGCTAGAATCGTGGGCGAGCGCACGGGCGGCGGGTATGTTTGTCCCGCTCGCTCGGCGCCCTAGGCTGCGACGCGCAGTGACGCTCCAGTCGCGGTCCGCCGGCCGACGCGACGCTCGGGGCCCGCCGCGCTGCCGCACGCTCGCGCGCCGCGCACTGCTGCACCGGCATGCACTGCCCACAACCAGCCGTCTAACACCACCTGTGCCTGCTCCGCAGCCTGTGTCGCGCCCGCGCCCGCGCCCGCGAGTGCACTGTGCCACTGGCCCATTCCCTAGTGTATGTGTACTTTGATACCGACTGGGTATCTGTGTCGAATTACTTTTCACCGGTGATCCAGTGTAACATCGGTCGAAAATACTTTTGGTATGCTATTGAATCACTGAAGACCCCGTAAAGGTTACCAGCTACGGATAATCACTCGCACCTCATTGTAATAACGTTACGACATAATAAGATAACAGGTTAATCCCAATATCACGCAGAAAAATCACGCATTACCTGTTTACGTACTTAGTAGCTTACGAGAGGATAATGATATCGTGTAAAAAGTAATTCTATAAAAGTGTCAAGGTTATGTGGAACACGAAATGTGTTTTTATTGCGGTTCGTTCAGTTACGTTTACACGAAGATGGATAATGATCGTAAAACGTTACTAAACTGCCAATATTTACATAAATATCCACTCAACGACAGGATGCCCAGCCTCGCTCAGTGCGATAGGATAATAGACATCCGAAACAAAACGTCCTGAATTTAGTGCAAGGTATTAAACTCGTTAACATGGATAGCTATTACTACGATGCCACACTATCTGTTGATCAATTATCCCGTTAATCTAGCTACGCTACTATGTTGCAAATAGAGTTTGTCAATAAGCCTATCTCTAGCAAGATAATTGCGGTGATTACGATGGAACCACAAGCTAATTTTTGTTTTGAAACGTTAAAGAACGTAGAAGAGCCTGAAAGTTATATTACAAACATACAAACAACTTGTTGAATATCGAGCCACTAGAATTTCACAAACAAGGCATACATTTTATAATAATGCTAGCTTTTATAGCAAGATTAGAAAAGAACATAACATAAACCAGACAATTATAAGCATCAGTTGATTTAATGGAAATACAACAGAATGAAGAAAATGCAGTGAGTAATTAGAAATTAATGACTATTTTATGGTTATTACGTAGTAACTACTAATTTAATAGTCATTTTAGAGCAATGATTATGTTATTATCTACGCCTTAACACAATAAATATTATCTCAACATTCAATAAAGCAATTGTTGCTTCCTACGTCATCATAAATTGCTTCTTCAGGACGACGTGAAAATTGAGAATAAAGTAGTTTTTATTATACCCATAAACAATTTGCTACTATTTTATACCTAGATAAGTAAATGCAAGACTTGGTAGAAGAAAAGAAAGAAGAACGTCTGTCAATCCCAGTGTATCATGGATTAGTTGAGATCCCTCTAGATTGTTTACAACAGTCTGCAGATTATTGTTACATGATATCTATGGTTTACTGTTTCAATCGTAAATACTAGTTCTAACATGTTTCTGTTCTTTTAATTGTAATTATCTTTGTTATTCAAGTCTTACAACTTTAAAGAAATCTTCATCAATGTCTTGTCTCGTGTTTTTTCTCAAGCCAAAATATTTATTTTATCTTAGTTGATGCAAGAATAAAATACGGTTAAATAAAATACTGGCTTTATTCACGTCAAATCTACCCGTTGTTATAAAGAACCCAAGAATAGGATATATTTGATAATATTACAAAATCTTTTAATATTTCACCGCATCCTGTCATTAACTCTTTCTGCGTCGTTGTTGCCGAGTATTTTCGGTCGGTCACATTTTATTTGCAAGATCCAGGTGAAATATTTATTTCATAAGATACGTGTATTTGCATAATATTGCCGGAGCCAGATATATTGTGTAATCATTTATTCACAAAGAAAATTATACTAGTATTTACAATTGAAACAATTGAGCTAACTGCCGACTGTTGCAAACAGTCTACAGATAGCTCAACTGATCCATATCAACACCAGTCGGAAGCGTCCCCAAGACGCTGGCTGCATTGCCACGCTGTATGGCAATGCTGATACGCTGTGCCAGATATTCACCAGCTCTCGGGTCACGCGTCGCTTCGACCAGACGCTCAGATAGTTTTTTGAAAACCCGAAGAGCCTCGGTAATTGTAATTGATTTGACGATGATATTACAAAGATGAATTTTAGGGGAGAATCATTATCATCATAAATGCTACCACCGTTTACAATTGTTCAAATACTCAAGTTAAGGGTGCCTACATATCTTCAATTTAAACAGTTGATCCTTTCCCGTATTTTAATTAACCCCTCTAGTTTGAATATAAACCTAAAACTTAACCAATAATCCGATTTGAGGCTAGTATCGTAAAACGCATTGAAACTAAAATGTTCTAATTTCTACGTTATCTCGAAGAGGGTAATATGATAGTAGTTGTTTTTATGACACCGGAAATTTCTTTTCATTTCGTCATTAAATCGTAAAACGGTTCTATTAACCTTGCACGTAGGGCACTCCCTTATGGCATCCATTTTTTTATGTTGTAGGTACCTATATACATATTGTACTTCATCAGCATTATTAATTGTACAGAATTTCATAGACATAAACATAAGGGACAAACCATATTTCCGATTTCATTCTTAACTTTAACATTGGACACCTACATATCTGTTTATCAATTAACGAAGACAGTTTCATCACTTTGGTACGAGTAGAACTCATCGAAACTTTTCGGGAAATGTTTGGTAGGTACATGATTGTATATCTTTCATGATGAGTTACTGTCTACAACATAAATACACAGCTAAGTAGGTACTTTATACGCACATATACAAGGCTAAACGAGAGCAGAGCAAAAACGAAAAAACAAAGGCCCACTCGGCTATGATTAGCTCATAGTGGTACAGTCTCGGTCATAAGTGAGATCGCTGGATCCATGACGTAATATTGACGTCAGAATATACTAATGAATGGCATGCGCTGTCTAATAAGGTAACATGAAATCACTACACGTTGAAGATTTCGGGCTTAATCCCTTAGAAGACGTAAGGACATAAAACGCACAAGATAGTCTAAATAAACCATTTAAACCAACGTATGATTGAGGCGGAGTAAGATAATGCAATGAACAATTATGAATTGTTCCTCTCTGACCATAAATTGTCACATGTAGTTGCGCATTGCTGCGAGTTAAACCATCAAGTTACTCGTATAAAAGTGTATGTATGATACATTGCAATTCCATAAAGGAAAGAATATATCGTTCCCGTCCACACATTGACAGTAACAAGACCAAAGTAACTACACAATTGAAACTACCGACCGCTCAACGAGTAGTAATTGATTGCAACGATCGCTATATTTGTGCGGGCCATTCCATTCAGGCCCTAGCAATATCAATTATTCGCCATCATTGTTGGTGCTCGTTGGATGAATAAAAACGTGTCAGAACTTATTATTTACCTGAGGCTTTGGGGCTTACTATGAATCACCACTTACAACTATATACTTACATCTTTCGTTAATTTAAAACTATGGATGTAGAGTAATTTAAAACAAACGAGCTTTTCCTGAGAGAAATTGTATGACTCTTATTCACTCTGAATAATGTCTGAAGTTTTTATTTGTCGATCATTTCAAATACCTTATCTCTTCCTCTCTCACCTAAGAGGAACGAAACACTTGACCATTTATAAGCTAGTCAAAGAAACTTTTACCTACATCCAGTGCAAGTGAGCCGGCCTGCCTGTTTTAGATTAGGTTTCGTTTAAAACTTACAAGTCGAAACGATAAATACGGACACCAATGCTGTATTTTAAGGTTAAAATTGATGGTTCTACAATGAGCCATTTAAGAGCACTATCTTCAGCTTTACGACGTAAGAACGCCTAGCACCGCTTTGTTCGGTCCACTAACAAAGGAGATTGGAAAAATCTATAGCAAGTATGTTCCGGCACCTACAGAAAAGTCAGCGAATGAAAACGAAAGGAATCGAATGTAAAGAAGACAAAGAAAAGTCGCACAATTCGTTCATTGTTATTACGTCACACACTGATGTCAAATGATCATTTTCAAGCCATCATCAAGCGTTGCAGGTCGAATCCGAATGAAACTAGTGCAGGGCAAATAATTATCTTGTTGAATGAAACATTTAGATATTGTGACAACAATAATTAGGTCATACAAGAAACAAAAAAAATTATGGAAAAAACTTTCCAAATAACACAGAACATTCACAGAATAGTTATGAGTGTGTGTCTCGACGAGGGGCACAAAAAGCTTCCAACTCTACATTTGCTATTTAGGTCTTTGTGTTTATTGCATTATGCGACCTCACTTTAAAAAGAGTTTTACAGGGTGAATTATAGACAAGTTAGATAAATGGTACAATATCATCACTCAATAATAATTATTGTTTAGAATCATCCTCGATTTTAACAGTATAAAGGAAATGCAATCTCAATATAACTCTAATAAAATATTTATGAAAAAATATGTCGGTAATAAACCCTGTTAAAAGTATAAAAGATAAACAAGAAAATTGGGTAGGTAGGTACCTAGTAAAATATAAAACTTTAGCAGAACATTTTAGTAAGAAATGTAATTAAATTACGATATCTTTATGTTATTCATTGAAGTTTGCTCAAATTTAGAAGACAAATAGTAATCTTTAGCAGTAAAACATTCAAGATTTACTTGCCTTTGTTACCTCCGCCTACATTATGCGAGAATATGCCTGTCACAAAAGGAATATACAAAGGTCAAAAGGTTTGTCATCCATTAAAGTAGAAGGATTTTTAGGTTAGGTTATTTTACGAAAATAGAACCGATTTGAGAAATATAAATTAAAAAAAAAGTATAAGCAGTCTTCTCTTGTCTGTTCCATATGAAAAATTATGAAGTAAGGTACTTTGTGAAAAAGTTGGCAAGGTAGTTGCCAAAATGTTTCCATACACGAACTACCTACCTGGGTATCCAATTAGACGAATTAGGTGGGTTACAACCACGATGATTTCGGCTACGAAACGATGATTTTATGCAAATATTTTTCAACTTGCTACATATTATATATCATTTCAGCTAAGTGAAATATGATTTCCATCACCTGTAAGCCGGATAAATCCACCACCTCCCAAAAACCTCCAGCCTAAAAAAGTTCGGTGGATAAAAACAGGAGCTAAAAGGATTTATTTTCTATAACGGAGTTTAACCAGTTTCGCTTCGTAGAGGATCCATTCTTGCGGTATCCTGCCACCGCAAATTGAAGCCAATATTGAATACACTGAAATTGATTCTGACAGCATGTGCCACAAGTCCATAGACACGTACGCGTGACAGGTATTCTAATCGTGAATTTCATCATGCAAGTTTGACAAGTCCCTAATATAATTTTGTGTCGTATGTGTGTGATCGATTTGAAAACTATTTCTGGTGTCAGTTGAAATTCATGTCAACCTTTGGTATATATTGAAATCCTTGTCAGGCCATAGAGGTAGTAAAGGAGTAATACTTTCTCTAAGTTGTCAGGCATTTAATGATGGTCTTGTATTCTAGAATCATTGTTAGGTATTTACAATATTATATTTTAAAAGAAACAGCGTCCGTAACATGAAACAAATAACAAATCTACCACGCAATTCTGAAAATAGCCGTCACAAAGAACGAAGGCAACATTATTTTGTCTGGTAGATTAGGTAGAGCGATATGCCCCGGTGATGCTGACAGAATAGTTATGATATGTGGCTATTTGTATTTGATTTAAAATGACTGAGAATATGCACGATTTCTGGAGGTGACAACACGTGCCTTGCAATGGCAGATGGCCAACAGATCGCCGATTGGCCACGCACTTTGATATTGACTCAACACTCTGTATTGAAAATTGAATAAATTGTTTGAGACGGTTTAATGGTCTACTGATTTGCAATGTAATAATGCCTCTGTATCGCATACAATGTTGTTAATCGTTAACAATATTAACGGGTTGCTCTGTCAGTTTCAATTGAGTTAATTGTTTTTATTTCGGCGGCTGTTATTTGAACACAAAAGTAATGCGTTTTTTGCGAAGTGAATTTAATTTAACGACGCCAGTGATTCAATAGCATACTTTAAATGTGTTTTCTTTATTTCAAACAGATAAACGTGCCCCGTAGTAAACATGGGTTAAATGTACATAAAAGAGATGTACGATACGATAATGCCACCTGACTTTAGTGAACAAACACCATCCAGTGAACTGTAGTTTCCAAACTTAATTAACATTTCTTCCCACCTGTCCCTACATCCCTACTTTTCCTTTCCCAAACTTTCATATATATTTATAAATCGACAAACATATCGATAGCCAAACTTTGTCTGCCTTCAAGACTGATAGAACTTTCTACATATTTTATATGGTTTTTGAGGAGTTTATTGGTGTTTGTGTTCGCATGGTGGTTGTGATAAGTGAGTGGGGGTTGGGTTGTGAGTGTGCGTGTGCGCAGCCGTTGGTTCAGGGCGCGAGACGGCTCCAAAGTGGTCGGAGGGGGGGTGTTCCGTTGCTGCGTGCCCTGGTGCGGGGCGCGCGCGGCGGCGCCTACCGACGACGCGGAGTATGAGCACGCGCTGAGGGATGGCAGCCCTCACCTCTCCCTTGAAGAATTCAGTAAGTAACTGTTTTTTTACTATCAACATCTAACTCTCTGTAGCCTCAGTTTGACATGGGTGAACCCATAAATTAAATTTTGAAAAGATGTTTATCTGTAATTTCTAATTTAGTTTTAATTACTCAAGCCACAGATTTGGTATTTTTTGTATACAATTTTATTCGGTTCCCGTAACATGGGTTTTTTCGCTTACTTTTAATACCTAAGCGGTGACTAAACTCCCAATCAGCTATGAGAGCTGAGGCCGAGCGTTGATCCAATAGTAAAGTATTAAAAGTAGACAAAAGGCATGAAACTATCAGCTACTCGTAGCTATAGGAGCTGAATAAGACTGTGTGACTTTGTGTATGACAAACCTGTGAGTTATAAACTAAGACGCGGAATGGAGTTTGCTAAGCGACAATAAACTAGTTCCTCAAGTTAAAGGTTACTTCAGTAGTTAGAAAAAGCCCCGTGCTGTTTCCTGACCTTAACCTAATAAAGTTAGTAGGTACGGCTAAGTACAGGCACGGCATGACATTCTGTTTGTTTCGTTCGTTGTTGTTTTGGCTGTAACTGTGCATACTCTGGTAACTTTGAACAATAACTCGTAATAAGTTACGAGTTATAACGCGGTGAATACCCCATAAATTATTTGTAATTAGTGAACAAATCGCGAAAGTTTGAAAAGGTCTAACTCTAGGTAGGTACTTTATAATCTCGTTACGTCACTTTATAATCGTTTTGCAGTTCATAATTTCACATCTGCACCTACATTTCTCCATGGCTTCGCACGTGTTTTCCGGGATAAAAATTGATAGTGCCTTACCGGGAATACCACATTAATTTTAGATGACTAACTTTCCCCATGGCTTCGCACGTGTTTTCCGGGATAAAAATTAATAGTGCCTTACCGGGAATACCACATTAATTTTGCCAAATTTCATTAAGATGCGTTCAGCCGTTTCGACGTAAAAAGGTAACAGACAGACAGAGAGACAGACAGAAATATATAATTATCTTTGTATAAATAATATTCCTTAGAACATTATCCTAGCTCGCTCAAAGTAGAAGGATCAGTTGACTAACGCCGACGTTATTGATAATGTACGATATGATGGAGCATATCGCTTCCGAAACGACTTATTTTCTTTTTTAAAGCGCTAACACCGAGTTTAACCGCCTATTATTTTTAAAACATGCTTTCCAAGTGTTCACATCGAAATTAGAAAGTTTGAATGGGTTGTCGAAACAACTAGGCACAATCTTGCTAGGTAGGAACTTATCTAGGCAGAAGAATTGTATGAAAAATATCTTGCTGTGCTCGCGTAAAGCAGGATATTCCTAGTACCATGATAAATTGATGACTAAAATCGTAGGTTATAATTATAACCATTCAGATCTTCCACGAGCCAGACAGCAATAATTATTCCCGGTAGAGCCGGTATTATTAAGTAATTTATAGTGTCTCCCAATGGCAAATTCATATTCCGGGACATTATGCTGGATGAAACTACTCGTAAACTTCAAAATGACGTCTGCGCATTTTATTGCTCTAGCTAGGTATTAAATTCTCCTTTTATTAAAATGTTTTGATGACGGTCTGTCACTAAATAGACTGTTTGTGTTTATACATTTTCTAAATCTCTCTTTTGTTGGTTTTTTAAAACAAACATATTTATAAATACAACATTCTGCTAAAACTCTAAAGACGAATTCTCATTCAAGTTCTCGATAACGATTAGACAATTCAAGATTTTTTTACGTAGGTGCATGACGTATATAACTTACAGGACTCAAATAATATGCCACTTTTTACCTGAGAATTGAGCAAAACCTGTTAGAAAATAAACAATAGAATGCAAAGTATCCATATTATAATTAGGCGACAGTGTTCTGTTACACAAATAGTCGGGACTCAGACCGATCGATGTTGAAATACTGTTGTGGCAAACAAAGTACAAAGTACGATTATAATGGTTAAAGTAGCTCAGCTTAGGAGAAGTTATACGTGGCTGTAAAGATTCCAATTAATGAGAATGCTCTTTATCCTATTGTTTAAAAGTTCATTGCGGGGAAAATCACAAAGTGCTGTGCTTTTAACAGATCCTTACTACTTAGAGATAAATAGCTACGATGTGTCCTTAGAATATTATGCTGTTGAATTAAGCTACTATTTGTAGATTTATTTTTGTTTGAGAACAATATTTTAGGTGCATAGTGGAGACGCGTTGAGTTAAAATAACAAACCATCAATTTTTACAAAAATAAAAAAAACAGGTTAGCGTTTTAAAAAAAATTTACTCGAGATGATGAGATGAGAATCCTAACGATTCATCCAAATCTGTTTAATTATTTAAAAGTTATGGTGAAATAACAAAACTCCCACACATAGGTACATGGATCCTTAAAAAATTACACTATTTTTTGGGCTGTAAATTTTAATAGTAAAATCTTTGACTAAGTTGAAACACCGTTTACACAACACATTGTAAACTTACACAGTAGGTGAAGTGACGTCGAGCCTCCCATTCTTGTTTACTTTAAATTAAGCTCAGTGTCACAGCTAACGGCTCTCTAGTTGGGGCTCTTTTCACACAAACTCACTTCAAGTAAAAGCTTCGTAATTATAACATTGAAGAAAGCTCCAATTAATTGCTTTCACTTTTCTACTGCTCTGAGACTAGAGTTTTTATGCACCATACCTATATTATATCAAATCAATAACCTAGGAATTTTCTAGAATGAAGATTTGCAAACTTTAAACAATAATAAAAAGTATCAAAATAAACGTAACAATGAATACGTCATGATAATGAAAAAAATATAATTACATAATTTTTTTCCCCTTTTAAGTTGCAAAACTTTGAAAGCGAATCGAAAAATAAGCACGATTTTATGTAAAAAGCTACGAGTACGGAGCCGTTAGTCTCATTTCATATGTATGTGGGTTAGACAGTTTTGGCGAAAGCGAATGTGCGAAGTTTGGAAGAAAATCTTTCGCGGTAAATTGACGAGGTTTATGATATTCTCATCGCTTTCGCTTAAACTCAAGTTGTAGTTCGATAAGGAGTATAAATTTTAAACGATTCATTTGCTTAACCCTGTGCCACAGGATGTAATAAAATTTAACCAACTTTCAGGGGTAATTCAGATTCGATTAAAAAATACAGAAAATATGTATTAAAAAAAATCCACGACAATATTTTCATTAAAATAATAATGTAGAATACCCGCTATCCGATCTACTGCTCATTTTCGCTCAGACAATTTTTGTAGTTCGATAAGGTTTATAGATTACATACAGAGTAGGTATAATAGGCTGAGAAAATGTCTGTCATTTTGAACAAACGATCATCTATTTTGTAGGGTTAAAGCTCCAGTCTGTTTTACGTGCAATACCGGTCATTTGGATGTCACCGACCCATCGTACCGGACGTAGCGTACTTCTAAACCCTCTCTCAGTCAGCGTTTTAGCCCACCTGTCGCCAGTTCATGTGGCAAGGTGTCCTGCCCAATTTCATTTGAGCCCCAATATTTACTCGCTGACCTCACTTTAGTTCTTTTGCAAGTCCTTTTGGACTAGACTTTGAGTTCAATGACGGCGATTCGGACCCCAAAAAAATCTTCTTATCGAATAATATAATAATCACACAATCACGAGATGTTTGAATCCAGCTTTCGTTTCACAAATCTTGACCTCAAATCATTTTTGATTAAATTTCCGACCAGACATCAGCGAAAGCCTAACAGAAATTAAATAAAACTGAAACTGAAAGGACAAGAATATCTTTAATTAGCTTTTTCTTGGTGAATAAACGTTTTATTTATTGACCAAGAAAAAAAAGTATTCGCAAAGAAATAAAAGTATTCAACAGGTAGAACCAAAAACCTTATAGAAGAAACATACCGATGCGGACAACACAACATATAAAACACGTTTGGATTATTGGACAATTCAGAAATGCTAACATCTAGTCACATTTTACGAAATCTATATATATAAAAATGAAACCCGTTTTCCTTGGTCACGGCATCACGCGTGAACGGCTGGACCGATTTCGCTAATTCTTTCTTTGTTGTGTTTGTTATCGTCAGGAGAAGGTTCTTATGAAAAAAAAATTAAGAAAGTTGGAAACATAATTTCCACGGGGGCGAAGCCGCGGGGCGCAGCTAGTACTCAATACAACAACACTTTACACATTAAAAGCTTTGTAGTGTTTTGTTTGATTTCTGCTGTTCACGACAAACGCAATTTTGAATGAAATAAAACACTGTCTATATCCGCTTATTATCTAAAATACCTCCATGTCTAAAACGGGTTGTCATAAGCACAAAATAGATCCATACACATACGTTGAAGATGAAGAACCAATACTTAGGGCGATTGTGCACTACAAGGAATTTTACTGTCCGAACATCCGATTTTTTACGGTCCGAAGTGGCATGAAAAAAACGGATGATTGGCTTGTGCACTTGTCCGTCTTTACTCGGATGATACGCCTCAGTTTAGCTCCGTCTTTTCAGTCTCTTTTCAGTTCTCCGTCAGTTAAACTACACGCCACGCACGCGAAATTACTCTGAACGATGAGTTTCTTGGAACGTCGGCAGTTGCTGAAAAAACCGTTCCGGAATGGGGAAAACTAAAATATCGGACGGTAAAATTACGTATAGTGCACAAACTAGTATATACATTATATGGCGTGCCATATCGGACCGTAAAAAATCGGACTGCCGGACAGTAAAATTCCTTGTAGTGCACAATCGCCCTAACACTTGAATTCTTAGTTTCCGCCTCAAAAATCCTAGGTACATTAGTTGTAAAACTTTTTAATCTTTCGCGATTTGTTAACATAGTTCTACCGCGTTACAGCAATCGCGATTACGGTCTAGTAGTCTAGTAGTCGCCCCGTGACGCGGTAGAAACGTAGGGAAAATAATAACAAAAGCTACGCGATAAGTACCCGATAAAATCACTAACTCCATTTGTTGTATTTGATAGAGTCGAGCATTTGCGCCCCACCTACTTATTCATATCAAAGGATTTTACTTAGGCAACGAATTATTAAATTTGACAGTCGATAAAATAATACGTTTTAAGCTATTGTAATCAAGCTCTCTGGATCGACTGAGCTCAGGATAATTGGTGCCATATATTGCCAAAGTGTTTGTCATGGATAATTGAAAGCATTACGTTCCCTTTTCAACTTGTTATTCAGCTCAGTTGTCCACATAATTTAAGCAAAATAATTGTTAAGAGGATGTTGTGTTTTACACGAAAACTCGTATGTTTTGTTATATGTTTCCATAGAAAAAAAAATGTTAAAGAAATAATAATGGTGTATTATGGTGAAAATTGTTGCTACCTAATGTTAACATGTAAATAATCGTCACAGAGGAATTTAAAACCTCGAATTATAAATGGCTCCACGGCTTTCAAAATTAATCTAGGTGGTACCTTTCTGCAAGAAATAATGTTGCGTTTGAAAATTCTTAAAATATAAAGTATTTGGTCACGAAATATCAGCAAGAATGACAAGATGATCATAAAATAGTTTTAAGACAGTTTTGTTTCGTCGTAAAACTGTGGTTAAAAGCGACATCAATAAAATAACGTTTTAAACAAGTGTCGTAGCAGAGCGCTACACGCGTAGCAAGGCCTACGAATGCTACGTAGTACCTTCTACGAAGGTCGATCAGTAATAATGAAATAATATAATTCAATTCTTAATGGATTAAGCATAAATTTCAGTATTATTTTTAGTACTCATAATATAGAAGCCGTTATATAACGATTAAAATAAGTATCATAGCACCAGGCTTTAGTATCTAAGTACATTGCTACGCAGCACCTCGCTACGAAGGCCAGTCTTTGTGTTTGAAAATACAGTATTGTTCGTAATGGATTATCAAATACGGTTATGTCAATATTTTAGACAAATTGGAATTTAATTGTTAATCCAGAAACTTGAACAATTAGTACCTACCTACAAAACTTTGGTCATCAATCTAATTCAAAAACAAACCCTGTTGGGGAATCAACAAATACATTTAGTTAAATGGAAAACAAGAAAATGGGTAAGAAATTCTAATTACAGTTACGCTTAAATATTATTTCCTTGTTATCTATTTTTCAATTATCAAGATTTAAATTGAATTAAAATTTGATTATAATCTTGATCAAACAAGATAGCAATTTACCTTTTCCCTTTGTTACTAAATTAAATTTATATTTAGTAGACCTTTCAAATTATTTTATTATTTATGTTTAGTATTGATTGGAAGGAATTGTTCTCACATTTTGGATACTCATATTATGTCCAAAAAAAACTTATCGCGATGCTTCCTGGAGTGCTATTTTGTGCCAATATTTTCTTCAATGCGTTTTGCAACTATCAATCGTATTTTCTACACCAGCAAAAACTGGCTAAGAGAACAGTATTTCAAATGAAGATACATATGTATGTAAAATAGGTAGGTTTAGTTGCATAATATAATTCTGCTCAACAAATGGTATATAATTAATAATGTCTCAATAAGACATCTGCATATGATGCAACCATTGCTAGTGATAGTATTTGAGTGATGAAGCAATCAACAGGTTTTTTGGCAACAGTCAACATAGGTAGCTTCAAGAAAGGTGAAATCGCGTATGTGTTGATCTGTTACAGTATTACTTTCCACTAATTAAATCTGTAAAATCATGCCATTATAAATAGCGTAGATATCAGGGACACATTTTCGTAATGACCATATCAACTTTACACACAGCCAGCTTCATTTTTCACGTGAATTTTACCAGAGCGTGTATTTTCCAGCCACTATAACAATTTGCGTCATAAATAACTTGGAGTCTGTCTGTCCGCCTGTCACGTCACATAATTCAATTTCAATTCTCGGTTGCTACTTTCATAGGTCAACGGCATTTCTTGACATCTAATTATGGAACTGATCGATATAACTTAGTAAGCGTAATTTTTAATATTCCGAGTGAAGCTCGCTCTCTTTTGGGAATGGAAATTACGTGTAAAATCCAAAACCTGAGACGCAGAAATACGAGTCTTGAATACTTTATTTTAATAAGTGATAAGTACGTTTCCTATTAATAATTCTTAGAGCTGTTAGTGATCACTCAAAGGAGCACGGCCATAATGCAGGCTTACCTCCTCACAACGTAGAACCTAACCGCACTCAAACTACGGCTTACGTAGTAGATACCAGACTAAACTAGAATAGGTATTTTATATATGTCTGCCGTACAACGTGGGCGTTGACTCTATTTTCATGCTTTTATTAAGCTATTAAAAGTAGATACGTAGGTAGGTTTATTTACCGTGGTTAAACGGAAATCAATATAGACGACAATCTAAAAAGCAATCTTAAAAGTTACAAAAGTGTTTTGGGATTAGAGAAACGCTATATCAAGGTCTTGGAAACAGCCCAACCTAATTAACTTTGATGCCAGGTCGTTTAGCAAATCTTCGCCGTAAGTAGTTTGTATCTGGCTGGAGTGTTTGGAGATACCTACGTGTTGGTTCAAAGTGTTTATTGGTTGTTTGCAGTCGCCCCCGAGCCAGTGATAAACTCACCGCGTCCGCTCGGTCAACAGTCCCCGCTGCCGGGGATCGAGGAGGAGGACGATTCCGACTGGCCCCTCGAAGACGCGACGGACGCGACCCTGACCCCCTCCTACAAAAGCACTCGCAGTAGCACTGATACCGTTTACACGTCCTCGAGAAGTTCAGGGAAGAAGCGGAGCTTCGGTAGTCCTTCCGCTGTGAAGATATGTATTTCTGCGGCGGCGAGGAAGTCTAGCAAGGCGCGCAAGCGCAGCCAGGCGGAGGAGGCCTTGCCAGCGCCCGCGCTCGTCAAGATGCAGGCCGAGCAGGGCAGCATCGGGGAGCTGCAGAAGTACCACGGCAGGTACCTCAAGAGTCGCCGCCACACGCTCGCTAATGTTCGGTGAGTTTTTTTGCCCTAAAATTCCCCGAGTGTCTGTTAAATTCGTTCATTTTCTTCATTTCTGAATTTTAACATTTTATTTGATGGAAACAACTAAATGTTTGGTCTGAACATCGGAACAACTAAGTCTTTGGTCAAAACAGTCAATACTTATTTCTGGTCTTATAAGTAAGATTTATTCATAGAGGTTAATAACTCTCGAGGCACCGAAATCCTACAGCTGACGGAAATTAGCATGATTAGTAGATAAATGGAGTCTCATGGGGGTCTTTCTTAGCTGTGGATGTTATAATGAACCCTACACAACAACTTGCAAACTGGTCAGCATTAAATAAATGTTTCGGTTTACTTTGAGTCAGGGTCACAATTTCATTGTTTATTAATGGATAAACAATGTTCCATTCGTAGAAACTTTATGGTTATCAATTATGTACGTATCAGTATTTCTTTCATTTTGGAAATAACGTGCTTATTCTATGACGCGTTTGTCGGTAATTCACCTACTGATAGATAAGTCCTGCTTAGATTTTTATCTCGTAATAAGATCAACACAACAAGCTATTTATAATACCTCATAAACAATCAACTGTACCGACGATAACATAATAAGCTAGGGAGTTCACTGTTGTAATTAAATTCATGCAATGTTACTATGGAATCCACTTAATTGAATCTTGACATGCTAACCCGATAATCACTTATTAATCAAGGGTGCCTCATAGAACATCTGGGCTTACTATCAAGATTTTTTCTCAGTCAAATAAAATTTAAAAAAGACACTTAATTTTTTTCCAATCAAGTTTGATGAAAAATTAAGTTAAACTTTCTATTTTTGTGTTAGTTCCATTTCAAAATGTGCTATACTTTACCAAACAACTAAAAATTTTTATATTTTCTCAAGCTTTAGAAAACTAAAGAAGAAGATATCAACAGCAATTTATTTCATATTATTGTTGAGTTTAAATTTTTTTGCAGCAGTCTATAATAAGCTTAACTGTTTCAATTGTAAATACCAGTTTTAATTTATTTTTATTCTTTGAATGTATTTATTTTTATTCTTTGTTGATAAAAATGTTAGCTCTCTTTAAACTTCTCTGTCCTTGAGTATAGTACTGTACAGGGCATCCCACGACCACGCCACATGGAGGGAAAGTATCTTTAATATTGTAGATAGAAAATTTTACTGGAAGATGACTTCATTTTGATTTTAAAACTAATTCAAACTGCATTCAAAGATTTTCAAATAATCTTATTAGTAAAACTTTAATATGATAAAATCTGTTGTTAGGTGCACGGGAAAGTAAAAGTAAAGGCTAAAAATTAATTTTCCTACAATTATGAATGTAAAATTTCATGGTCTTCCTTGTATTTAAGATGCTATGTTAGGTATATATGGGATCTCATTATTTATGACTAGCTTCTGCCCGCGGCTTCGCACGCGTTGTTTCTATGGAAACGTTTAAAGGTGATTTATATCCCATGGGAACTGATTTATGGGATAAAAAGTAGCCTATGTTTGATTCCAGGATTATAATTATCTGTATACAAAATTTCAGCCCGATCCGTTCAGTAGTTTTGGCGTGAAGAGGTAACAAACATACATCCATCCATCCAAACTTTCGCATTTATAATATTAGCTTCTGCCCGCGGCTTCGCACGCGTTGTTTCTATGGAAACGTTTTGAGGTTATTTGTATCATGGGAACTGATTTATGGGATAAAAAGTAGCCTTTGTTATAAAACAGTATCAAGATAATAGTGTCATAAAAAAAAGTAAAAACAAAGTACTTATCAAGTAATGTAAACAAACTAGTTTCACCTCGAATTCTGCTATTTTCTCCGGCTAAGTTGGAGTTGCTTTTTATCGTATTCACAAATCTTGGCAAATGGTACCTCATGCACTCCACTTCTAGTCTTTTTATTCAATCACTACAAAACAAAATCATAAACAATTTGTTTTATAGAATTCAAGTTGCCATGCATTGCCACAAACATTTTTTTTAAAATATCTCTGGTCTCTTCATTCGTTAGATCGACTCTACCTAATCTTGAAATACTTATAGAGGTTATTCAAATCAATCACCAAAATCATAATCAGAACATGAAAAAAATTTTCTTTCAGACCAACGACTATGAAAGAATGCTCATGAACCTTTTAAACAATTTTAATTTTATGTTATTTTCTTGGAAAAGGGTCCGTTCAGAATTTCAACTACGGAAAGACTCCATTTTAATGAAAAGTAACCGTTTAGTACTCTTTTGTTAATTTCATTGTTTTTTCCTGCCAACCAAGTGGTTCACAATTTAGTATTCCTAAGGTTTCTAAGTTAAATTAACACCAAAAAGATGGGTTGACGACATCCGACAACACGCAGGCCATGATTATATGTCGAGGGCTCAAGACCGTCTAGAGTGGAAGCGTTTGGAGGAGGCCTACATCCAGAAATGGATCCATGACAGGCCGCGATGATGATGATGATGATGAAGGTTTCTAAGGTATTTCGCCAGTTTTTTACTTGTAGTAGGTACGTACTCACGCAAAGTTTTCTGAAGTTTGTCAGCGTATTTTGTCAGTTTCTTATTTTTCGTACTCAAGCATTGTTTCCGAGCTTTATTAAAAAAAACTTTTTACAATTCGCCTTGTTTTTACGGCTTCTCTGATTAAGTTAGGAAATGTTTTGTGACCGATTGCGAAGTTACAAATAAAGTTATGAAAGTAAGTAAAAGTTAAAGAAAAAGTTATCTTATATCACGTTTATTCATCAAATATTTTCACTAGCGACTATGCTCCAAACACGTGTAAAAACATTGTGTTTCCAACGAAATTTGTGTTTGTAGACGGAATGTTTCTACTACAGCTGTAGAATAAACATTTCAAAAGTTTCAGTGAGGTATAAAATCTTTTACTCTATTTGCCATACCTTGGAAACCACAGTAATTACATTTTCAAATTCATTAACACTCTGGATGCCAGCGTTGGTACTTGGAATAGCTTAGTTTTAAAATGTCCGTACTCAAATAGAACCGACCGACCGGCTTCTGCATAAAATTGGATTTAGTCTCCGTCTGCATTAGATGCGGTATTGATCTGGGGAAACTCTATGCTGATATCCTATGCTTGTTGGAAGGTATTTACTTACATTTTATAGGGGTGAACGAAGGGTAAAATTTTATGGATAGAGTTATTCCATCATCATCGCCCTTGTCGACCCACGAGTTATTTTATATTGAAGCAGAAACATTTGTTTCAGCGACAAAAAAAATACATGAAATTAATCTTCCGTTTTTAAAAATGTTATACATTGGTAGATTTTTTATTATTCATCAATTCTAATATTACAAAAGCCAAAGTGATTCTGTCTCTCTGTCTCTTACCTTTTCACACCTAGCGACTAAACGAAACTTAATCATATTTAGCAGGGAGGTACACGGTATCCCATGAAAGGATATAGGCTATTTCTTGTCTTGGAAAGTGCGTGCAAAACCACAGAACCTAGTAACCTTTATTAGCTAGTGGATTAATACGTAAGTTTTAGGTAAGATTGTTGTTGACCCAAGCTAAACAGTTTTTTTTTTAATTTTATCGTAGGGTACTACCTCGCAATTTTCGAATCCTAAAGCCTGTCGCAGCACTGTCTCGTAGGTAGAGGGACTAGGAACGCAAGGGTATCCTTATTAGCACATGTACGTCCACTGAGCGTGCCTCCACAACCAAGGGGTGGTTTTGCCGTAATCGCCATGCTTGGCCCGCGCGGTTCGGTGATCACAATAGAGGTGTTACTTACTTGTTACTGGATTGGTTTTCGCAACTAGCCTAAAGGTAGGCCCTTTTTGCGCGTGGGAACTGGTATATCTAACTACCCGATGACCTCCAAGAAAGCCAGCAGTTCGCTGACGCCGGTGCATGCCTCCCTAGGCGTCCTCGGTAGTTGTGGGTCGTTGACTGTTTTTGCGTAAGCGAAACGAAACCGTTTTCTATAAACGGTCAACTAATTGAAAAACCAGTTGACGTTTTTAACTGGTTTGTCGAAACGTAAACTGTAGTGCACTAGTAGTATTAACGCGTTAACGTCTAAAACGGTCAACTAGTGGAAAAACCTGTAGACGTTTTTAACTGGTTTGTCAAAACGTAAACTGTAGTGCACTAGTAGTATTGCCCTGCCGGCATTTTGCAAACTGTTTTTTACTTAGTATTATTTATTTACAATAAAACACTGTCCTTATTTGCCATCCTAATTTATCACTAACTTTCACTACCTATATTATTTAAATAATTACTAAACTTTCGCGCAAAAAAAGCGTTGACCTCAACGTGTCACATAAACAAAATAATTAAGCGAACGAAAACAATTAACCTGTTATTCTTCGTCAGTTAGATGGCTGGCGCGCGGCGCACGGAGCGCTTAGCCCCCGGAATGAACAAACATACATTTATCTCTTTCACTCTCCAACAATCCTAAGCTGTCGACTACTGCGGCGCCTGGCTCGCTCGTGTACAACGTGTTTTACTTTTACCTAGCGGTTCGAAGCTCATTTGTTCATTTTCGGATGGTGTTCGTAAGGTTTTTTTAAATTTCAATCTTCCATGTAACTTGTCCATCAACGAACGAGATAGTAATGTCAACGTCATAGTAGATACATATGTCGTTGAATGAAATAATAAGTTGATGGAATCAACTTGTTTCGCAGTAAAGAGAAAGTGGTTGATTCGTTAAATGTAGAAAAACTGTTTTAAAAAACAGTTCGTTGATTCAACGCTCACTACTACTACTCACTACCTCGGGACAGCGAGGACTGTCCCGAGGTAATGTAATCGTTGAAAAGCTACTCCATCGCACTCTACAAGCACATGCACGGTCTTCTCCTCCGCGTTCATGCATAGAGGGTGCCCGTTATACCCAGATTAAATAGGTGTTTGTTAAGCTTGCAATGTCCTGTGACAATGTCGATGATTTCAATAGAGGTCTAATTCTAATTCTAATTCTGAGTGGGGGAACTGGGATCTGCACTGACATCTCACTTAGGAGTGTATTGTGCATTGTTCCCCTGCCTAAACAGGCCCTAACCAGCCCAGCTTCTTGAAGTACCGGAGCAGGACTTTAAATTTTGGCGATTGACAGCTTCGTTTCAGCTTTTCTGTGAGCGAGGACAGGTTAGATCCCTCTATGAGAGTCTTCAATCCCATTACCCGTCTGGACTCCTCTGTGGCCGTGCAGTGAACCACTACATGTTTCACAGTCTCTTCTTCCTGGAAGCAGCCGCGACATAGGCTCAATAGAGTAGAGTAGTCTTTCAATAGAGGGGTTATAGGTTCTCTTAGTCGGCTCTTACGACATAAGTACTCGGGTTGGGTTGGAGGGAATTCTTAAGCCGTGACCACCAAGACAACGCAAGGCTTAGGCAATCAACACACTGCCACGCACCACGTTGCATCTTGCGGGAATGTGAATCTAACGTTGCTTGTAAGTATCTCCGTTTGTATAGAAAACACGCACCGTCCAACACACAGAAACTGCATCCACGCGCGTTCATACAGATCACGCGCTCAGGCGCGGAGAAACATACACCCATGCGCGTAGGTGCGGGGCGAGACGCAAGCTATGGCACACCGAGTCCTGCACGCCGTGCGTGATTTTGGAAGGGCGGCAAACAGCTTTGAATGAAATGAGTCAGAGGCGCGCGAAACGCAACTACGCGTGTGAGTGCATAAAAAAACCCGCATGATGATGCAGATCTGCACTCTCGCAAGTACGCGCGTAGGTGCGTGGCAGTGTTAACCGCCTTATTGTTACGTAACTTTCTAGTAGGTATAGCGCGGATTTCCTTTAAAAACAAAACACTTTTCCTGTAAAATATTCTCAGCAACAGGGTGCTAAAACGTGTAGGCGATGATTGATCGACAACGCACCCGCACAGGTGATTGATTTTGGACGTTACCCGATGGATAGGCAAACGGACCGACCCATTTAGCATATTGTGTGCTTGGTATGTAGGACAGGGGTATTCATTTCAACGACACTAACGCGATTTTGAAGCAAAGGTTTTTGGAAAAATGGTAATCAATTTGTTGCATGTTTGTAAGTGAAATGAGATTAGTACGGATTTAATCGATGCTTAAGTCATATGAGATTTTGCTTGCTAATTTGTTTGAAAAATTTGTAGGTAATTTGTTCGATTTTATTATTCGTCGAAGTGGTCCGATTCATGTTGCATTTTATATTCGGATTGAAATTTGTGATGCACAAGAATTAAAACTAGCGGAAAAGTAATTTGCCTCAAATCTCAAACCATTTTTAATGGAACTATGTTATTATATATTTCTATGCAACTTTTGTAGCATTTGTTGATATCAAAGATTTTTAACAACAATCATCGTAATACCAAATGCTCCCTGTACGGTACGCAGTAAATTTTAAAACCGCAAAATATTTGAGCCCTTGGGTAACGTCACTCGAACCACCTTAAACAGTTATTCCAAGTTTTAGACCAATTTAAACTCTGTCTGAATCTATTCAAACTATACTATGACGTCTGTAAGCTCGTCTGAAACCTTGTTAATTATAATAATAGTAACTATCAGCTCTTTGTCTGCTAAGGATTTACCATTAAGTATAACCAAGGTACTTATAGCAGAAAATGAAGTTCACCATTAATACAAGATTTGCTTAGAAAGTAATGGCTTCTACGTATTAGATAAACAACATGAAAGAGTTATTTTAAAAGTAAACATGTGCTCAAGGAGGTTAAATTGTTTATAGTAATAAAACCATACGTGCCCAACTAACATAAAGATGTTTACTATGAGCGTTTACTTATTCTTTACGGAAGATAAAGGGTTACAACATATTTATAGCTGACACTATTTTGGGTTAAATCCAGACTGTGAATCATAACCAGGTAAACACTAACCTACGTAAACATTTATTAGAGACGGTTGGCATTATTCTCCTATACTAAATTTCACATTCCCACAAAAACCAATAAAGCAGTGCCAATATTTACAAAAACAAAAACGATATAGACATACCAAACAGACACAAAGAAACGCAATCTGAGCCAGCCAGAGCGCTTTCGTGTCGCTTTCTGAGAAAACTATTTGAACTATTTACACGAAGTCGCAAACTATTCTCCGAGGGAAAAGGCCAAACATTGAAGATCTTGGGCTCTTGGGTCCTGGAGTCATAATAGTGACATGAAAGGCTTCCTTGTTGCGAGCAGCCGCACTCGCGGCGTCGCTGCGGGCCAATGCTCAAAGGAAAGCTCTGAATGACCATTCTATGCTTGTCAAAAGTGAACTATTATGAATATACAATTCACTGTCCGGTCTTTCCGCGCTAGTTGATACTAAAGCCTGTTTACACAGTCCGCGCCAGATGGAAGTCAGAAGTGGTGAAAAAATTTCCATTATTTTGACTGGTTACTTTGTAAGGAGTTTGATTCACATTTGTGTAAATTTTGGCAATCTTACAAATTGTTATAAACATTGCAGAATATTGGTAAGTGATGTGCATGTCCAATGTTAATGGTTTCTTAGAAGTTTCATTCTACCTAGATGTCCTACATCAATAGTCATTCCATTAGGTCACCTACAGTGTCGAGGGGTGTGACCACTAAGCGTAAAAGAATACTAAAATCCTTACTACCTTTGATGTCAAACGTACACTCGAATAAATTGCTTCAAAAAACATTGGATTTACTCTCAGAATTGTTAATGAAAATAAATGTAACGTTGAAACAAAGTCTCTCATTTATGCACTAGCAGGGCTGTTGTATTACCGTAATGGAGTTGTTTGTTGAAACGCAGCGCTTTGTTTTTTGTGCCATTTTCTATTGCATGGTAGGAAAGGGTTTTGCTATAACCCTCAAAGTCATATGAAATAAAAGCACGTAGCGAAAGCCACATCGTCTGATGAGCTTTCAAAGGGACTGTGAGCTTGTGGAGCCTTATAACCCGGAAAGCTTTGAGTCGTATAACAATATGCATATTCCTAAGTCTCATTTCTCTACTCGTGATTGAAGATTACATATGACTACGATCTATATTTAAAAACTACAAACAGATACAATTGTAAACAATAATGACTCAGAAATAGATTGTTTTTGATTTGCGTCTGTTTCGTCGGTCGGCTGAAATAGTACATAGTGGTATTGTTTGGCTTATAAATTACGATCATTGTAGGTAGGTATTGGGTGTATAAATTGATTTACACGCTTCAGTCAGTCATGCAAAAAGTAAGAGGCCTTAGGATGAGTTTTGCATAGCTTTCGAAAACTATGCTACTACATAGCTTGCGATAACTAATATTTTACTAAAATGTAAAAAAAAATCGTTTTCTTCCATACGTTTTGACGACCGATGTAGCGCGGCGCGGAAGGTCCGCCTGCGATCTAGGAGGTTGCTGGTTCGATTCCCGCCTCGCAATGTTTGTACAATCTGCAAATATTTGTTCTGGGTATTTTTATGTCTAATAATAAGTATCTATCTATGTTATCTATTATATTAGGCATGTCAGTCATGTGTGGATTGTCCAGCATTAATATAATTTATTTATTTATACATTTTTGCTTTATAGCGCTCCTGCCTACAACTGAGAGTTTAACTGAACTCAACGGTTTATTTATTTATTTTTATATGAATAGGCCCTAAAAATGTGAGTTTAACTTGGACCATAAAATGGCGGCCTTGTTTAGCGAGTCACGGAACAAAAATTTGAATATTAAATTTAAATATAACTTATAAAAATCTTTGAATAGAGAATAGAGTCCTTCCTTAGTTATAAAACCATCATTCAATTTTCTACCGCAAAGGTTTTTTAGGAACTCTTTCACAACTAAACGGCAGCAAACTGTCACGTTCTCGTACCTACGTGTCGTGTAAAATTGAATAACGAATGGCTGTCGTCGGAAAGTGCTGAAAACTTTTTTCGGCTTTTTTTCGGTTTTGGTATTTGTCAAATTTGTACTAGAGTCAGTTATATTTATCTCAATCACAAAAGTGACCCTCGATGCATTAAAACAATTGTCTTCTTGGTATTATACCACATTAAAATTGGAACCTCAGTTGGAACCCTTCGGGATAACTGAAAATAGGTAGCAGACGTTTATTGGACGTATATTGGATTTACTCTGCGTCACTTTATCAGTGTTTGCTTTTATTACTCCACGAAGAAGGTTTTTATCGCGGGAAATCATTAAGTGAGTACTATTTTAACAGTAGTGTTATTTCCATTTATTGTAGGTTTGTTTGGGTTAGTCCGGTTATGTAAAAAAAAATATTCAAGCCGTGAATAACACTATTATTTTTTAAATAAATAAAAATTATAATATATGAAAAAAATTCAACGTTCTACTACAACTAATTTCGTCTATATCAAAAGTTACAGCAGTTTATGCCCGAATATTTTGAAATTTCCAAAGGAATCACAGGCACATAAAACGTATAGGGTACTTCCCGTAGACCAAGAGACACCGGAGACCGTTAGGCAAGGTATTATAGCACAAGTAAAGGGAAAAATCCGAAAACGGTAAATTTATAGTTATTTCAGAAAAAAAAAATACTTTTCATTCTTGATAAGGGGTACTTCCCGTTGACTATGTCAAAGGGGTACTTCCCGTTGACATAGAAACATAAAATTTGGTAAGAAGCAAGTTCATATGGCACAAATAAAGGAAATAATCCGAAAACCATGAATTTGTAGTTTATTCACTAAAAAAATACTTTTGATTCTCGCCATGGACCAAAACCTATGGGTCGGTACTTCCCGTTAACCTAGCATCATTAAATAAATAAAATAAATAAATAATGCTGGACAATTCACACAGCATTATCTAGCCCCAAGGTAAACAGAGCTTGTGTTATGGGTACTAGATAACTGATATACTTAATACAATACACTAAATAGATAGATATTTTTTATTATACATAGAAAACATCCAGAACGCCCTGGACAAACATTTGGCAAGACACAAGGTCTTACAATTATACGGAACCCTTAGTGCGTGAGTTTCAACTTCTTTTTTAATGGAACCGCTTAAAAGCGAGATTTTGGGTGATTTAAAAATTTAAAAAATAATATCTCAGCAACCGTGACACTTAGGACATTGATTCTATCAGAAGAATGTAGTTCATGACCCCTTGAACTCTTAAATGGTGTCGGGCGCAATATCAAACACACTGGTATAGTAATGTTTTAACAATACGTCGGTTTCTAAAAATAAAAGTTATGTAAAAAAAATTAAGACATTAATGTTTCCTAAGATGATTATTCGCCGAAAAACTCATCTAATTATTTTCTTACGAACATTTACATTTGATTTATATCGGCCTTGGTGCGTGTCATGTGAGTAATATGGGAAAAGACGCCTAAATTGTAAATTCTCATTACCCTGTCAAAATATTGGCGAGAAGGTATGTTTGGTCGCTAAATTTTACTCAGCGAAAATTGCTAAATGCAACGTAGGCTTTTGTACGATATAATTTTCGCTTCCATTTAGGCTGGGTGTGGATTAACAGCTGAAACAGCTGTTGGAAAGGAATAATACCATTTTATGCACAATACAACAGTTGCGGAAACTGCCGGTTCTGGCCGACGGGCATAAAAAGTTTGTGTCATAAAAAGTAAGAATAAACATGGGTGACACTTAATTGGTTTATCTGTAAGTCGGATAATTAGGGAAGATCTATCTACTCAATTTTACAAATTTTATATTTTCTATCAAGATTTATATGTGTCTCAGATGGTTTAACCCTCTCATTGCCTCTCGCAGTGTATGCGTTAAATAATTGGTTTATCTGTAAGTCTGATGATGAGGGAAGAGCTATCTACTCAATCTTACAAATTTTATATTTTCAATCAATATTTATATGTGTCTCAGATGGTCTAACCCTCTCATTGCCTCTCGCAGTGTATGTGTTAAATAATTGGTTTATCTGTAAGTCTGATGATGAGGGAAGAGCTATCTCCTCAATCTTAAGAATTTTATATTTTCAATCAAGATTTATATGTGTCTCAGATGGTTTAACCCTCTCATTGCCTCTCGCAGTGTATGCGTTAAATAATTGGTTTATCTGTAAGTCTGATGATGAGGGAAGAGCTATCTACTCAATTTTACAAATTTATATTTTCAATCAAGATTTATATGTGTCTCAGATGGTCTAACCCTCTCATTGCCTCTCGCAGTGTATGCGTTAAATAATTGGTTTATCTGTAAGTCTGATAATTAGGGAAGATCTATCTACTCAATTTTACAAATTTTATATTTTCAATCAATATTTATATGTGTCTCAGATGGTCTAACCCTCTCATTGCCTCTCGCAGTGAATGCGTTAAAAGGTCCTGTACATCCTCCTTACTTATCGTGCAATGCGCCTATTATCTTAGCAGGTAGAGAATGCTATCTAGCATTATGCTCGCCCATGTACAACTTTTGTGCAATAAAGTATATTCTATTCTATTCTATGCGGATTACCAACGCCTATTGTTTGATTTACGTTAAGCCAATTCTAAGAGATGACAGAAAGAACTGGAAGAATCAGCTAAGTGGAATTCTGGTTCAATCATCGTAGCTGAAAGTATATTATGCTGATAGTATATCGCTATTCGTGTAGTCAGAGCCTCAGAGGTCCTAGACATGTGTCTGCGTTTCAGAGCTCTATTTTCAACTGACATTACCCAATTATGCCCACAAGTGAGACAGATGAAGTACCTACTCCGTTATATGAATAATTTGATTCGTTCCGAAGGTTATTGGTATTGATTTGGGTCAGATGGGCTACCTTTAGACTGCCTGCAACAGTTAGCTCAACTGTTCAATTTTAAATGAAATTATTTATTTTATTAACCTCCGACGCAAAAAGAGAGGGTTGTTATAAGTTTGACGTGTCTGTTTGTGTATCTGTGTATCTGTGGTATCGTAGCTTCCAAACGGATGAACCGATTTACGTTTAGTTTTACGTTTATTTTTTTGTGTCTTAGATAATTTTATTGCGAGTGTTCTTAGCCATGCTGAGACGTTTCATGAAAATCTGTTCAGCCAATAAACGTCGGCGGGTTTTTAAATTTTTTAATTTGGTCTTGTTTATTTGATAATAGACGAGCAGCCTGTGGGTGATGTGTCTATATCACACAGTATTCAATTTTGTCGTATTTTTTTCGTATTAGTCGAATTAGTAGTATTTTTTTTAACGTCTGAAGACCTTCATTTGAATACACCATCACCTGACCACAGATATTATAATACTATACTGACGGTAAGTGACGATGTGTCTATAATAGTTACTATCATAATATTTTTGTTGAGAAAGTACTATTTATAACTCGTTTTTGCTGCGGCTTCGCACTCTTTTTTCTATGGAAACGTATAAAAGTTATTTCTATCCCATGGTAACTGGTTAATGGGAAAAACACATTTGTTTTATTTCATCCCCAGAACTACATCGATGCAAAATTTCAGCCCGATCAGTTCAGAAGTTTTGACGTGAAATAGTAACAAACATCCATCCATCTAAACATTCGCACCAAACCTTCGCATTTAAAATATGATATTTGTTATATTTCTTGTGTATAGTAATATTAAATGTGTTGTATTTATTTAAGTATGCCGAAAAACAACGCATGAAAAGTGTCTGGAAAACTCCATCGCAGACCATTGAGCCCGTCACAGACGATTTGTTCGCATACTGACACACTGACGCTCATGATTATGGATTTACTACCAGCACATCATTTGAAACCGTATGGTCTTGAAATACGATCTAAAATCCCAAACGCAAGTTACTAGACGACGGTTCATGCATAGATGTAATAGAATTATGAGCTTGTTTCCCCTTCGAAGCTAAACGCTCATTGACAGGTCCTTACGCCGTTAATGTTACGCCTTTTCCGGCCAATAATGAAAACTGAACTAGTCATAGTCCCCATGGATTTATTTTGTACTTATCTTTTAATAGAACAGATAATTTTGAATGTTCATCCTCGCAGATTCCGAATGAATAGTCCATTTAGATGGTTAAAAAGATCAGAATAAGTTAAAAGGCTCAGATTTTATGAGACCAGTGAATCGGATCCTATTATAAGGTAAATTTTCCTGTAATTCATCTTCTTTTGTAAACCGTTTATTGTTAGGCAATGTTTTGAGCTAATGGCTGAAAAAACGGAGTTCGATTTTCAAAAAGATTGGTTTTAGACGAAGTGCAGTCGGTCTGATGGGCAGGCTTAAAATCTAAATAAAACGAAAGTTAGCTTGTAAACAAAAGTTTACAAGTTAACTTTGTTAAACCTGGAAAATATTGAACAATATCATGCAGTACCTTTTTTTTATTATTTGGCAAGGAAATTCATTCACAAATAAACTGGTCTGGGGGGGACCAGAACTATTTTACTCGACGTCCTGAGAAGGACGTAATACCCACTAAAACCTCTCCGGTGTCCTTCGTCATTTTTGCCGAACCACGGGAACATTTAAAACCTCCGCGGCCCGACTGGCGTACTCCTATACATGGCCGGCGAGCCCACCGATCCACACACTCACCGACCCCATTCTTCCGTCACCTTTCCTCCCCCTATTAGGACACAGATAGGACAATCATGCAGTACCTAACACTTTAGTACTTCAACGGTATAAAATAATCAAGCTAGTATCTACTCACTCAAGTCTAGATTTATTACAGTCATAACAATTATATATGAATTATATTTCATTATTGATATGGGTAATAATTTGATAGGACACTTCACTTTTATACCAACGGCATACTATAAATAATTATATGAAATGCAATTAATTTGCTCATTAAATTTATAATTGAAGAGTTTGTAAGAGCCTCTCTACACGGCGTCCTGTAGAGTTACTCGTAGTTGAACACTTGGACTTGTGTCGAGTGCAATAACCATTTCAAGGAAAACTTTATCTGGAATTCTGGTCATTAGTCAACACCAAGAAGAAGCTGACGATTTTTTAGGATACGTTATAAATCGACTGTTTAAAAATGATTTTAATTATAATTTAACTAAGCATTTGCATATAAAAAATTGGATGAAAATAGAATTTTCAGATCCTCTTTTTCGTCTCTCAGTATTTTCCCGTTTCTAAATCAAAGAGAAGGTTGCGATTGGAAGTTAATTTGAGGAGATGAAATTCAAAGCTAAGATAGGTTTTTTAAAGCGGACTACCTACATTTGATGGGATAAAATCCTTATATTGTTACTGTTCGTGTAGTTATCTACACGGATCCAATAGGTATAAGGAAAGGAAAATACCTATCAAGAGTGTGATGCCTTGAGTTTATATTTTAATCAAAGTCATTCATGTTAAAAAATATTCCGGCAATAATATATCAATGAAGAATATGTAGGTGAATTCTTCAAAATTCAAATTCAAAAAGCCTGTATTTAAATAAAATAAAATAAATAATGCTGGACAATCCACACAGCATCATCTAGCCCCAAGCTAAGTTGAACGTGTGTTATGGGTACTAGACATTACATAAATAGATATTTTTTATTACAAATAGAAACGACCAGAACACCCGGAACAAATATTTGTAGATCGTACAAACATTAGTCCCAAGGCGGGAATCGAACCCGTAACCTCCTGCGCCGCAGGCGGACCTTCGCCCGCCGCGCCACCGAGGTCGTCAACCCTACATAAAATATTATTTATGTATGCCCATCATAATTTTTATTAGTAGGTATAAGCCATCGGCGTAGAAATTTTAGTTATTCTGTGTCAGTATTTTAGATTGTTTTGCCTTTCAGCATAGGGCTCCCCCAGATTCTTCCATAGCAGTCGGTCATGTGTTTTCCTCTACTGTGTGCCCGCTGTAGATTTGATGATCTTCTTATCGTAGAAATGGTCTCCCATTGCTCATTTTCCTTCTCGAATTCTGCAAAATAAAGGCAATCAATAAAAATATACAGTTATTCTGAGTAGGATAATACCAGGTGCCACAATGCAGCAAACTTATCAGCTATTCAAGTGTTGAGATGAAATAAGAGAAACACTGTGAGTAAACAACACCCCACACCGAACCTAAAGCTGTTTATTTGCAAATAACTGCGCACGTTCCGAAATCAAAGGGAAACCAGAACGGTTCCGGCAGAGCCATGAAATCAAAAACAATCTGGGTGTCTCGTTCAATTGAGACGAAGCAGGCACCAATTATGTGTCGCGCCAACATTCCAATATATATTCTTACTAATACTGAGTATTTATAGGAGATTATACTGATACTGAATGAGTATTCACGTGCCTTAGCTGCTTGTTTAAATTTGTTATTCACTTTGCTTTCAGATTTTAAAAGAGCAAAACGACTACATAGTTCAAAGTTTAAATGCAAATTGTTAGTAGGCTAACAAAATCTGAAGCGTTTGTTTATGTAGATAATGTTACCTTAATATCTCACTATAATACCTACTTCATTTGTATCTAAAAATTGCCTTTGATGGTAACATAATATTTTCTCCGGGATAATATCACGTACCGCTAATGTGTTTATCTCTTCGACACCCAAGAGAGAACCTTTCATTATCTCATTTATGTGGCGATTTGGTGACAGCTCCGACCTAGAGGTATCTAAGTAAACAAAACCCCTCCAATGAGATATTAATGTGAAAACGAGGCATTGGCACAGACGATTCATTTTTAACTAGAACCCATGACTGAACTTGAACATTTTAAGATATTTTATGTCTGTCAGATTTCATATCATTTTAAATCTAAAAATGATCGGGCTACGAAATAAAGTGTTATCGATCTAGTATCTATTAATATATCTGTCTTAATTACTACTGTCTTACAGACAGACAAACACTTAATTTAAATACTATGTAATTTCATGAACCTCATCTGGTGTTTAAATTCTGAAACCCTCAGCAAATACCGCTGTTTTGGAAACCTTTAACTACGCGCTGGCTCAATCTATTATTTCTTACTTTGTTTTGGCTTGGGGTGGGGCTCCTAAAACCACATTTATCATTCTGATCCACACAGAGAGCTGTTCTGTAATGAATAAAAAGCACTTAAGGTATCCCATGGCGACCCTCCAATGTGATTATAAAGATCATTTTGATTTTCTCCCAACACTGCACCAAATCTTTTGTTGCTTTGCTCATAAGAAATAATAACAGCCCCTGCGGTGGTTGGTGATACTCTCTGTAAAATATGTTTTGGAATAAGTCATCAATCCCGGAATATAATCTCGCCAGCTCAGGCGCGCTGATATTATCCCATCACTTTAAATTATTATTTACACTCCTGGGATGAAAACCGTATCTTAGACGGCATTACGAGCAAATCTCGCAATTGAAATGAAAGCAAAAAATGCTAATTATTGAGACAATAGCTTCGTGTTGATAAATTGTGATTGATCATCTCAACTAGCCACCACTTAACAGAACTACGTATCCGATATTTCATGTCCGTTAAATTTTTACAAAAACAATTTTATCTATTTGTCATAGGTACTTCATTACTCTGCGCTTGCCAAAAATATCTCTGTAGTCAAAGGAATAAATCTGTCTTCTGGGAATTGAAAAATGGATTTAGCGACTTTACTTTGAATTGGAATGGGTTCTGAATGATTTAAAGATTTGACCTCGCAAGGCGAAACCGAAACATCTAAGCCCGGATCTTGCAACATCTTAGCTACAGTTACGGTTTTTATGTCCTACGCAAGTAACGACGTCAGTAAAAACAACTGTCGGGACAGGCTCCGATACTGATTATAGATGAGATAGGTAAGTTAAATAACAATTTCGTCTCTAATTTTGCGTTTAAACAAACAAATGACAATAAATGTACCACGCTGGAATTCGAAGCAGCATTGTCTCAAGTTTTCCGTAGATTTGTTTGTATCAAAGGTTCACCTTGAGAAGTCTGAGTCAAACTTCTACGATGTTATGCAAACTCTGTCTTTGGCTTCTTCGTCCAGCTTAGCAAACTCAAAGTGTGGACTTTGGAGTCTGGTCTCAAAGCCTGTTCCTACATTTCAGACGCATTCTTGAGTCAGACCAGTGTTCTCTAGTAACATTAAATCCCTATTAAGATAATTGTTCGTGCCACTTTAAGGAACGCAGTATTTTATGTAGCACGGTCGAGCAGTGATAAACTTGCTAATATAAAAGTTTTGTTTACGAACGCTTATCATAACATTGTAATGTTGGCGATAAAATGAAAGGGTTTATTACTCCAATTTTATTCTGAGTCAGTGAGTCTTTAGCTAAGCTTAAGTATCTATATTAAAGAGTTTGAGAAAACCATTAGCTTCGAAATTGTTTTATAAATAACTAGCGACCCGCCCCGGCTTCACACGGGTGCAATAAAATATTACTATTACTATTATTATACTTAAAAACCTTCCTCTTCAATAACTCTATTTATTAAAATAACCGCATCAGAATCCGTTGCGTACTTAGGTATAAAGATTTAAGCATACATAGGGACAGAGAAAGCGACTTTGTTTTATACTAGGTAGTGATAATTTAAATGTGCGATGTTTTGTTGTTCGTGTTCTAAAATAATTTCTTTTATCTATTTTCTACCTTCATTTTTACCTCATTACCTGAATAAAAGTAAAAATTGTACGAGATACGTAATTTGTTACTAGGTATCTCACAAAGAAAATTTCGTGACGTAAAAATAAGACGAAGCAACACAATTACCTTCGTCCTTCCTGTAAGTAATGTTCACATTTTTCTTATTAAGTAGGTGCCTAATAGGAATTAGCCACGTTTCTTTGATGACGACAAGACGGTCATAATTCATGGACCGGATTATCTCAGAGCCTGTAGGGCTATTCATACTCCGCCACCGATTCATCGACACGGAATCTGACACATATTCGCGGAAAATTCAAATATTTTACCAAATTTTTATATTTTTTGCTTTCATCAAGGTACTAGACTACCAGAAAAGTAGTTTTACACAAATATAAGACCATTTTCTATGAACCCATTTTACAATAATGTATGATATAATAAGCCGTGTGGTGCCAGCTTAGAATTTGCACCACCCCAACTCTTCCCGCGGGTGTCGTAAGAGGTGACTAGGGGATATCCACCGTTGGGTTGGGGCAGCAGCGCCCCTGCAAAACAATTCTACCACCGAACTGCGATCTCCAACCCGCATGCCCAGCATGGGAATAGCGGGAATTACCCCCCAAGAGATAACAGCTAATAAGGCACTTATCAGGGGGAGGCCTGCGTTCAGCAGTGGACCAATATAGGCTGTTGAGGTGAGGTGAGGATGATATAATATAGCTTTTGGTAATATGGTGATTTTCAGTAATACCTATAGCTCTTATAATAGTAATTGCTCCAAAAATAGCACTTAATCGAAATATGTCACAACATGAGTTCATTTAAAATGTGTTATTATTTATGGCAACAACTTTTCTGGTAGTTTAGTTCCTTGAAGAACGCAGAAAATATTAAAAACCGTTATATATTTGAATTTCCCGCGAATCTGTGTTAGATTCCGTGTCTTCGACTTGACTAGAGGAGAGTCTGAAAAGCCCTGTTGGACATTACTTAGACGTTGACGATTATGTAAATACGTTCGCCGTAATTGCGCGTCCCTGTAGAATTTATCCGTAGCGTCGTGTGGAACACAGGTGTGTTAGGAGAAACAGCCTGTTTGTATGTCATAATAACACCGAGGTAATTGCCGGAAATAAAATGTTATTACTTGTTTCAGATTATTAAGCATCTTTACTTTTTACAAATTACGATTTTATAAGCTTCCTGTGTATGTTTGCTTGATAAAGTACACTCTCAGAGTCTTCAAATCCAGAGTGATAAATTTCCGTCTGGGAAAGTGTGCGCCTTATTGGTCCCGTGGTCAGGCTTTATAAGATTTACAATAAAAAAAAAACA
The DNA here is from genome assembly GCA_963564075.1 of Eupithecia subfuscata. Classification (NCBI taxonomy): domain Eukaryota; kingdom Metazoa; phylum Arthropoda; class Insecta; order Lepidoptera; family Geometridae; genus Eupithecia; species Eupithecia subfuscata. The sequence goes on along the minus strand of OY751103.1, from coordinate 5,369,350 downwards.
TAGTTGATCGGCTGAATTTAATGAAAAAAACTTATTTCATCATCAACATCATCATCATCTTCTCTCTGACCTTATCCCACATGTCAAAGCAACATATTTTTGAACACAAATACCTTTAATTGTCCTCGTTGAACCTATACATCCAATTATATACCTACTGACGATTAAGGTAGGTACTAGTACTCAAAGCTACTTTGTTGATTCAATTACTATTTTTTTTTTAAATTAACTTGCATCTTGGCTAAAAGAAATGACATTGCAAGGTCCCTCGAGATTGACTCATTTTGTTTAATTATGGAACTGCGACGCTTGCAGAACGAACTTACCTATACACTTTATTGCCAGTGACGGGGTCGTTAGTTATTAAAACGTACTCAAGATCTTTATGGCCATGGTAATTACGACTACCTACATAAAATAAAGCTCTCGTTAAATATTTGATATAAACCATTAGGTCTCTAACAAAGAAGCAAATAAGGGAATAGAACAAACGAAGACTGAAGACTTTGGGAATACGGTAAATTCGAAAGCATGAGAAAGTTCTTACATTTTTTAGATACCTACGACAATCAGCTGATAATCGATATTTTGCTCCATTCCACTCTGGTCCACTTTGCTAATCCACTTGTGTTCGTTTTCTACGATATTGTATACTTAGGATCTTTATAATAAAAATCCTATTCAAACAACCCGCTTGGCTGCACTTGGATCTAATTTAGTAGAACAGAAGAGGGCGTAGAAATTTGTAACAAACCATTTTGGTCGAAAAGTAAAAGTCGGTATAACTGAATTTAGCCTATTGAGCGTCCTAGATTAGGGTCCACCAACTTTTATCTAGGAGTCAATAAATATTATTACAAACTTCTAGTGCCATTTTAAGATGATGCTTTAATTTTATTTTTCATAGCACAAAATTTTCTACTTATTTTTTTTCTGATTATCAGCGCCATCCAGCACATAATCATTTCAAACAAAGTAAAAAAAAATGAAGAAGAAAATTCAGTAATATTTTAAATCATTCAAAATTCAAAAAATGCCTACTCACTCGTATTGTTTGGCATTTTATTTGGGCACTAAGGTAAAGCTTATTTGCTAGCGACATTGCGATGAAATAGCCACCTGTCACGCACGTAGTTATTATGCTATTATAGCCACGTGGTCAAAATAGTCAACTAGAAAATTATTATGTACAAATTGGTGGTAAGCTTTATGTAGAGTTTACACCCTTTATTCTGTTTTTTAGCTTTGTCGCTCGTGCGATTATGACGCCTAGTCATTCTGAGTTGTGAACTTGTTAAAAGCTGGTAAATTTTGGCTCCCTATTTTATTATTATAAGAATATTTCTAATTTTAACTCACTCTTATCAGTTCGTGCAGAAGGTGCAAAAAGTATCCATAGGTCTGCAAAATTCATTCTTATTAATTTTTATTTCTATTTACGATAGCATTTCGTTCGTTAATAGCCGAGTCGAGTGGCAAATAGCTAAAGTTTTAAATGAATTTTCTGCCTAAATAAAAACTTTAAGCAAATTAGATCTTTAGTGATTTTTTTTGTATAATATTTGCATTTGGTGAGACTATTTGCACTTTACTTTTTATGTGCTTACGTACTGTCGCTCTGTTGAATGAAGACATGTTTCCTCTCCTCTCGTTTTTTGCCACTGAAGTCTAATCTTCGAAACGCGCCCGTTAGATTCTTTCTACGGGGTTATTAGTAATTCGTTGACACTGCCTGAATTGCAGGTTCAGCCCATCATCACGATCACGTTCGTAAAGAGTCATAATTATTAAAATTGGTAGAAAAGGAATGATGTATGTACCCCCTCTCCAATTCAATAATCGTTCATTATAGGGGTTTTATTTGAAACTAAACATAAAAATGTCTCTGCCACAGAAGGTGTCTATGTATGTGGTGACTGTCGTCTTAAGTTTTTAAAATTTTACAAAATTTAACTCCTTATTGGCTGTAAGTTCTTAAGTTATGTTACTTTTATTTAGGAAAGCTGTGGATTTTGTGTAATCAATAAAAAAATCGGCTGATTCTCAAACAGTATAGGAGTATAGGAGTAACAGACTGATGCCAAATAGGCACACTGATGTAAAATAGGCATTGGTTAAAATAGGATGTGGATTTAAATCCGGGATCGGTGTTTACTAATTCATTGGGCTTCGATGATGTGATTTACATACAATTTTAAGAAACCTGGCGTCTTCACAAACGTGTTCGTGATGATGGGCAGAACCTGCAGTTCACATAGTGTCAGTGAATTACCAATAACCCTGTCTATCGTAGATCTTATTAGTAAGTACCGAAGTGTAAGAAAGGATACACTACATTATGTACACTACGGTACACTACATATTGCGACTCGGTCTCATAAAAAAGAAACCCTCTTCGTTCTTCTACCATAACCCGTTCTTACCACTCAATCAACCCTCTATTGTGAGGCAATCAGTAACATTACATGCCTTTATCACAATCCATGGATTGGTTATATTTACACCCCATACGAAATTACTGTAATCTTCTCCATTCGGGTCACGTCTCGCCTCCATGCCTCGAAGTTGCCTCGACCATTTACATAGAAAGCCGGTTGTCAGTGCCTGTAAAAAATACGTGTCACAGGAAATAGTATAGCTAAAAATTAAGATTATCAGAACAGCTTTGCAAACTCGTACCTTAACTTAAAAGAAGTCATCTCTTTTATTAATAAAGCTACGGTCCGAATTTGGCCCCGTTTTGATGTTTTTGGTGGGATTAATGCCTACCTAGTTATGTATTATTTTTGTTCCACACCTGTGGCGTCCTAGAAGATGTGTAGCATATTCTAGTGGAGTATCAGCGGAGCGCGTCTATGAGATCAAAGCCTATTGATTTATACAGAGTTAACCTAATAGATACGTGGTGTTACTCAAATTATTTTAGCCACACCACTGAGTGATGCGGCAATAAAATTATTTAGGTTAGCTTTAGATTTAATTTAGTTATTAGTAGTTAATTTGTTAATATACGGGACTGCCATAGTCAAACCAATAACTCAAACGAATTCAGAATATTAAAAAGACCTAAGTAGGTAGGTACCTAGAAATACTTATTTAAACCACACCAATACTGGATCTCTCTTTTTTAATCAAAAAATTATTATTATTTTATGTAGAGCTTTGGCCAACATCACGATACATAAAATTAAAGTCAATAAAATACGTTCATAAAAGGCTTCCTCTGAATTTATGATCCAGTTTTTGCGATAGATGTCGATATAAAAGCCAATAACTTCGTCAGACCTCGTGAAAGCGTGTAGGAAGCGAATAGAATTATACAGGGAATTTTAATAATGCAGGGGCTAACGATATGAGGAAAAATTATAAGGTGAGCTACGGATATAATGAAATTATTTGTAAGTGTTTCTCATCTATATGGTTTAAGAGAAAAGCAGGTTTTTGGAGAAAATATCGTTAAAAAGTATTACCATCATAAAACTTTTAAATTCATCATGGATATTAACACTAAAGATATTTACAACGGGATATTGGCGGATGAAACTGTGCTGAAATATTGGAAAGCTCAAAACTCAAATCATGGTGTAAATGACTTTAGTATTACCACCGTGCCAAGTTCTGCAGTTTGCACCAGATCTTCGGATGAAGGGGTCACAGCCAGATGCGACTTACCACCTGTAGTACCCTTTATGATGACGAAGTATGTCCTAGCGACCGTGACGTGCGACGGGTAGTTTTGTTACGAGCGTTCCTTCATCATCATCATCAGCTTATATTAGTCCACTGCTGGACATAGGCCTCCCCTAATGAGCGCCATAGTCTTCAGCTTGCCGCATCCAGCATCTGCCTGCAGTCTTTCGCAGATCGTGATCCCACCTGGCCGGAGGGCGTCCTACACTACGTTTGCCGAGTCGTGGTCTCCACTCAAGAACTCGTTTACCCCAGCGGTTGTCGGTTCTTCGCGAGATATGGCCGCGTTCAAGCGTTCTTTACTCCTTGTTATTGACCACTTGGGTACTTTTACTTTGGCTCATTTTGGAAATTTCTTCCTTTACCCTGATCTTAGAATTTGATGTCAACAAGTGTATCAATATCAACATAATAATAACGATGGTGAAGGTCCGCTTGTGACGCAGGAGGTTGCCGATTCGTTTCCGCCTAAGGACAAATTTTTGTGCGATCTGCATAATTTTGTTCCAGGTATTCTGGGTATTTTCTATTTATAGTAAAAATATCTTTCTATATATTTTATCAGTCATCTAGTACCCATAGCACAAGCTCTGCTTAGATTTCAGTTAGATGTGTGTATTGTCCAACATTATTTATTTATATCTACGGTGAAATATCAAAATGCTGGTCAATCCACACAACCTCACAAATGAATACGTATGACTATATTATTTCCCTGCGTTGACTTTTTATTAATATGGATCGTGAAATTTCTGTTTTAGCTTTCAGCTTGACTCTATCGGCTCCATAACTTCGTGTAAGCCTTGCTATCCGACATTTACATGGTATTAAATTCCGACTGATTCTACTGCTGTGCGATTGTGCAAAAACCACCCATCGTAAATTGACATTTGAAAGCCCTTTGATTGGCCTTCGTTATTTGCAATTTTATGGCGGTCGCACTGCTGGTATGCCCAGCGTTGAAGAGGTATTTTGATCACAAAGTTAAAGCTTTCATATGTTTTCATGAATATATTTCAAAATCCAAATTCCCCACGGCATACCTAAGCCTCTCGAGACGTGTGAAAGTTGAACGAAGCTATTATTTTCTTATCATCAACCTGGAGGGAAGTTTCTTACCCTAATGGATTCCAGAGGTAAATATTCCGATGTTTCAAACAGCGAAGTTCGTTCTTCGCTATATCTACAATGAGTTTCATGGTTTACGAGTTTGTCAAAAACAAGGTTGGAATGAGGTACTTATTAAAAAGTTCGAATTCAGAAGCAATTTTTGTGCTGTTTGGCTGCTCTTGAGAGTTTTTGTGTCGTCATATATTTTTGTTGCTCGAATTTTTTTTAAGTTATGCTGATATTTCATTAGAGCTACCTAAAATATTTCATAAAATATATTTATTAAATATTTTTCCGTACTCATCTACGTTTTTCATGACCTTGAACCAGTTGCTCGCCTATTCATTAAAACCTGTCAGTCTCTGAAAGCAAAAAACATTTTGCAAGTTAATTTGATGAATAAGCTATTGTAAGTAACTCTGGTTATTTTGTGAAATGGTGCTTTGAAGTTTTGAATCAAATTCTGTTACGCATAAAACCCGATTATCCCCTTCTGTCGAGGAATTCGGAAGCCGGTGGTACCCTTATATTGATTGCCCGATACTGATGAAAACCATGACAAAGGTTTTAATTAATATTAATTTATTAGGCTAGGTATATACATATACGATGACGATATTCATAGATGGCATTACTTAAAGGGCAATACAAGATAGTTATGTACCATAAGTGTATCCTCTCCCGTGGCAAGAGGCCATAATATGGCCTGTCAAATAAAACCGTTGTGTGGCAAGCGACCATTATGGCCGGTTTTTCGCTTTTCTTTTGTTGTTTTTTGTTTCGTCGAATTTATGTACATAGAGTCAACTTTTGAGCCATGTCAATGTCGGAAAACATAAAACAGAACAAATAGATAAAAAAAATAAAAAAATCTGATTCTAACCTGCATTGTGTTATGCAAGGGGGTTACTTAATTCTGACGCTGTCTTTTAATTATTTTGTATTGCCCTTTATGTATAATAAATGCCATCAATCCATCCCATCGTCGGTACGCCTACAAGGTTCTGCCAGATTCCAGCGAGACTGACGCACCAAAGTCATTTAGCTGGATATAATCGGGCACTTTGACTCTAAAATAAATTCTCTCACGTGCTTGTCGTAAATTTACTAAAATATAAAAATATTTTGGCACCAGACTGGTGCCTGGAAAATAGTGTAACACATAATAACTAGGCACTTATACGATAATTCTCTTTAATAACCCATTAAATCAAATAATCTCTAAGCTGTAATGTTATTAACCTTTTGCCACACACTTTTATTTTCCAAGATTGCTTATGTATTCCTATCGTAAAAAGAGAGGCAAGGTAAAATAAGTTATAATGTAACTTGGCTTTGAAACTCGGTTTTCAGCTCATTTATGGAAGCGCCATCTCTGTTGTACGCCTTGAACTACGTAGTATCGCTACGGTATCTGTAATGCTACGCTTTCGTTACGGGGACTGAAAATGAAATGAACGTGGGAACCTTCAGCTTACCTAGTTCATGTTTATTTCGCTAGATGTCGCATTAAAAATGGGTCTTGAAGGCACATAATAAGAACGCGCTATCAACGAAAATTCGTTTTTCTAATAATACCTAGATAGGTAATTATTTGTTTATGTCTAGTCTAGAATATTTTTTACGAGTCTAACAGATCAAATTATTATGATGTGAACTTGATTTAATTATGTAGGTAGGTACTTACCTAATTTCGAATATTTTCCTGGAATCGTAAAACCGCGGCGTGGGCGTGCGCTCGATTAAATTTTACCTTACATTTACGTAGTACCTTTTATAGGTAAGGTAAAATTTGGCAAAGCAATACATAACTTGATAGGTATGAGGTGTAATGGGATGATTGGGTGACTAAAGTTTTTGCGGCCAAAATATTGACTATAACTTAGACCTTTAGGGCAGGCTCTTTATCTCTCCGTCGCTAGATGGTGTTAGTTTCATCTCTGTAGGTCGGTATGTACGTGTTGGTCAGTCAAAATAATGACATTAATGTTTTTAACCTCCGACGCAAAAAGAGAGGGGTGTTACCTATAAGTTTAACGTGTCTGTCTGTGTAACTACGTAGCTCCCAAACGGATGAACCGATTTTCGTTTAGTTTTTTTTATGTCATAGATAATTTTATCCCAAGTGTTCTTAGCCATGTTTCATGAAAATCTGTTCAGCCAATAAACGTCGGATACTAAAAATTTTTAATTTTGTATTGTTCTTATTTATAAGGGACATACCCGACTCAAAGCAGCGCCACCACCTATTTTATCTTATTATTATGCCAAACGTAAGAATGTTCTAAAATAGATTTTGCAGTTTGTTTTGTAGGTATTAACCTATCTTAAGCTTATTTTAATGCCTCTGTAAAAGTTTTATTTGGTATAGTGTAGGCAGAGATGCGAATTGCTCTTTTTTGCTCACCATCGTGGCCAAAAAGAGCAACTTCGCGTGACTTTTGTCACATTAATTTTAACAAGGCTTTGGAATAAGCCCTTTTAGCTCTAATTTTCAGAAAACTGATGTTTTCCCCCTGATAATAACCATTTAGAGAGAAAACTGGACTATAAGGTTAAAAAGTAGGTACAGAAATCGCCTTTGCAATTCTACATTCCACTTTTCCCCTGAGAGAATTTATACAAAGGAGAAAACTGAAATAAACCAATAGGTATTACCTACCTAGTCTAAAAAAAAATTAAAAACCAACTTCATGAGGCTATAAAATGACTACGTAACTTAGCGCAACAATTGATTTAAGAAAGTTAAGATAATTGCAACAGACTCTACTCAAACTTTTGCTGCAGCAAGAATTTCGTCTATATTATTGCTGCTTCTCTAATTGCCAATTTATTCCTACATAGTTCCCACCCTCAAAACAGGGCAATATATGGCCCTTTTGTTCCTCTTTCCTTCTCCTTATTAGACGAGGATTTGTATTACTTACTCACTTGCGTATGTGTCGTCCCTACATACAAACAGACATCAACAACAATTTAGGTCGAAATAGCAATTTCGTCATTACGCACCATAAACCACGTACCGTTTAATGTTTACAACCCTAGCTTCTATTGTACTTAATATTGGGGCCAAATTCTGCTTGCCAATCGCTTTGCTATGACAATGGTATCTTTCCAGAATCTGCCATTATGTGAAAGAAACTCTAGAAGTCTAGATAGTGCGTGCAGGGCTATTTACACGGAGAGATTGATAGAATGGTTTCACTTTGACACGCGTCCTTCTATCAATGTGGTTATCTCACTGTACAAAATCTCTTGATCTCTTTGTGTTGCGAAACGGAAACGAAGTTTGGGTAGAAACGCCGACAAAATATTTTTTCTTCATGTGGGTTTAAACGCTGAATTTTTTTGGTATGAAACGGCGGTAAAATGACACAAGACAAAATTAAAAATTTTTAAATCCCGCCGACGTTTATTGGCTGAACAGATTTTCATGAAACATGGCTAAGAACACTCGGGATAAAAATTATCTATGACACAAAAAAAAAACTAAACGAAAATCGGTTCATCCGTTTGGGAGCTAAGATACCACAGATACGCAGACAGACACGTTAAAGTTATAAAACCCCTCTCTTTTTGCGTCGGGGGTTAAAAAGGGTCATTCTGAGATGATGCCATTGTTGTGCCATTGACATAGTGAAACAATTAGTTTAGCAGAATTTGGCCCCTGGATTACAGTGACGGAACCGTGGTGCCACTGCGATGTCCGGTGGTGGGACAAAACTTTTTCGTGGTCCTACCAAACACACACTTGACCGTCCACATCCTCCCATCCCCGCGAAGCATGGGGGGGGGTCAACATTGCTGTGTGAATTGTCCAGCTTTATTTATTTATATAGTGGCTCCACGTGCTTTCATGGTAGCGTAATTCTAGGTGAATTACGCTTTCTAGCGAGAACGATACTTATGCAAATATCCTACGCTACCAACAGTAGGTATAGTCATGAGACCTATAGCCATGAGAGCTGGAACTGCACGCTTCATGCAACGATTACGTAAGACACGGTCGATAGCCTGAGGTTGAGTTCTGAGTTCGGTTCGGACCCTGGAGGCCTATTTCAGTTCTGCAATACGCAATTGCGTGTTTCGTTTTGGCCATTGTTGGTATTTATTTATTTATTTGTATTAGGGGATCTTTCAGCACAATATACATAGTAGCGATGTGTGAAGATACAGGTGGCTGTATAATAATCGTTTTGGCCATTGTCGGTATAATAATAATAATTTGTAGTTGAAAAGTTTTATAATATTTTATTTTCTATTGTTACAAGATAAAATTAAAATTTTAAAAAACCCGCCGACGTTTATTGGCTGAACAGATTTTCATGAAACATGACTAAGATCATCGGAATTAAATTATCTATGACACAAAAAAAACTAAACGACAATCGGTTCATTCGTTTGGCAGCTACGATACCACAGACCGATAAACAGATACACAGACAAACACATCAAACTTAAAACACCCTTCTTTTTGCGCCGGGGGTTAAAATGGTTTTTTATCACAAGATTTACGAATAAATGAGTGTATATTAATAATATAATAATAATGCTGGACGATCCACACAGCATCAAGCCTCTACCCCACAGCCGCGATTTAGAAGCGCGGCTACAAAATCGCAACAAATCGCGCGACACACGCGCAATTTGTTGCGATTTTGTAGTGCCATTCCTCTGCGTTTTTGTAAGCGCGATATCTAGAAGCCACGCGCCAAAGGCGAAATCGCAGCAGTGTGTAAGATCGTATGCGTAAACAAATATCGCAACAAATCGTGCGACACAAGACGCGCTACAAGTGGGGCGGAGGCTTCACCTAGCCCCAAGCTAAGCAGAGCTTGTGTTATGGGTACTAGATAAACCAAAAGCTCTGCTGAGCTAGCCGCATCGGATGATGATGAAATAGTGCTTTATCAAATTGTTATCCACACATATGTATTGTTAACATTTAAATATGTTACTAATTAATAATATTGCATCAATTTGACCAGGAAAACTTTGATTCAGAGGGTTTTACCATTTCACAAACTCAAAACTATTTACATAAACTCTTATTAATTCCGTGTAACATTCATTAGTGATTAAACGTCGATATACAGGGCCTCCCATCCCATCCCACGCCTATGCCACATGGAGGGAAAGTAGGTGTTATAAATATTGCAGATAAAAAAAATTACAGAAAGAAGACTTCATTTTGATTTTCAAGGTTTGAAGGTCTGCCTGCGACCGTCGGAGGTTGCGGGTTCGATTCCCGCCTCGGGACAAATGTTTGTACGATCTGCAGACATTTGTCCAGGGCGTTCTGGATGCTTCTTATGTATATTAAAAAATATCTATTTATGTAGTGTATTGTATTAAGTAAGTATATCAGTTATCTAGTACCCATAACACCAGCTCTGCTTAGCTTGGGGCTAGATAATGCTGTGTGAATTGTCCAACATTATTTATTTATTTTATTATTTATTTTGAAAACAATTTTTACAAAATACATTCAACGGTTTTTGAGTAATCGCATGTCTGAACCGGGAACCGAACCCGCCAAATTGTGATAAAAAAACACCCGTAATTTTACAATACCAATCAAAAGGCTAATATTTCCAAATAACATAGCATCTTAAATAAAAGGAAGACCATGAAATTCTACATTTATTTAAAATAATTACGTTTTGCTTTCAATTAATTTAATTAGACAAATTCTCAAAATGTGTCCCATTCTGTAGTTCTTACCTATACAAATTCTCACTGTTGGCGAGTTCAATTCCCGGTTCAGACATGCGATAATTCAAACATCTTTGAATGCAGTTTAAATTGTTTTTAAAATCAAAATGAAGTCTTCTTTCAGTCAAACTTTCTATCTACAATATTTATGATACTTTCCCTACATGTGGCATGGCCGTATTACGCCCTGTTTAAATAGGTATCTACCTTCACCAAAATAATTAGTAACTCTTAATTATAATTAAATTTAAATGTGACTCAATATTGCAGATTGCCTCGAGTAGTTAATTCCAGACCTTTTATGACCCCGAATAATCAGTATTCTAGATAAACAAATACTTTCTTGACTTTTCGTTTATTATTCTCGGGCTCAATTTCAATAAACCTACTTCCTCAACCTCAACAGCCTGTATTGGTCCACTGCTGGACGCAGGCCTCGCCCTGATATACGCATTATTGGCTTTTATCTCATGGGGGTAAGGCCCATAATCCCCACGCTGGGCATGCGGGTTGGGGATCGCAGTTTGGCAATATCCCTAACGACAGCTTCAACAAATTTTATCACCAAGATTAGGCGTTTCTTCATGACTGTACTACGGAATACCGGCAGTCGAATTACCGGAGAACGGTATATCGAAAGTATACCTACGATACCGCAGATCGAAATACCGAAAGCACATGAGGCCGCATAACGGAATACCGAAAGCACAAAACACCGAAAAACTTTAGATCGGACGAACACAATCTCGAATGCACGCTATACTGAAAGATCACGAAATCGAAAGAACGCTATGTCGAAATTTTCATCAGGGCTGTACGTTAGTTTTTTCATAGATACAGATTTGATATTATATAATCTCTTGATCTCTTTGTGGTGCGAAACGGAAATTTGGGTAGAAATGCCGGATTTTTTTTTATATATTTTTTTATGTGGGTTGAATCGCTGACATTTTTGGTATGAAAAGCCAAAAATTTATTTGTGGTGAGAACCTGCCTGCGGTGCGAAACACCGCTACACCCCTGAAACAATATCTTTATCGGTGACGGCGGCAGTGGACAAATGGCAATGGGTGACAATAGGCTCTAATAATGGTTTCCCCACAAAAGCGGAGTTAATAAAAATCTAAACAAAATTATAATAATAACTAATAGGTACTCAGATGAAAGCAATGTTTAAAAAAATATAATCTCAAATTTTATCAACCAATACCTACGTTTGGGTCTAACTATTAATAAGTTTAAAGTTGAAGAGTCTTGTCTCGCAGAGATGTCGTAGTTGCGATGGTACCGAAGACTTGTACGGTGTAGGTGAGAGTTGTTACGTAAGTAAAGGCTCCATCTTTAGTAAAAGTGGCGCCACTTCATTAAAAAGACAAAGGTAGCTACATCAACATTTACATTTCCATTTTCAGAGCTCTGAGTTCAGTTTGTTGTATCGAGACGTCATCGTGGCGTCTCATTTTTGTTTGGAATTTGCCTAGTTCCGTGCCCGCACACTAGAGGTGCTGTACCAGTTTCCATAGAAAAAGGAGACGATCATTGTCTCGATACGTTATCGAAACTCGATAACCAGACTCAAGGCTTTGATCTTGGACAGGCCATGGGCACTCGTGTCTAGCACGTACAGTCGGCTACTCTTAGATTGTTTTATGTATCAAATCAGTTAAGAAGTTAGGTTTTTTTTATTTAGTTGTTCAATATTACTGAACATGTATAACCATAATATATTTTGCTACCAGTGAAAACATTATAAATAGACCCCTCAGCATATTAAGTACATGTCTTTCTCATGTATTTGGATAAATGTTCTTTACTTTGTAATTTTCTAGGTGTAAGTTTTCCTAAAATTCCGAAATAATACATTTTTTTTTCATTATTTATTTGGAAAGACTTTTGTCACCATGACCATGTCACTCCCGTAGTGAAGAGCGCGAATTGATAGACTAAACTTGGACTTAATGGTAGGGCATGAGTTATTTTTTACTTATTTATTTAAAGAAGGTAAATGACGTGGTCTTAGCCATAATGGTAAGAAAAAAGTTCAGTTATCGTGTTCATTGATTTCACTATCTTATTAAAAAAATCGTTTAGGGGAGGATAGTTCAGCATTAGCAGTGAATAAATAAATAAATGATGAAATAAACAATCCACACATAAATGAACAATAAATAAATAATTCTGGCCGATTCACACAGCATTATCTAGCCCCAAGCTCAGCAGAGCTTGTGTTATGGGTACTAGATAACTGATATACTTAATACAATACACTGATAGTTTTTATTATGCATTGAAAACATCCAGAACAACCTGAACAAATATCTGCAGTTTGTATAAACATTTGTCCCGAGGCGGAAATCGAACCCGCATCTCCTGCGTCCCAGGCGGACCTTCGGATCTGCACCACAGCGGTCGTCATCTAGCACAGCATCATCTCAGCCCCGAGCTAAGCAGAGCTTGTGTTATGGGTACTAGATGACTGATATACATAATACAATACATTACATAGATAAATATTTTTTGTGGCCGTAAGGCGAGTGCAGAGTGAGAGTACAGCGAGTGCTGATAGAAATAATCGCAGTAGCACCACTTACAGACGAGTTAGCACTAAAATCCGCTCGTTCTTGAGCGCTTTGTTAAACGAGCGGCCAAAAGTCAGGTTTCACTGGAAGCGATCGAATTTCAAGATAACTCGAATGCACATTTAAATGAAGTGATGTTTAATGGATACTCTAGAGAATAACAACGAGCTCTGGTCGAATAAAAGAACCATAATGTAGCTGAGCTGCTTCTCTGTTTCAACAGCAGGTGATAATAATCTGAAAAAATACAGATTGGTGAAGTGTAGGGCTGTTAGGACGTGGACACAGTAGGTTGTTTAATTGCGTATGTTTTAAGCACCTGATTAGGTTACTTAATTCTTAAACTAATTTCTGCCCGTGGTTTCGCACGCGTTGTTTCTATGAAAACTTTAAAAGGTTATTTCTATATAACGGGAACTGATTTATTCCATAAAAAGTACCCTATGAGTTTTTCCAGGCGACTAACATCTATGCAAAATTATAGTCTGATCTGATACATTCAGTAGGTTTGGTGTGAAGAAATAACAAATATTATAATCATCCATCCACTCAAACTACATTTATAGTATAAGTGTGATCAAAAAATATTATTAATACTTAGCTGAATGTTGAAACACTTATTTGACAACTTCGGCTGCGATCCAAAATCTTGTGGGCGGAAGTAAGACTAACCATTTAATTCAACCACAGGAATATCTCTCAATATATTTCTGTGAATTCAACGCTAGCAACAGAACATCGCTGATTTTCCATTCCCATCTCACTAAAACCAGTGATAGACGTTATCTCCGACCAGTTGTGAAGGAAGGCGTAGCATACCTGAGACTCTTCCAGTCGTGTCGGCCAATGTCGGTGTACCATGGAACGGTGCCAAAGCAATTAAATCGAAAAACCACACACGTCTCTGCTCGTCGCCCAAGCAAATTGCTCCCCTTACTTGCACTTTTTCGCAACCTCAGCAACCTATCTTTGAGTTCGTCAAGAATTTAAGCGGGTTTATTACGAACTTAACTTGTGTTTTGGAAGAACCGCACTCACCCTGAGAGAAGAAGTCCCTCGTTAGGGGATGAAATGTTAGCGTTCTTCCAGCACGAACAAGAGTCCGTAGCGAACCTGCTCACATTCTTTAATGAATTCGTCTAACTGCGAAAGTTTTTTTCTTGTAGTTTTTTTGAATGTTTGAGTTTAAAACTTACGTGAATGGCGGATCCTCACTGGTCGCGCAAGAAATTAAAATATTTTCAGATTTTTTGTATTTTCTGCGTTCAAAAAGTAATCTATCTACCTAGAAGGTAGTTTTGCGACAATTTTAAGCTATTTGCTATGAGGCCATGCTAAAAAACTCCGAATCAATTGTCGATATAAAGTATTAGTTACTGAAATCGACATAATGTCTCACTCTAAACCGACGAATGAATCGAAGTTAGTTTAAGCATAGGTGCATAGCAAATAGATTACAAAGGTCGTAAAACTATTTACTACCAGCTAGATACATTCCTTGTAGAACGTGAAAAATACTAAAAAAACTATTTTATTTTATTTCTCGCAAGACACCTTAGGGCAACCTACCTTAGGGCCCGTACTTTGAAAGCGTGCTGAGTCATATATCTATTCGCCCACAACCACAATCTATACTCAAGCGAGTAAGGGCGATTGTGCACTACAAGGAATTTTACTGTCCGGCAGTCCGATTTTTTACGGTCCGAAGTGGCATGAAAAAAACGGATGATTGGCTTGTGCACTTGTCCGTCTTTACTCGGATGATACGCCTCAGTTTAGCTCCGTCTTTTCAGTCTCTTTTCAGTTCTCCGTCAGTTAAACTACACGCCATGCACGCGAAATTACTCTGAACGATGAGTTTCTTGGAACCGGAAAAAACCGTTCCGGAATGGGGAAAAGTAAAATATCGGACGGTAAAATTACGTATAGTGTATACATTATATGGCGTGCCATATCGGACCGTAAAAAATCGGACTTCCGGACAGTAAAATTCCTTGTAGTGCACAATCGCCCTAACGCTTTTCTAAGACATAAGCGTTGCTCAAGCATAGATAGATCACTGAGTAAGCATTCATAATACGGGGCTTAGTCTAGTAGGCCATAAGGTACCTACTTTTGTTATGTTACGGATACTCAAAATATTTAATGAAGGTTTTTGACAAAAATATTTTTTCGTAGAGCCCGAGACTTCCGTCGATTGGGACCGCTAGGTATAGGGACCGCGGTCCCATTCGCCGGATTGATTTAATTTTATTATTTTTCTTCCGGCGAATAGGACCGCTCTCGAAACTACGAATGCGCTTGTAATTACATCGAGTTACTGTGACTGACGTGTGTTGTCACAGTAACTGTAACTGTTGTCACGAAAGTCTTGGTCAACTGTTCTGTTCCAAGCCCACGTTTGAAATAATATCTGTTCTTATTCTGTAGGTTCTGAAGTTTTAGGCTTCGATCATACTGCGAGCCTGGGGCGGCGGCGGCGGCGGCGGCGGCGCGGCGGGCACGAATTAACAAACATATGAAACTGCCGTTTCAATTCAATTCAATTTAAAAAATTATTCATTAGGACCTTAAATAACATTTGTCTGGTACAATTTATAGTGTAAATTTAATCCTAGAATGCACAAACATACATAAATAGAAAACGTTTTAGAAGCTAGCGTGTGCGCTTATCAAAACTTACGTAGGTAGGTGTTTTTACAAGTAGGTAGGTGTTTTTACAATTCGCGTTACAAAAGCATAACTACTTCATCATAAGTAGATGTTATTTTAAAATAAATATAGTTGTAGATACATTCTTACAAAATATGCAAGCTGTAGATTGACATTGCTTAATGACATAAATTTTTGTATAAAATTGCATTGTTGATTGAAACTGCTGTTTGAGTTCATACTAAAGTGACTAAGCGGGCGCGGCTTATGAGTGTTAGCGCGCATAATTTTCAAAAGCACCCGCGCTAGCCTGGCTATATGGTTGAAGCGTTATATTTACATAATATAACATACCTACCACTGTAAATGTTCTCTTACTATGCAGTGTTTGGCGTCACAAATGCCAGGTTATGAATAAAACCAATGAACCTTCAGAATACATTTTAATATTAAAAGAGCGTGGCAGCTAAATGCGCAATAAGAGACAATTTCAACAAAGCCAGATTTCTGAAGCTGACAATCTCATTCATATCGCAATAGCAGCCCATTTGTCTTGTCTACATCTCAATGGATAGACACTTATTGTTTGGTATTTGGTATGACATACATGTCAAGGTTTTCATCCTATCGATGGGTAGTAACGTAGTAAGGAACTATATGGATAGAAGAACTTTGAGAGTCAGTCACAACTATTCTGCTGTATGGCTAGGCAAGCTCATATTGCCAGTCGGGCCGCGGATGTTTTAAAATGTTCCCGTGGTTTGGCGAAAATGGTGAGAGATGACACCGGAGAGGTTTTAGTGGGTATTACGTCCTTCTCAGGGCGTCGTCGAGTCCCACATAATTCTGGTCCAAGACCAGTTTATTCGTTAATGAGTTTCTTCGCCATATAAAAAAAGGCAAGCCCATATACCTACTTAGGTATGGGTTCCTTTATGTTCGAAAGGAATAGGCTTGCACAATACCAAAACTAAAAACTACCGCTGACCTGTCAATGTTGTACCTATTGCTAAAGTGCAACGAATTACTCAAAATCATTCAAAAGCAATAGCCTAATCGGCAGAATTAGGGCAAAAAGTCGCGAAAGCCACGAAACAAAGACGAAGAAGAAGAGATCGCATGCAACTATTGGATCGCTGTCATACCATACTACGAAAAATATAGTTCCCCTCTATCCTGTAGGGGTGCTGCAAGGAGCTCAATGTATGGGATGAAAACGAAAATCCTAAGGATTCCGATGTGACGTTACGTACTACGGTGTGATTTTTTATGTTGTCGGTATGTTTACAGCGTCCGCGGCTTTCGACGCGTTTTCCAGAATAAAAATTCAGCTTCATAACATACTTATTTCATGAATAATTTGAGCTCGGTCCTTTATTTAGGTAGTTTTGGCCACTTATTCCTAGTAGTTCTATGCTGTAGTTCTGTACAGAATTTTATTAGTAAGATACAAATTGTCCCAGTAGTTCTGTGCAGTAAAAATATATCGCAAAAAAGCCTTGCCCTGTTAAGTCGAACTCAAGGGGGATTTCAAGGGGGAAAACTGAAATAACCCAAAAATAGCTAAGTCGTAAGTAGCTATTTTAAAACCAGCGTTGCTATACTTTCTGTTGAGCAACATTAAGCTGAGGCAGGATCATTTGGTTCACATGGTGGACAAAGTGTTTTATATTTAAATTTATTGTTTATGGTATTTTGTGAGCCAATAAATTAATTTTCTTTCTTTTCTTTCTATTTTAAACATATTATTCCAACAACCGTGTATTGTATGAATTATTAGATCTTTGCTAAAAAGCATTCTGGCTGTTCTCGTTATAAATGATATCGTGTGAAAATGAAGCAACAGCTGCGCGGCTGCGCCGTGTTTTGTTCTTGGATTAATTGTTCCTGTCAAATTAACCTCACACTTATTTGAGGTCTGAAACTTCGATCCCTTCTAGGTACCCTTAGTATCTGAGAATTTTTCGATTAGTCCTCCGCACTAAATAACCTACTATTTAGCATGCAGTGTCCACCTATAACAGGTTGTGCAATGAACTATCTCATTAAGTGTGCATTTTATATATAATAATAATAATGCTGGACAATTCACACAGCATTATCTAGCCCCAAGCTAAGCAGAGCTTGTGTTATGGGTACTAGATAACTGTTATACATAATACAATACACTACATAGATAGATATTTTTTATTATACATAGAAAAACATCCAGAACTCCCTGAACAAATATCTGCAGATCGTACAAACATTTGTCCCGAGGCGGGAATCGAACCCGCAACCTCCTGCGTCGCAGGCAGACCTTCGCCCGCTGCGCCACAGAGGTCGTCAAACCTACTATATAACCTACTATTTAGCATGCAGTGTCCACCTATAACTGGTTGTGCAATGAACTATCTCATTAAGTGTGCATTTTATATATAAAAATTATTGTAACACCTACTGGTAGACCTAATAAACAAAGTAAAAATAAATAAAAAAGATTACTTAAATCTGTTTGATGCGGTCAGTGAGGAGGGTCCTATGCTGGCCTGTCAACGCTAGTCATAGATGGATCTTACATAAATTAATGTAGGTAGGTTCATTGTCATGTGTGGGTATGTTTTTTAGCAGCATATTGGTGTAGATTCTATTATTTTAGGATTCCTAACTTAAATTTTACGATTTCTAAATTTTCTAAGTTAGGTTGATCTAAAAATTATGGTATTCTCTGTAATTAGAACGTGTTTAAAAATCGCAAAACGTAAGTTCAGTAGTTATCTATAGGTTTTTGGACTGAAAGCCTTTAAATTTTAATCATGACCAAATTAGATGCCTCCTAAAATTAGGTAGACGTGTCTAATCATGGCAAAAATATATTATGCAAAGAATAGGGTTGTTTTAGATCTGTCAACCTTATTTTAGGGCTATCATTCTAATTTTAAACCTGTCAGTCTAATTTTTCAAACATAGAATAGCTATTGTCTATTTGACATTCCTAAATCCTAATTTAAGCTTATTTTAGCTGATTCTAAAACCACAGAATCGACATCAATGAGTTAATTTTAAACTAAATTAACCACTGGCTAAATTATAATAGTCTAGGTAAATTATAAAATAGTAGGTATATAAGTACCTACATGTTGACTCGGAAATATTAGACTGTACTTCGCAGCTCGTACCGAAACTGCAGAGCAAACCAAAGATCTCTTCATTTCAATTTCAAATGAACGAATCTGCTGGCTGGTAGTTTATACGAACCTACTGTAGGTTTGTAGCGTGGATTGTAGGTACCGTTTTTTTGTTTTCCTAGATGCTCAGTAAATTTACTCCGTATTTTGTAGAATGAAACAAATTGCTAATTTGCATTATTTTCTTTTTGTCCTCCTTCTTGTCCATGAAGCTTCATTTCTGTAAACATAAATGATTTTCTTTTGTAATTTGGAAAACCCGACATTAATACACGAACATTTACATTAATACGAATACAGTGTGTTTAGCAAAACGTGTGCTAAAAGATAACAGGAGGTTGGTAGAACCAAGTCAAATGACTTCTTGGCTTTTTAACCCTCAAAACTCTCTCGGCTATTTTATGTTTATAATTCTTTTCCCAAATTTTGCCCGGACATTTTATTAATATTTTTTTACATACAGAATGTAGGCCCGTACCATAACAATCATTATTCTTATGTGATCTAGGTAAATAAAGCAGATGTGGGCACGCAAAGTGTGGAAAAACTAAAATTAGACATGAAGGTAAACTTTTATTTAAATTTCAAAAAAACGATGTGTTCTCATATTCATTCTAGCACACAATCTGCTGAACACCCTGTATGTAACTTTTACCTACCTACTATGCTTGTGGTCATGACACTCAAATTATTCTTGCATTACTGACTTGTCAGTGTTGTCAGTCCGCGCTGGCCTTGAGGAGCGTATTAACGGTCGTCATATCATAACACATTAGTCTAAATTCATCATCAATTTGTTATAGCTACATCTGTTTGTGAGTACGTATTCAAAACAATTGGAACATGACACGGGAAATTGATGACCAATGAGTAAAAATGGCTTAGAAATCCGCACCTAATGATGACATATGATTTTATGGTTGCCAAATACGGATAGTCTTTTTAGTATGGACAGTATAGAAATGTTATTTGGCGTGTTTTAAAAAAGTATAAACCGACTTTAAATTGTTCTATCGGCGCCATCTAGTTAAAATTCGAGGCTAATTTAGTTTGATGACACATCGAGGACCCTATCCAATAAAAAAAGAATTATCTAAATCGGACTACTCTGTAAAAAGTTATGCATGTTCATACATTACAAACAGTGAGTGAACAATCATCCCTATGTTGGATTTAACCCTTAGGATTGGATTTTTTTTCCAAATTTGTATGGCACCAATTTCGGGGTATACCCTTTCCAATAAAAAAAATTATTATTAAAATCGGACAACTCTGTAAAAAGTTATGCGTGTTCATACATAAAAACAATAAACGCGTCGACTTGAGAACCTCCTCCGTTTTTCGTCGGTTAAAAATCTTTATAAACAAAATTTTAAAGGATAAGCAAATAACTATTGATCTATTCTTCACATACATTTTATGGGTATCCTGCTTACGGTCTTCCCACGCACTAATTTTTCCGCACGATATCCTCTTCGGGACGGATCATGTGTGTCAATGACAGTTATTTAGGCGCTCATTCTCTTTTTTGCTTTAGTCTTGATTACCGGAATCTTTCCAGTAAGATTACCAAAAAGAAGACAAAAATGGAGTATTCCCATTTAGGGCACCAATTTTTACGGCACCACATTTACGGCACCTATTTTATTCCCAGTTACAGACACTACTTCACTACTTGGGTGGGCAACCAAGAAGAAGGAGTGTCTAGTGATGGGGTTTTAAAATATTACAACTACCTACCTAACTGTAACTTTTGCAATAAGATTTTGATATAAAATAAACGTAGGTACATAGTTTTAAAAATAAATTAGTAGGATTGACGCAAAATAGCAAACCCTACGACAAATCCTCGTGGAAATGGCAACATGATTGTGTGATTGATTGAAATGCCTTTCCATCACATCATTTCGAGTTACACAATGTGGGACGAGCATTTCAACGGTAATAAACCGAAATTATCATGTCATTGCTCAGGGTTTGAGCCTTTTTATTAACAGTATTTTCAGGCTTTTTATATGAGGTTTATTTCTAAGGACTTGGATGTATCGTTATTGGAAACTCCAGTGGCCTAAATCTGAACGAATTGCTTGAAAAAGCGCTGACAATTTGGATACATTTCATTTTGAGGCAATTTATTCGTCCCGATGCATGAAAAAAAAAATATATTTTATATAATATATATTGATTAATAATGCGTACAGCATTATTAATCAATATATATTTTTCTTTAGGAGTTTTTGGCATAGGGTATTTTTGAATAGCAGAGACATTTTCTGGATTAGGTTTTATTCCCTCTCTGGTGATGACATGACCTAAGTACGCGGTTTCAAGTTTGAGGAACTCTGATTTGTCGAGTTGTATTTTGAAATTAGACTCGCGTAGCCTTTGGAATACCTTTTCAAGGTTGATCATATGTTCCTGTAGTGACGTAGAGAAAACTATGATGTCATCCAGGTATACGAGGCCAATGACGTTTTGTAGGCCTCGAAGAACGTTGTCCATGGCTCGCTGGAAGGTAGAGGGCGAATTTTTCATCCCCATGGGCATCCTTAAAAATTCAAATTTACCCTGTTCAATAGAGAAGGAAGTCTTATGGATGTCGTTCGGGTCCATCTCAACTTGATAAAATCCAGATGCTAAGTCAAGTGTCGTGACATTTCAGCACAAGACATATAAAATCTTCTCGAGTTAGACTCAGAAACAGCAGAAAAAGGATAGATACCTACCTAATTTGCACTTATGGAAAAATCCATTCACAAACAAAACTATGTGCGGAATCTATATCGGGTCGGTAGTCGAAAAAAATTACCCAGAACTCTCTGAAGTTTTGATAAAAAGCTTTACTCTCATGCCTTTTCCTAGCTACGTGAGCTATTAAGTCAAAGCCAGATCTCTTCTCATTCATTAAGCTCCCCTACAATTTCCGAGGTCACGTTACTTCTTTTCATTTAAAAGTTTGCTTGGGTCTTATTTCCTAAATAAGGGTTGCGTTGAAGTTTCTAGCGCCAGTTGGACCAGTTACGTCACTCCCGGTCGATAGCAACCGGCGCACCCAGATACGCCTGAACAGACGACGAATTCAACAACTTTAATGTTCACTTCGTTTTGAGTTTTGTTCATGTTTTCTTTGCATTGTTGTGCTAGGTTTGTCAATACTGCGGCCGAAGCCGTAAAGGCCTCGCAATTATAAGTCACCCACGTAAGTGCTGACAAACGAACACTACTTATAAAATCCTTAAATAGTGTAGGCTAATTATGATGATGTATGTAGTTCCTAGGTTTAACAGAAAGTAAGGTAATATTGTTTGTCATAATTGCAGCGAATGTCGTGACCATTGGAAATAATTGGAACAAAAGTGTGTAAAACGCTCTCTCGTTAAAAAGTTTTGAATACCTACTCATTGTTTGTTATTTTTGTACAGCAATACCGAATACAAAATAAAAAATACTGAAAACGTTAGTGGAATTTTATCAAAATATGGCTTTTGGGTATATACTCTATTTTTTTTTTGCGCTTATTTAGTTTTGTTTGACGAACGAGTGAATTGTTAATGTACAACATCTATTTCTAAGTATTAAAATGGGTATATTGGGTACGAACAGAGGGATTTTCTGGGATTTCCGACCCGTATGCGCAGCGTGGGGATTATGGGCATTACCCCATGTGATAAAAGCCAATAAGGTGCTTATCAGGCGGGGCCTGCGTCCAGTAGTGGACCAATACAGGCTGTTGAGGTAGTCTATTTCTATCGTTAGCTGTCCTGTATCCTCTTAACAATTTAATTTATACCTATAACCATAAAGTTGGAACTTTCGGTTCTAGATATAGTTTAATTAAGTTAAACCTGTTCATTCGCAGGGAGTCGTTGGATGGAGGTGGCTCGGGACCGCTATTTGTGGCGTCGTTTGGGGGAGGCCTATGTTCAGCTGTGGAGGCTTATGTTCAGCAGTGGAGGCCTACGTTCAGCAGTGGAGGCCTATGTTCAGTAGGGAAGGCCTATGTTCAGCAGTGGAGGCCTATGTTCAGCAGTGGAGGCCTATGTTCAGCAGGGGAGGCCTATGTTTAGCAGTGGAGGTATACGGGCTGATGATGATGATCATGGAACCTATTAATTAATTCCTAAGCTAGCGTCTTGGGTACGCTTCGAATCGATGACGGCGTATTGATATGGATTAGTAGAGCTGCTTCTAGATTGTTAGCAACAGTCTGCAGTTAGCTGAACTGTTTCAATTGTAATTACTAGTTCTAATTTGTCTAATCAGTTATCTAGTACCCATAACACAAGCTCTGCTTAGTTTGGGGCTAGATAATGCTGTGTGAATTGTCCAGCATTATTTATTTATTTAATTTGTTTCTTTTCTGGACTCATCATTGAATAATATTAATTATAATTATAACCAGCCCACTAATGATTAGGTTGATGATTATGATTATGACTGATTGAATAGGTCATTATTTGTTTGCCAAATGTATAATGCATATGACTTTGATAATCATTTAGGGGAACCCCAGACAACTTTAGGTTAAAAATTATCAGTAGTATATGACGACGTCTGTGGCGCAGTGGGTAAAGGTCCGCCTGCGACGCAGGAGGTTGCGGGTTCGATTCCCGCCTCGGGACAAATGTTTGTACGATCTGCAGACATTTGTCCAGGGCGTTCTGGATGTTTTCTATGTATAATAAAAATATCTATGTATGCAGTGTATTGTATTAAGTATATCAGTTGTCTAGTACTCATAACACAAGCTCTGCTTGGCTTGGGGCTAGATAATGCTGTGTGAATTGTCCTGCATTATTTATTCATTTATTTTTATATACAATATGGAATATGCCAAGGTTATAAGATGTATATTTTTGTTTTTCAGGTAAGTAAATCGGGAATAAAGAATTTCATCTTTGGTAAGTACTTATCACTAAGAGATCCATAAAAACACCTACCTAGAGGTTTCTGAAACGGGTACTAACTTAGTATCCTTTTCAGAAACCCTTATACATAAATGTGTTAATGTGTTATGTCTGTACTACATAAAGACATATGACATTAACACATTTATATTAATTTTGCAAAACTTAGGATGGATGGCTGTAGGTATGTTTTTTTTACTTCTTCACGCCAAAACTACTGAATCGATCGGGCAGTTTTGCGTAGTTGTAGGTACTTGGAATAACATTAATTCTTCACATGTGCGTCATCGGCCGTGAAAGTGGTAAACGTTTCCATTGAAACGAGGCATGCAAAGCCGCCGTCAGTAACCAGTATTAGAGTAACGGATAGAAATTAATTATATAAGTAATTATATAATTAATTTTATATTTTTTTAATTTTTATATACCTTATTTTTCCATATACTCAATTGATATTCAACTTAACAGACCACAGAATATGAGAAAAATTAATAAGTGGTTTTTTTGTAGAAAAAAAAATTACCTGAAACGAAAGTCGAGACTATTTACCTAGTACGTAGTCAGGAGTGCTTTCTCTAATTTCAACATTTGCAGAAAACTTGAATAAAGTTCAAGTTGCATCCCATTTGCACGACAACGATTGCAAGTCAACCAAAGTCCGGCAGATCGGTTAGCGGAACGATAAATAGAGTTAAATTGCCAAGAAATAATTTTAACGTCGCTATCGAAGTCTATTTCATATTTTAAGCACTTTGATCATTAACCTAGGTACGCATGATGCTTCGAATGGGACCATTAGGTGCCTAATGAACGATTACAGCACATTTTATTTATACATCAAATTTTTATGCGAAGAGATAAGTAAATTGTTAACTAGGAAGTACTCGGGCACAGCTTGATCGCCACTTGACCTTTAAACAGTTGCGATACTCATCGTCACCTGTACGGTTTCATGATCAACTGTCCCCTAAGGTCTCCGCCACCTTCAGCAATCGGATTACGACGTCATGAGTCAGCTCTGCGGTTTAAGTTATTAACGAGTATAGGCGGATGATCCCATGTCATGTTGCATGTTGCTCTTCTGCAAGGGAGCATGGAGAATGACTAGGGCAGTGTCATAACAGGAAGGTCCAAGAGGTTGGTACTGCACTGGAATACCATACAAACTCTGGGAAGACAAGATTAAGAAGAAGGCTGGGCCGTTCTGGATTCAAGTAGCCCCTATAATAGGGAAAAATAGACGGCTTTGGAGGATGCCTTCACCTGCACAGGATTCTTGTAAAAAGAACAAAAATAAACGAAAAAACTTAATCTAAACTATCTACTACATATTGTTAATAATTATAAGCTTTACCTACATACAATATTTTTAAGTTTTTGCTATTATTCGTTCGTTTCTAAGCATTCGTGTGTGCAAGAAATCAATACTTTTTATTTATTATTTAGCTGCATTCTTACTACCCGTTGTCCTATTACTCGTTTTCCCGTCGGAATGAAGCATTTTCCCGTGGTAAAAAGTAGCCTATCAGGAATAATGTGGTAAAAGAATTTTTCAAATCGGTCCAGTAGTTTCGGAGCCTATTCAATACAAACTAACAATCAAATCTTTCCTCTTTATAATATTAGTATAGACTAGACGATCGCCTCTCGGTTTCACCCGCGTAGTACCCGTTCCTGTGGGAATTCTTGGATAAAATATAGCCTATGCTATATTTTATCCAGGAATTTTATCCAGTATATCACTCCCTGAAAAGTAAGCTTCCTAACGGTGAAATAATTTTTCAAATCGGTCCAGTAGTTGCGGAGCCTATTCAATACAAAGAATCAAATCTTTCCTCTTTATAATATTAGTACAGATATAGATTTATATTAGGGATGATCCAGGTCGGTGCACTGAGAGGCAGAGTCGGTGCGGCGGCGGTGGCAGCGAGGGGAAGAGTTGAGTCGAGTCCGTGGATCGTAGCCCGCGCCCGCTGCCGCCCGTGAGAGGCGAGCGCCCTTGCCGAACGGGTCGCACGCACAGTTCTCCTCTAACCACGAGTGAGCGCGCTGCCTACCGCGGCGCGCCCTCTCTTACCGTACCCGCCACATGTCCACCAAATGTCACCTACCTGCATTTCCCGATAACGTCCGATTACCAATTAACAGCGCCAAATAGCACGTGAAGTGCGCTGCGCGGTTCGGTTTGCGGTACTTCGTCATACTTGAGTTTTCGAGTGAAGTTTTTCATGTTTGATTATTAAGTTTCATATGGAATGTGTTGTTAGATGCACGGCCTTCAGCGTCAATGTTTTTGTGAGATTTTTTGCCGGTAACTAGATGTGTGTTTATGGGGTCGTGTCGTATTAATGAAGTGCAGTGGTTCTTTGCGAAGCAGGAAATAGCCAGTGAACAGTTGTTGCAGTCTTGCAATGTGTTTGTTCTGTGCTTGTACCGGTAGGTAAACAATGCATACCTAACTTACGTGGATTTGACTGTGACGTAGAATTCCGGTTTTTGTTTACGAATTCGATGCTGATTGCGACCTTGGGTACTAAGGCATAAGATACTTTGTATAGACATTTTTAATGTTAATTAGTGTCACGTGGCTTTTAGGTAACCTTTGATTTCTCTTACATTCTCTTTGTTCGCAAAGGCAAGCCTTTCTTTATTGCGGCTGATGTAGATAATTTCTCATAATTGTTTATTGTTAGTGTCTTTTTGCCATGATAAGAAACTCAAACCATACCTAGCTGATACATTATCTTCCGAGTATTCAAACACATTTCTGTAGTTCGCAAGTAAGTTTCTACCACATGTACATTACTTCAACAATATGCATTTTAGTCTCAATTATTCGCAATTAAAAAAGCATTTTGTGATATGTCCATGACCGTAATTAGCCTTGATAACTTTCATTAGCAAACGCAAATTTTCTACCGCACACGTCGATATTTAAAAGTGAAGACGTTTCTCACAACGTCATAAAAACTGTCGTTTACACAAAACACCAAGTAAACTGCTACTGTACGAGCAGTAATCGTTTTACTGCCAATTAAAAGCAGACATTAAAAATGTCTTTACCCAATCGGAAATCCATAAACTACGCGGCAAAATGTCTGGTTTACCGAAATACCGATATAACTTACAACGGGATGTTCTTACCTCCATTTAAACATGTATGAAAATTAGTTTTAAGGTAAATCTATTTTACTAAAAAAAATTGAATTGTTTTCACACATCAGCTGGGACGATCAGAAAAAACTTGCAGTTTACAAATGTCTCATACATTATAATATCACACTATCACACTAATATTATAAATGTGAATGTTTGGATGGATAGATGGATGGATGTTTGTTACCTCATAACGCCAAAACTACTGAACTTATCGGGCTTAAATTTTGCATACCAGTAATTCTAATCCTGAAATCAGTTCGCATGGGATATAAATCACCTTTAAACGTTTCCATGGAAAAAACGCGTGCGAAGCCGCGGGCATTAACTAGTTTATAATATAACACGAACGTAATTGTGAACTTTCTTATAAAAGGAAAAAATGATCATCTCAGGGTGTCATTTATTATTATCACAGTTAAATGTAAATAGAAACAAGGTAAATAACGCGAGACACACCCGTGTACCATATAGTTGATATATACATATTGTTTTATAGGCAGCCATGACGCGCGCGTTGATGTCTTTTGTATGGTGGTCGTTAAAATACTGTCATGACTTTTTCCGCGCAAAAATATCATTCAATTCAAAAAAAACCCTTAAGCTTTAAAGGATAATAAATCAAATCTAGTTTGACTGTAACAAACATTATCATTAAGATTGTAAAACATAAGAAAATACTCCTAGAACCAAAGAAAATTTAACTTAATATCTAGTGCACTTTTAGTAAAAATATGAAGCTTGTTAATTAATTCATTCGGGCGGCAGCTTCTGAAGAGTTGCTACGACAAAAAGAATAGTTTTATGAGAAGGCAAGACTTTCTGTTAACTTTTTATTATTCTTTTATGAATGCTCTACAAGTCTAGGAATATAATTTGCATCGAAATAAGATAGCTGATAGTTGGGCCGCCTAATTACCTAGGTATGTAAAAACCAGATGATGAGATATCCGACAAGCTAAATCCCTTCCCGTCTTCAAAAGTATGGTTCATCAACACTATCTGTCCACTCTTGATAAGTCTTCCTGATATTCTTTATTTATTTTGTTATTTATTCCTTTTTTTTGTGTCTGTTTGCTCTCTTTTATCTTTCTATTATTAATAAACGATTTCATTTCTGCTTTCTATAGCTCCTACTTGATTGTTTAATACTTATTTTAGTACATCGTCAATAACGCCACCGTCAGCTTCAATACGTACCGATCCTATCCATCCAAAGGTTGCCTGGAAGAGATCGCTGTTAGCGATAAGGCCGCCGATTGTGCCATATTCTATATAGTTAGTATTAAGTTCTTATTAAATTGTTCTGTGTATTGATGGTGCAATAAAGATATAATCTATCTATCTATCTATCTATAATGGCAGTCGGATGTAAGCGGGTTAACTACGAACCTTATTTGTGTTGGAAGAACACCAACGTTTCATCCCTTAAGGGGAACATTTTCAGCATTCAGGGTGTGTGCGCGGTTCCAGACGTGCGCGTTCCCCTCTCTCAGAACACTAAGTTGGTATTGAATTCGTTAGTTTTTATAGTAAAACTAGTTGACCTGGCGAACTTCGTAGCGCTCTCGCCTTTTAAGCCTTCATATTTTTATATTGTGAAAAAAAAATTGTGAATCTAAACCATTCCCAGATCCCCTTGAACACACACAAAAAATTTCATCAAAATCGGTCCAGTCGTTTGAGAGAAGTTCAGTGACATACACACTCACAGAAGAATTATATATATAAAGATAGTATAAATTCGATCGTTTTAACGTTCGTTCACCGTGGTACCATTAGATAGTACCACTGATGGTACTGTGGTAAATTTTTTTTTGCTGTGGTACCATTGATGGTACTGTGGTATTTTTTATTTACCGCTGTACCATCACCACAAAGTCAATGCACTTATTATTTTAATACAGGAGATCTAACAGGAGGTGAAAGTTTTTCTATACCTACTTCTCTAATCTAAGGATGATGCACAGGCTGTCAGTCCTAAGATAATAGTAAAATTTTCAATGTGAAAATTTTCAATGAAATCCATAAGCATTATACCTGTAAAGTCGCAAAGGTTTTTTTTGGTACCTGTGATGATAACAAGACAAAATTAATAATTTGGAAAACCCGCCGACGTTTATTGGCTGAACAGATTTTCATGAAACATGGCTAAGAACACTCGGGATAAAATTATCTATGACACAAAAAAAAAACTAAACGAAAATCGTTTCATCCGCTTGGGAGCTACGATACCACAGACAGATACACAGACAGACAAGTTAAACTTATAACACCCCTCTCTTTTTGCGTCGGGGGTTAAAATAGCTTGGAAGATAAAGTCATGCAATTTCTGATAGGTGTCAAACCGCTGGCAGAAATTTTTATAAGCGACTCGGTATAGACCTACCTGCTTTGAAACAAAATAGAAATCGGATGAGTTGACGCATGAAAATAATATTAATTATTCAAGGTGACCTTGAATAATTAATACCTTGAATAATTAATATTATTTTCATGCGCCTCTCACACGCACTCATCCGAAGTGGATGAAATTTGCAAATTTTTCCTCTTTATAATATTAGTATAGATTGAGTATAGTCTTATGTCTAATCAATAGAAACATATCGATCATTCGTTCCATGAAGTGGCTCGGAATGATGCTGACGATGTTACGCATCGTAAACAAGTGTGCCGTTTCTATCTATTTACCTTCATCATACAGAACCTATTTATATTCCATAGGTAGGATACATGTATGGTACACATACATAGATGTGTGAGGCGTCTAATCAATCGCATATTTGCAAACTGTTCTAAACAAACAAACTTGTCAATGCTAGTTCTAATAACAAAACTTGGTCAATATTACTCACGCGTACTCGCTGGGGAGGAACTTTGTACGCCAAAAAAATAAAGGGAACTTTCACTTTAGAACATTTGCATTTTATTTCACGACCTCTCCGGAATAACTTACGATGTAGTAAAACAGGAGTGGTATAATGGCTTCTATGTCAGTTGCTTTTTCAGATTTATTTCGCAGCTCGGAAATTAATTTCATGAAACCTCATTTTTACACAAACATCGCTGGGTCTTGAACTCATGAATGTGAATTAAACGTTTATATTTTATAAAGGACGAATGACCCCTTTTAAAGTCAACCGGAATGTGATGAAATTCAAATAAGGTACCTATTGCCGACCGATAAGTACCAACACGGTCGCCTTTCAGCCCGCGAATAAATTGAAAATGATCAATAAAGTGTCGAAGCTTAAAATCGTTTCAAGTCCCAATGCCCACTAACTGAAAGGAATTTGTGGAATTTGATCGACATATCCTGAGTTGGATGGTTGTTGAGTGTGAAATGGGCCGGCAAGTGCCTTCGCCAGTAATCCAAGGGCAGGCTTCGTGCAAGATACAACCGCGATAATCTTGATCCAAGGTCCATGAAAGCAAATCGCTGAATATGATATTGCTTCTTGCCGAGTCGACAAATCGAGCAGACTTGACACGTTTTTGGGAAAATTAGATTTTAGTCGTAAAGGAATGAACATATATAGATGTCACGTAAGCCTTTGTGCTTTTTTCAAGGGTAGGCACCGTATATTTCTCCCGGTCTTGAATAGCCTACTTCATGTATGACAAGTAGAGTTGGTCCGTAGATGCTAGACCAAGTTCGGTCTAGCGAGCCAGCATTATTTATTTATTTAGAAGAGCTCATGATAGGAGTCTGTAATCCCTAGGGTCGGTAATCCCTAGGGTCTTTATATTTTTCCTGTAAAATATAGATCCATATCCACAAACGCTACATACATTTCAGATGGATCACTTTGCAACGTCATCGAAATCGATGAGGAAGGTTATATTTACGTATTTTCCCTATTTATTGTATTTATTTATCAAAGTTTCTGATTTTGGTCATAGGTAGGCAAAAATTTCACAACTGTTTTTTTAACAATTAAATTTAATAATATTTGGAAAGCATAGCATGCTTCGAATCGGTTCGCATTTTTAAAAATTCACGGTTGGTCTTATCGACCTTATCTAAGATTGTTATATTTACGATGAAACGATCTCTCTAATGTGAATTGGGCATTCATAACTTACCCAAGGGCCTCAGCATTTTAATTAGCACTAAGAATTTGTATTTCTCTTTTAGCTTTATAAAAATCGTGTTTATAATAAAATAACTTAACAATAACTATTACCTATGTTCATATGACTTCACTTACATTCTCCGACAGAACAACATTATTATGTGCTTATTATAGTCAGTTATATCGTCAGTTACGAGTTATTAGTTCATTGTGTGTCATAATCATGAAGAATATATTGCATCTTTTATGAATAAAGTGCTGGAATCATAATTGGATTTCGTCTATGTGAGCTCCCTACGCTATCTATTAGGTACTGTATAATTTCTCCAATAAACGGATTAACGTTAGCTTGATAGCAACACTGGTAAAATGTCCTCGGGGCTGGAAAATAGCCAGTTACTACGTATTTTATTTTTATTACCTACTTCCAAAACGCCATAAGATTTTTGCAGGGTCAGTACTTTAAAGATATTCTAAACTATTAAAGTCTTGAATGTTTCAATATCTATGCGAGTGTCAACTTGAAACTAGATAATTTGAAGCGATATCTAGATTCATATTATAATTATAAATTAAAGACCTCTCGGCTCATGTATAATGATGAAATTTCCTCCACTTTTCTCTCTCTCTCTGTCTTTTACTGCCTTAAACGACATGACAGCGACTTTTTCCTTAGCGAGCTAATTCTTGGTCTTCTCCGTCTTTGTCTTCCTTCTACTAATCCTTCTATGATGTTATTTATGAAGTTGTTATGTCGTATAAGATGTCCAATCATTCTCCCTCTTATGTTTATAATAGTGTTTATCAAAAACCTTTTCTCCTCAAATCTTTCAATATCTCCTCATTACCTTCTCCGTCCAGCTAATCCTTATCCTTCCCCAGCACCACATTTCAAACGCCTCAATTCTCTCTCTATCCCGCTGTGTCATGGTCCATATTGCGCATCTATAGAGGGCTATGCTCCAAATATACGTTTTTATAAACTTATTCTAACATTTTTTGATATATTTGATGGAAATTTGTTACTTAATTTGTTAAGTTTATAATGTAACTAAGTAAAAGAAAACCTATAAAATAAATACGAGGAAGAATACATTAATTGCATGTGAAACTATGCACCTGTCAGACTAAGTCGTAACATAACCGTTCGAGTAGGTACCTATCTATTTGAATTATTTTGTAATCTATTCTTTACTGATTGATTGGTACTGAGCAACCTATGGTTTCTGGTAATTCGCACTGGTTTTCAGCATAGTTACGGCTTTTCCACCTCACCTCAACAGACTATATTGGTCCACTGCTGGACGCAGATCTCCCCTGAGCGCTTTATTGGCTTTTATATGGGAGGTAGTGGCTATAATTGTCACGCTGGGCATGCGAGTTGCGGATCGCAGTTCAGTGGTAGAATTTGCAAGGGGCGCTGCTGTCCGCCCCCCGGTGGATATGCCTTTCGCCTCTTACGACACCCGTGGGAGGAGTTGGGGTAGTGCATTGTAAGGAGACACTACCCTGCGGATCCAACTTAAGGTAGCCAATAATACTACTAGCAGCATGACGAATTACTTGTAGTCACTACATAGTATAAAACAGAGTCGCTTTCTCTTTTAACAGATAGAGTGATTGAAGAGAAAGGTTCATAGTATGTATAATAAATAGTAATAGTCATAGTAGTCTTTTTTGCACCCGTGCGAAGCCGGGGCGGGTCGCCAGTTTATTATAAAAAAAAGGTAATTTTGAATAACTTTGTTATGGAATTACCTACATTTATATGTTTATCTATTTACAAAAGATTTATAAAATAACAGTCTCGTATAATGTTATTAGTTTCTTATAAGCTGTAAGATTATTTTCGTGATTTCACATAAATAATCATTTTAAATCGAAATCAAATGGCTTAGGTTCACTACCTGAGATGAATCTAAGATAAAAAAGCTATTAGTCTCTGATCCTCTAGGTAGGACGTATATGACGTACATTATATTCAAATTAACTTTACTACGATTTGTTAGCAGTTCGTCCAAAACGCTATTCGTCTTTTACAATTTAAACGCGTTTCGTCCAATAAGCGTTTCGTCCGACACGCCTTTCATCCAACAAACGATTCGTCAACAGAACATACGCAGTTCGTCAAATTCTGACTAAGTACTTTTTCTTTAGAATTGCCCAAAATAGTTTATTCATAAATTTCATATTTATTGTTTTATAAATATTTGAAAAATTAAGACCCCCATACAGAGTCAGCTCAAGTTATGCACTACAAATGGTATACAGTTAAAGTTGGCTTTTGTTCACAGTACCAAGAATCGTTCTCGAGGTACGAGAGGTTCGATGAAGGCTGAAATGTAAATACATGAATACTGAGTTTACCGCTTAGCAAATAACTCAGATGGGTGTTTATAAGCAATGCTGTATCGAGTAAGTTCACACTAAAGAAAGTTACAATGAAATAATAGAAATAAATTATATTTAGTATTTACAATTGAAACAATTCAGCTAACTGCAGACTGTTGCAGACAATCTACAGGTAGCTCAACTGATCCTTAACAATACCAGTCGGAAGCGTCCCCAAGACGCTGGCTGCACTTAAATAACTAGTTCATCATCATCTGTGGGGCTAAATGATTCTGTCTGGTTTATTTATTTATTTTATTCGCTTTTATTTCCCGGGATAAAAAGAAGCTTATGTCCATCCCGCCCGGAACTTCGTCTACCTCCCTGTAAAATTTTATTCAAACCTGTTTAGCCGTTTAGGCATGAAAAGGTAACAGACAGACAGACAGAGAGACAAAATTACTTTGCCTTTTAAAATATTAGTATGACATCAATGCTAAAATTGATCAACCTAAGCCTTGTTAACTTTTCAGACTTCAATGAGAATACTGGGCAAAATTACAAGTCTATATCAGTTTTAGGTTTATTTAAGTCCTTCCATAACAGTTTCAGGTTTATTCAAGTCCTATCTCGAGTTAAAAAGGTCCATCCATTGATCCACCCAAATCCTTATCTAAAGCTTTTATTAGTATGCGACCACAATAAAGGCCGCTGCTCACGTAGCCGGCAATAGGTATAATCCTTCGGGGGTCTCGACACTGATAACGAAGTTAGCTAATAGATCACTCCTCTTCATTTTGTTTTGTCTCAACCATTTTAGCTCTCATTTAATTGTTTGTTTGACATTCATAATTTAATTTACTTATTTTTTTTTGTAATTAGCACTTTAACTGTATAGTTCAGGCACACGCATTATTTAATACCATAAGCATCTAAGATAAACCTTTTTGTTATATTCTAGTCCTAAGTTATTTTGAGTAAATTATTTTATTTATTTATTTATTTTTTATAAGAACGTCTTCTGAATTTCAAAGGACGACAAAAATTCAATAAATAATTACCTAAGGCTGACAATTCACACAGCATCATCTAGCGCCAAGATAAGCAGAGCTTGTGTTATGGGTGTGAGATATTACTGTAAACACTTAATTTTTTTTGCAAATTTCTTTCTTGACAAATAAAATTACAGCCAAGTAATAAAAATAAATTAGAACTAGTATTTACAATTGAATCAATTTGAGCTAACAACAGACTGTCGCAAATAATCTATAGGTAGCTTAATATAATACATTACAATCAATAGATATTATTTATATTTTACATAGAAAACACCCAGAAAACAATGTGGGAGGTATTTATTTCTAAAAGTAGACTACATATCAATACCAGTCGGAAGCGTCCCCAAGACGCTGGCTGCATTGCCACGCTGTATGGCAATGCTGATGCGCTGTGCCAGATACTCACCAGCTCTCGGGTCACGCGTCGCTCCGACCAGACGCTCAGATAATTTTTTAAAAACCCGAAGAGCCTCGGTACCCCACGGACCTAGGGTAGACTTAATTCAATTTTATTTAAATCCGGAAATAACATGCGTTACGGCTAGCATCGAGTCTGTCCCATAACAGTGAAGTCACAGTTCAGTATCAGTGAATATCCAATTCTGTTCGCCGCTTGACCCCTTTCTGATTTCGTCATTTATTTCTAGCCATGCATAGAAATTTTGGATCTTTGCCCTATTATCCGAATTGGAAATTCACTGATACTGAACTGTGACTTCACTGATAATTATGTGTGAATCGGCCTTTATTCATGAATTCTAAACACTATCTCTGAAACAAATTGGCTTTATTGATTATATATTAATTTATTTATTTAGCGTTTTTATATTTTGTAGTCTTCTAGTTCTACAGTAGGTACCTAACTTAGCTATTTTACTTTAGCTATGTTAGCTTTACGAATCCCTTTATCGATTCCGCGAACATTTCGGACTGAATACACCAATAACATTATTTAGTACACAGTGTAACCAGCAGACATCTGCCGCTGATTTACGATCCAGCGCAAAATAAATACGTTTCGCCATTTTCAGTTAGGCCAAGCTTGTTATCGGCTAATCTATAATTCACGATTTTGGCTGACATCCAGTTATCTCAATTATTCAACCAACATAGTCCCATGGTAATAGTAATACACAATCTCGTATGAAAATGTATTGTGATTGAAAACTAGCAGGTCCCACTGGTCGTATTCGAGTAAAAGAAAATTAAATTCGATCTTCCAACACAAACTAGGTTCGTAGTTAACCCGCTTACATCTATACTAATATTATAAAGAGGAATGATTTGATTGTTTGTTTGTTTGTATTGAATATGCTTCGAAACTACTGGACCGATTTGAAAAATTCTTTTACCGTTAGAAGCCCACATTATTCCTGATGAAGATAGGCTAATTTTTACCAAATGCGAAAATGCTTCATTCCTATGGGAAAACGGGTAATAGGACAACGGGTTGTAAGAATGGAGCTCGTCACATGATAAATAAGAGTTTTTTCTAGACAGAAAACTATTGCGAAGGTAGATACTAAAATGTCCTCCTAGCCGAATTTCGACCACGGCGGCCACTCTCATCATCACAGACCAGCCAGATGCGCAGAACATATTACAGTGCACAAGTGTGTACGCAAACATAGGTGCACCCTCCATTCCCTCGCTCTCATAATCCGACGACAGATCGACACGACCGGGCAGAGGTCAGGCGCAGGACCAACGGCTTAACGTGCTTTCCGAGGCACGGGGGCGTAACACCGCCAACTTCCTGACTCCGGGCTGCTACTGTGAAATTTCCTTACTATAAAAACCCCAATAACAACTATTGGCCCGACCGATTCGAACCCACGACCTTATAATCAGCAGTTGAACAAGCTGACCGCTAGACCAACGAGCCAGACGAAGGTAGATACTACTAATAAGTATTTTTAATAAACAAATAAATAAATAAATAATATTATGAGTACTAATAACTTGTAATCGCTGTTTACTTATGTAAATGGGTTTGTGTGTGCTTAGTTTTCAAAGTGAGGTAATTGCGTTTGATGAGCAAATTGTGAAGCGCAGACAGGAATTCTATTTCAGTGCCACTTAGTTGAAAATAGTCCTACTTACTTACTAGTATTTCACTAGTAGGCAAATGTACAGTGGCGGTCAGAAGTGGTAACCTAGATTTTATAGACAAGTTGCAGACATACGTAGTGCTTACGACCTTTTTAAAATTTATTTTTATTGGGGTCTTGATTCATTTTCACTTATTAATTACTGTAATTTTGAGGCCTAATATGCTTTAATAATACCTATTTCATTTGGAAATAAATAGCAAAAATAAATGATATAACATAATTTATTTTAACTCCATTTTAAATTATACATAAATAATTAAAAATTGTCATAAATATTCTATATTGATTCGCTTATGCGTACCGGGTAGCATACAGTAATAATATTGGGCTGATATTTGCAAAATACCAAATCAGAAAGTTTTCGAGAATGGACAATACACTATCGCTTACGTGTCAAAAATTTATGTACTACTAGCTGCGCCCCGCGGCTTCGCCCCCGTGGAAATTTATGTTTCCAACTTTCTTAATTTTTTCTTTCATAAGAACCTTCTCCTGACAATAACAAACACAACAAAGAAAGAATTAGCGAAATCGGTCCAGGCGTTGTTGAGTTATGCGCTTACCAACACCTTTTGCGATTCATTTTTATATTATAGATTAGAAACTATAGGATCACCGTCATATATCCGTCATACATGAAAAGTTGTTTTTATCAGCTGGTAGGGAGGAAAACTATTTTTTTTAAATAATTTTCGTAAACTATGCAAAACTCACTCTAAGACTAGATACTGATGGTGTGTGAGAATGGCTCCGGCGTTGCAAAAACTGAAGTAAACTAATTCCACAGCACTTAAATCGTTGCCGTCCTTTCAGTATCGATATAAAAAGGTTGTCCAGTATATAAAATTTTAGTATATCTAAAAAATGTGCAATCAAAAGTACGATTTAGTATTTTTGGCATCGTATCTCAACTAAGAGCCTGGCTTTAGTACCTCTGTTTTATTCGTCCATCTTATAGGTATGTATGTACTTACTTAAATCTGTAAGTTTGTTTCTAATTCTCTTCTCAATGTTCTTAACGCTTGGGACTTTTTAATCCAAAATTATATTCGTACTCAGATAGGTACAACCACCAACAACATGTTTATCTACGTGTAGATATTTGCTTCCGTTGCACTGTGTTTACATTAAGTACACTGACACAGTTATTCTGCTGATAAACCACTAACAATGCACTTCAATGCGATAATTTCTTTTAACTTTATTACCTGCATTTATGGTAGTACAAACAAAGATTAAACCGCGCTGACAACAAAAACTGTGGCATTGTCTTTGAATGCGTGCGTTAACAAAATTATATCCTATCCTACTTCCTACTAATATTATAAACGCGAAAGTTTGTGAAATGTGAAAATTTTGTTACCTAAGATCTCCACACTACAGAACAGATCAAAATGACATTTGGCATACACTTGAACATAGCTTAACTTAGATAATAGGCTATTTATTATACCGAAAATACGCGTGCGAAGCCGCGGGTAGAAGCTAGTATACAATATATGCATAGTGCTAAGAGTAGTGTTTTTGCCAATAAACTTAACTGTTATTAATGCCATTTATTGTGCAATCATACTGCACGACCTTTTCCGAAAAAACACTCTACAAAAACACACAATACACTGATTCCAAATGAGCGAGCTGTCTCATTTCGCTTGGCAACAAGACGGCGCAGTCTCGCTACGGAAAGGGCCTATCTAAAAGGGTAAAAAGGGAATCAACATTGTGTTCATGAAGTAAATTGAACCTTATCGTAGTTGACATAAACATTCTATTCGACTTTTGCTACTCCGTCATTATACAAATCGCTTTCCCGAAAACTACTCAAACAGCTGTAGCGACAGTCCCGTTTATGTAAAGTAAGCAGAAAATAGGTCATTCTTCACTCTAACGTTCAAAGAAGTATTTTAAGTAGTTATCTAGCGTAAAACACATGTCTTGGTCCTTCAATAGGTTATCTTATCACTTATCATATCAGAGTGGAATAGATTTAAGCAGTGGAAACTAATCCACTCGACCAATGGATCAAAGTGGAAAAAAAGTGGAAACTGATTCATTAATAAATAAATAAAATAAATAAATAACTAAATAATGCTGGACCATTCACACATGATTATCTAGCCCCAAGCAGAACTTGTGTTATGGGAACTATATAACTGATATACTTAATACAATACACTACATAGATAGATATATTTTTTTTTTATAGAAAACATCCAGAACACCCTGAACAAATATCTGCAGATCGTACAAACATTTGTCACGAGTAATGGGTTAGCAAAGTGGATCAGAATGGAATAAGGCTTTTTTATTACAAATGCCATATAATATAATATATGCCAGCCTATCAGATCCTAAGCTTATTAATAGCAAAGAAAAGAAAATCAACATCGAAATATTATTCATAGTAAATAGGGTAAAGTCCTACTTACTCACTCAATAATAGTCGCCTCAGTTTGGGTTATTCCAGTTTTCCCTCGAAAAAACCACCTAAGTGGGGGAAAACTGGACAACTGACACTGACATAAAAAAATGAATTCCAGTTTTCCCCTTGAAGATTATCGTTAAGGGGGAAACTGGAATTCATTTTTTTTAAGTCCAGTTATCCCCCTTGAAAATCCCCCTTAAGGGGGAAAACTGGAAGGGGGGATTTGTCAAGGGGGAATACTGAATAACCCCTGAGTTTGTGATGCGTTGTACCCCACTGCCAAAAAACCTAACATAAGGATCACAATAAAATATTGATAAGCTAAATATTTAACTTATTTTCCTGGCTACATAATATTGATCTTATCAAAACTTGATTTGTAATTTTCAGAAGTTCTTCCTTCTGGGGCCGAACTTACCCTAGATTGACTTTACTCGAAATCGTCTAAATTCGTCTAAAATCCTAAAAGTCAAGGGAGATCCTTGGCCCCCAGCCCATATACGCCCACTGCAGAACGTGCCTGCCTTATGGAAGGCTACAAGGGGGTTTTACCAGAATTACCACGCATGCTGCACCAACTCTTCCCGCGGGTGTCGTAAGAGGTGACTAAGAGATATCCACCCGGGGTGCAGGCAGCAGCGCCTCCTGCAGAACCATTCTACCAACAAACTGCGTTTCCCGACCGCATGCGCAGCGTGGGGATTATGGGCATTACCCCGATGAGATAAAAGCCAATAATGCTCTTATGAGGCCTGCGTCCAGCAGAGGACCAATATAGGCTGTTGAGGTTGAGGTTTGAGCTGTGGGGCATTGGCAATCGCTATAGACGTGTTAAAATACACAGAAGGAAGTTTGCTCTGTAGTAGAAGTAGGGTTCTAAAAAAAATCTGACGTGAATACTAGTGACCCGGACCGCGTCTCGGGCGAGACTGATTGCTTCTGAGCTTACGCACACTAAAACAATATGACATGCATTCACTATGACATACATAGCCCAAAGGACTTCGTGAGAGAGAACAACTGTACTAGGTAATGCAGGATTGTATGTTAACTACGGTCATCATCATCATCATCCACCTTATTAGTCCAAAGCTGGACATAGGCCTCCCCTAATATGCGCCATAGCACCCTATCTTCAGCTAACCGCGTCTAGCATCTGCCTGCAGTCTTTCGCAGGTCGTCATCCCACCTGGCTGGAGGGCATCCTACACTACTTTGCCTAGTTGCGGTCTCCACTCAAGAACACGTTTACCCCAACTACAGTATGTTACATTATACTGTAGTATGTTATGTATATATTTTATATTAAAGTCCAAGTAAACTAGATAACAACCTAGTGCTTATTACAATATCATAGGCACTGTTAAATAAGTGTATGAATGAATGAAAGAGATGAATTATCTATCTGCTGGGTTCCCTTAATCAGCTCTTACAACATTCACGGGCGGAGGGGTTGATTCTAACGCCACGATTGCTACCGCACCAAGCGTCTATAAAGTCACAAAATTCGATAGATTAACGGTTAAGAAAAGACGAATTTGCAATAGGAAAAGTTGGAAACCAATAAAAAGTCTTCCCTTCCTAGGTGATAAATCACTAAAAGAACATCAGTTTAACTTGAAGATAAACTTTCGCTTGATAAAATATCCAAGCATCAACCTACTCGTTAGTTTTCCTTTGAAGTAGCGATCTTCATATTTTCCAGAAGATTGATCTCAAATATCAAGCTGAAACGAATTTCTCGGTAGCTTACTTTTAGTATCACTTGAAGTTCTTGAAATTTTGTGGGCATAGCTGTGACTTTTTGTTGAAAGAAAATTTGTCTCGCTTTTTCAGTATCATCTCTCGGTAGGCAGTATAGGCTGAACATGTATGTATGATGTAGATCGAGCTGACTGTATTACTCATTATAAAAATAGTTGCGAGATGGGAAGGAGCCGATGCGAAGAACTTTAATAACCTGTGTACTTAAAAATGGGATTGACAATCACGTCATGTGTTATGCTGTCCCTCTCGGGACAGTATGAGCGATGACACCTTTCTCAATCTCATTCTTCAAGAACACAGGTTTTACGATTTTTCGGTATGAATAAAAACGTCTCTCTCCAGTGAGGAAGATCGATATCGTTTCGAGATAACACCCGCATTCAGATCTTGTAATACAAACGAAAACAGCTTCATTGTTATTCAAAACATGTGCCAATCGATTCTCAAGTAGGGTACCAGATCTACCACAGACACATGACAATAACCACTTGATAAGGGTGGATTTCAATTAGGAGGCATTTACTTGACTAGTTACGTGGTTCTTAATTTACTGTTAAGTGTCTCTACTCTTAACAGTAAATTAACACAAAAAAAACTAAACGAAAATAGGTCCATTCGTTTGAGAGCTACGATACCACAGACAGATACACAGATACACAGACGGACTCGTCATAACACCCCTCTTTTTGTGTCGGGGGTTAATAATACGCCTCGCGGTTAAAAAAGCTCTCAAACCCTAGTGTTGGCAAAGTTTTGTCGATTCTGTTCATTTCTTTTCTTATACACCAGTCCCCACATTTTACAATATAATGTCCTTGAACCAGATCTCCGAATTTATATCGGGTCCTCGGCGCCATAAAATTTAGTCCCTGAAATATCTAAAGGGCAATAAAATACTTTAATCCTGCCTATTAAATGCCAAAGGAACTGGAAGTTGAAAAAGCGGGGAGCTTATAATAGTCTTATCTGGCTTTCGCTGTCATGTTTCACCCACTATTTACTAGCTTTTTCCTTGACTTCGATACCTATTTTCAAAAATATATTGTAGGCAAGAATAGTACCTTAAATTTTTATTCCCTTATCAGGACATTTTAAATCTACTTATCATTGAAAGAAGAACAGTTTGTTTGTTATTATGAGTATTATTTCATAGTGTAAACCTATTGAAACGTCGGGAAAAATTCCTAAATAAACGCGATAAATACCCCGGTTAATAATACTAATCATAATGTGTTTAGATCGCGTAGGTTTGTTTGTTTACGAGTAGGGGGTAAATTCTGGAACCAATAGTCCGATTTTGAAAATTCTTTGAAGATATACCTTATTCTGAAAGCGATAATAGGCTATGATTTGTCTAGGTACCGCGTGATCGAAGCAGCTAGCGGGAGCTAGTCTATAGTACAACATGAGAACAGTATATACAAACCAAACATGGCGTTATAAAATTATTACAGGATTATGTGTCTTTGTGACGTAGCGCTGTACTCGTGAGATATAATTAGCCTTGCGTGTTTGGTTCCTATTAAACAATAGCAGACTATTAAAAGTACCAGTTTAAATCTAGACTGGTTGAGTGAATCTTCAGATACGTAATAGCTTTAGGCTAAGGTATCTGTGCAAACTCGTAATTTTTACATCAAAGTGATTAAAGTAAAATACTAAAGGATAGACACCTCAGTGGTTAGACGTGACCCATTGCCATAAAACTAACTTCTGATAATAACAATCAAGTCTACAATCAAGTATTAAAAAGCTGAACATGTTGATAGGTTCACTATGTGTTGAATCTATCAAAACTTAATAGCAAATTTCGTATTGCTCCTGGGGCGTTAATCCCATATTTACACTATTTCATTAATCTTTGCTACTTGAACTCTGTAATCCACTTTTCTAACACCTTCAGCTAAAAATTCAATTAATCTTTATTATGATAAGATTTTTTCGAAGATGAAATACATAAATTAAACGTCTCATCCAATTTTAAAACTCGAATAACGGATCCCATCCAATTTATCTGAAAAAGCTCTTTTGTCCAGCTGTCCGTGAAAATTATTTTAGACCTTTCAGCTTATGAAACTCGAACTCATTATTTACTTTGATAAAGTTAAGTTGAATTACCTGTGCTCTCAAATTAGCTATCTAACCAATTATTAAATCAAAATTAAATTAACTTCACTTCTTCAGCACATAATATAATGTCCAATATCATGCCTTACTATGGTCATGGGGGCAAAACTCGATTTGACGCCATCGATATACGTAAAAAAGGCTCGATACTTATATCGATGTTTGACGCCCACCATTTGTTTAATTTTGTATAAAATAAACCTCCTTGTTCCATATTTAAGTAGTTTTGTATGTGTTCTATGTACGTGTGTCGAAATAATTGCTTTTCTATTCTATTCTATCCGATTATTCTATTCCTTACCAATTCTATTCCTTACCCCCTTGTTGGTTAGGCATTTTCATCATTGTTTTGCCGTAATGACCACGCTTGACAGCCGGTCCTGGCAAATTTACATACCCGTAGTATTTTTAATTTATCTTTGAGAGTGGCTCTTTGGCTAAACCATCCTGATTAGGATAGCTGATTCGCGATTAGGCCCATGACGCAACAGACTGTATTATGCTTAAGGCGGGGTAATTCTTCACACGGGCCACCTCCTATATTTCGATACGCTAAACAAATTAAACTATAAATATTCGTTATAATTAATTGTCTCTAATAGTTTAAACTTTATTGAATTAAATATTATCTTAAAACAACAAAAAAAAAAGAACCAAAATCCTTCGGTAAATTTTTGATATCTATCTTGAGGTTTTTTTTAATGCTGTGAATAATTGTTGAGTTGTGTATAAATTACGGCTACGATTTACGGCAATATTATTTGCTAGGCTTATTCCTTGTAGAACACAAAAAATATTTATTCAAATAATTAAAATCTCGCGCGCAATGTGACTCAAATGCATGTTACAGTTTTTGATTTTCGTATTGTCTGTTTTATACTCTCTGTACATGAGTCGACACAAAAAAAACTGTCCTTAACACAGATAAACGCGTGTAACACGCAAATGCGAACGTGAAACAAGTGTCTGAGTAACTCGATATAATAACTTGCCAACACATGACGCTGCCATCCGTAACTGATATTAGATACGTTTTTGTTGGGGACAAGAGGGTAGAGCCGCTTTCAAACAGAACTTGTGTAATTTATTAGTTCACTGGGTAATGCCCGCGACTTTGCTCGAGTGAAGAGCCTATTAGACAATTGAAACTAAGTACCTACTGTGAGTATCAGCACAGCCTACCTTTAGGCATACAGTCGTTCGTCGATGGCATTTTGACGTGGTTTTGACAGGACAATCGTGCGGGGGGCAAGGGAAGGGACGGGGGAGGGACGCTCCCGAGTTGCATACATCATCTTTTTAGTAACTCGGGAGCGTTCCTGCCCCTCGGGGCCAAGGGACGGGCCCTTGGCCTCCGCACGATTGCCTTGTCAAAACGCCTTCGTCGAACGATTGTACGCATATAGGTATGCTGTGGTATTAGCATAAGTAGACTATAGAAATAATGGAACATCACGTTGAATATGCGTTGTATATACGAGTACACGAGGTATTTTTCATTATTTCCCATTATACAACTGCTTGGGACAACCAGTAGTGCCACAACGAACTGGAAGAATAGAAGGAAATTATTATCTCCCGTGACTCTATTGGTAGTGCCTTGGAAAATTAGCTTCTCCCATGAAACCACTACTGATGATGATGTCCTCCTAACCGAACTGCGGCCTCGGCGCCCA
Organism: Eupithecia subfuscata; assembly: GCA_963564075.1. Classification (NCBI taxonomy): domain Eukaryota; kingdom Metazoa; phylum Arthropoda; class Insecta; order Lepidoptera; family Geometridae; genus Eupithecia; species Eupithecia subfuscata. The sequence continues at coordinate 5,324,800 of OY751103.1, read as the reverse complement.
GTCCCAACAGAGACTAACCATGTGCACAGGACATTCTGTAGTGCACAAGTGTGAGGGCAAACACAGAGCCAAAACAAAGGGCAGTTTTGTCATAATTCATAATACAAAATTCTTCCGTAATTTTGTCGTTATCCTACTAATATTATAAAGCCGAAAGTTTGTAAAATGTGATGATGATTTTTGTTACCCAAGATCTCCAAAACTACTGAACAGGTCATGATTAAATTTGGCTGATATTTAGAACTTAGAATAACTTAGATAATAGGCTACTTATTTTACTGAAAAAACGCGTGCGAAGCCGCGGGCAGAAGTTAGCGCGCTATATATGTAATATAGGGAATTTGGTGGTTTTATCAAGTGCGTCTACTTAAGGTACAGCAGATGCGGTACGGTCACTGATGTTCACTTTTCTTTTCATCACAATAATATGTAAGTCCTATATATAATCTTTTACATAAAAATTATAAAGATTGCTGTTCGTTAGTCTCGCTAAAACTCTAGAACGGCTGGACCGATTTCGCTAATTTTGGTCTTGAAATGTTTGTGTAAGTTCAGGGAAGGTTTTAAAGGTGAGTTCGCCAGGTCAGCTAGTTATTAATAAAAAAAGGTACTTACCTATTTCGCTCGTTCAGTTTCATTAGAGTAAACATTGTACGAGTATAATAAATATTTTCAAACTCACGCAATCTGAACACATTATTATTAGTATTATTTAACGCATATTTTACCCATTGTATAATGTTCTCTATCAACCAAACTTTCGCTCTTGTAGTGTATATATGTTAATAGTTTCCACGATATTTAATCAACGCTTAGGACTTTGTTGTCTCTGCGGCAAAGGGTAGGCAGACAATTAAAGTCGACATTTAAATTGAAAGGTTATTTATTTATAGAATTCAATGGGTAAGTTTTTGCACACCAACAGCTTTACTACAAAAAAGTTAGACATTTGTTGAGAACAGTTGAGCTGTTAAACGAGAGTTAAACTCTTGTTAGTGTAGTCTAACTGTTTAGACTTTAGACACTGTTTAGCTAAATGCTTGTTAGACCAGTGTTTTCGTTGATTTTTGTAGTACTGCAAAAAAGTTAGACATCTGCTGAGCGCGTGTTTAACAGATGCGTTGCCACAAAACTGCGTTTTACGACGGTTTACAGTTAGACACGGCTTAGACATAGTTTAAACGAGAGTTAAACTCTTGTTAAACCCATTTCTAACTGTCTAGACACTGTTTAGCTAAACGCTTGTTAGACCAGTGTTTACTTTGGTTTTTATATTACCGCTGCAATTTTTAAGGGAATTTTTGTGGCGAGAAAAAATCACAGAAGGTAGCTGTCCAGAGTCTGGACTTTGGCGGTGTTACACCCCTGTGCCTCGAGAAGCACGTGAGGCCGTTCGTCCTGCGCCTGACATCTCCCCGGACGTGTCGGTCTGTCGTCCCACTGAATTATGAGAGAGAGCGAATAGAGACCGCACCTGCACTTACGCACACACTTGTGCACTTTATTAATGTCCTGTCCAATTAGTTAGTCTTCGTTAAGACGCCACCCACGACGCCGAAAATCGGCTAGAAGGACATCATCATTTAAACACCGAAACGGACAATGGCTTAGGTAGTATACATGAAAATCTCGTACTTACCTTGCCTCTAAAATTTCTCCTCTAAAATTTTTCTATGGCCATGCTTTCCTTATACCTCCTTATTTGTAGATATTAGTCGAGATTCCGTGCATAGAGATAACGTGCGTCGAGATTCCGTACTGCACCCATCTGGAAGAGTTCAGTATAACACATTCCCTGTTTAATTGTCACTTCAGTTCGGTCAATGGTTCAGGGGATTACCGAGGAAAAACAAATATAAATAAAATGTACTTTGAACGCTTGCGTTATCCAGTTATCCATAATTCATTCATAGTAGCCATAACATTATACTCTACTTAGCTTCGGGCTAGATAATGCTCTGTAGATTGTCCAGCATTATTTATTATTCACTAGTTTATGCCTGCGGTTTCGCACGCGTTATTTCTATGGAAACGTTTAAAGGTGATTTCTATCCCATGGGAACTGATTTACGGGATCAAAAGTAGCCTATGTCTGATTCCAGGATTAGAATAACCTGTATGCAAAATTCCGTTCCGTTCAGTAGTTTTGGCGTGAAGAGGTAACAAACATCCATCTACATCCATCCAAACTTTCGCATTTATAAATATTAGTGTGATTTATTTTATTGGTATTTTAACGGACTAGTAGGTAATGATGTACAAGAGCTTTCTCTCACAAAACAGAAACTTAAGGGGAAAATTCGCGTCGCGTCATTGGTAATTGGTTAGGAATATTTAACTCGTCTGCATATTTCTTATTTTTAACCCCCGACGCAAAAAGACAGGGGTGTTATAAGTTTAACGTGTCTGTCTGTGTATTTGTGTATCTGTCTGGGGTATCGTAGTTCCCAAACGGATGAACCGATTTTCGTTTAGTTTTTTTGTGTCATAGATAATTTTATCCCGAGTGTTCTTATCAATGTTTCACGAAAATCTGTCGGGGGGGGGGGGGTTAAATTTTTTTAGTTTGGTTCTTGTTCATTAAGTTTTTGTTGTATGAAAGTATATCAGTTATCTAAAACCCACACAATCTCTGCTTGGGGCTAGATGATACTATGTGTATTGTCGAGCATATTTTTTTTATTCGTTCATGCAAGCCCTCTTTAATATAAAGTGAAGGAAGAGAGACTACACCTGTATTTGTGCATTCACTTGCATTATAATATAGTCTCCGCTGAGTTTGCCCGCCATGACCAAAATTCAGTTAGGGAAACATTATACCATTTAGGTACTAAATGCTGACATAAAAGAAAATCATAACCATATAAAATGGTCAATAGAATTCAGAAAATGGTCAATAGAATCCAGCAGGCGATAAAATAAAATAAGAGCACTTATGACGTCACAGGGGTCCACCATTTATACGTCTGGCCTATTATTAGCGACGTGGGAACGTGGCGGGGACAAAGCCAATGGAAGTGCCAGTCTCGCATCTGTTCATTTAAGGTTTTCGCAGATCTGGACAGCACCGTTGCCGTACACCACAAAAATGTCCATTCATTATATAGGATTAAACCTCGAAATCTTTGGATGCATAATTATATTGACTGCATCAGATAACAGACAGTTCGCGGGCCATTCGTTTGAAGCTTTCAAGTTGTGATAAGCCGTTTTGTCACTGTAAAATATATCTAAGGATTACGAGATTAAGTCGTCTATAATTGAGTGCTACTGTGTCGTGTGTAGCGTTGCGGCTCAGGTGAGCTTCGTCCTTTATGGGTAAAACAAAAAAAAACATCAATATTAATGATGTCACTGATGCTGAAAACGACACGTTCTTAATTGGGTTTTTTTATAGAATTTGGTGCGATTTGCAAACATTTATTTTATTGAATAGGTATTTTTATAAACGCAGGCTCTTAAAATTTGATTGGTTTTGATATATTTTGATAGGATTCGGGTTTGATTCAAACAAATCAATTTTTATAGGTACGTCTTCCAAACAGTCAATATTAAGCTTAACAAAATCGAGTTTTAGTTTCCATAGGAAAGTGTGGTTAATTTTACGGTCGTAGGTGTAAGTAGGTAGATAGGTACAATTTTAAAATTAATAAGCTCTTCTTAGCTTGGGGCTAGATGAAGCTGTGAATTATTTATTTACCCAGCATTATTAATTTATTTATAGGTAACAAGTGATTATATATTAAAGGCAACAATCCCGACCAGATCCTCGCTTTTTCACTTTTTCCGCCAAATGATTGGACAAAGGCCTATAAAATGTAGGTTATAAGAATATAAGAGACCAGACGAGTAGGTATTTTGGCATTTTATTTATCAAAATCGCTTTAGCCGTTTTGATGCTTGGGGGTAATAAAAAGTGTCCGCCAACCACACACGAGAGTAGATGACAAACACTCGAAAAACATAACCCTAGCCTTGCAAAAAATTGGCATCATTTAGAAATAAATCCTTTTTAATCTTTCGCGATTTGTTAATATTAATAACGATTATTTATCGAGAAAAAAACAGGTGCGCGATAAATACCCGATAATTATAAATCCTTTGGTTACATAGTTCAAAAAGCTTTTTCGATCATGAAATCCAATTAAATAAACCATTTATTTCAGGTCATCATTTATAGTGGAACTCTTCACCGCTTGCTTATAATTAGACAGATAGTGCGCAAATCAAATTGATGATCTGCAATATTTCATCTACACAAATTTAACACAAGTGAGCCTACTAAATTAATTCTTATGTCATTTACAACGGGATATTTACCATGATTTGAGTTTTGAGCTTTCTTTCAGAGAGCTCAAAACTCAAATCATGGTAAATATCCCGTTGAAATTGACTTAAGTGTAAATGATGGGTTTAAAAGATTTGAATTAACTCTGTCTAAACCAGTACGTAATAAGCAAACTGTACGTTGGTAATTTGTTATACCGGTTGACTTAAAACTGAGGGGTAGGTAGGTAGTATTAAATACGATTTGGCAAAGTCATCAACTATTACACAAGGAAACTGAGAAGTTTGATTTGACATCGTTTGAAATTGGAACGCTGAGTGTACATACCTACCAATGTGTAATTAATAATTTACCACTTAAGCGATATGTAACGGCGGGTTAGACACAATCTTATCACGTTTAACATTAAATCTGAGTAATTTTGACGACCTCTGTGGCGCGGTGGGCGAAGGTCCGCCTGCGACGCAGGAGGTTGCGGGTTCGATTCCCGCCTCGGGACAAATATTTGTACGATTTGCAGATATTTGTTCAGGGTGTTCTGGTCGTTTTCTATGTATAAAAAAATATCTATCTATGTACTCGTATATTATTATGTATATCAGTTATCTAGTACCGTAACACAAGCTCTGCTTACCTTGGGGCTAGATAATGCTGTGTGAATGGTCCCGCATTAATTATTTAAAAAAAAAAAAACGTGTGGTACAAACGATCGATTTCATTGAAAGTCATCATCAGCATCTAAGCCTGTTTATGAGGATTGTTCACAATAACATTTAATGACGTCCTAACTAACATAACCAACAGTTGGCATGCAACTGAAGAAGATTTCTGTTTCGTAAAAAGTTTAAAAAGTTATGTAAGAAAGACTTGCTAAAAACTGTTTGGTTGTTTTGTATAAGTACCGTGTCTACTTTCTTTATGCGTTTAGTAAAATACTGTTATTTTAAGGTTTAATAGTGCGTAGGCGCTCACCTGAGGGTTAACTGTTATTTTGGCATTGCTAAGAATTAATATCAATTTTATTTATTTTAATAATCGAGTAGGTACCCAACACACACAAGCTTTGATTAGTTGTGTGATGTGTGTTTGTTACTTCTTCAAGCCCAAAATACTTAACGCATCGAGCTGAAATTTTGCATAAATGTAGAAATCACATTATGTATTTTAGTTTATTCATTCATTACATTCAAGGCCTCATACGTCTACTATAGGCCTAGTATCCGTCTCCGTGTAGCGGGGCGGGTTGCACAGCCGAGTCAGCTGGGCAGTGAATGTGTTAAGCATTTTCACAGAAACAACTCCTGCGAAGCCACGGGTCGAAACTATTCCTTTTATAACTGACAGACTACCTATTCCTATTCTATAAAACGTTCTGAAACTTCCTTTTATTATAGTCCTGTGAATGAGTATTCTAAAATTCCCCTTTTCCTCATAAGGAAAACTAAAATACCTAAATGCTAATTTTACATCTCATGATGATATATTAGCCTATAATGTAAATGCTATCCAGATCTAGAACTACATTAATAATTCCTCGTCAACACACATACAAATGCGTCCTGTAATGAACTTGCCTTCCTAAACTTAAACAGCGGTACTACAAAAACCAACGTAAGCACTAGACCACCAAGCATTTACCTAAAAAGTGTCTAAATCTAAACAGTTGGACATTTAACAAGGGTTTAACTCTCGTTTAAACTATGTCTCAGCCGTGTCTAAATATAAACCGTCGTAAAATGCAGTTTTGTGGTAACGCTTTTTTTAGGCACGCGCTCAACAGATGTCTAAGTTTCTGTAGTACCGCTGGAAGGGTTTTCTTATCATCACCACGCTCAAAAGACGTATCGGGGAACGCAGTGAATGTGTTAGAAACCTACCCGTATCAGGGCCGGTAAAGTAAGAGGCACCGATAATTAGGTACATAGATATTAGGTATAACACTTATATATGACAAGTTTAGCACCATTATAGGAAGGCCTCTGCCTACCTATGCTGGTGCTTATTCTGATAAGTAAGCACTTTTGCTCCGTGATAAGATGCTTTCACACTGGCATGGCGATTAGCAAGGAGTCACCGCCGAAAAACATGATAGTTACATATACCTACCTAAATATCCCGTTTTAAATAACTTTAGTAATAAGTTACATAAATGTTGAAAAAAAGTTAGCTCGCGTGCTGTTTGTTCGTAGAACTACTAGAAAATCATTGAACTACTAGAACATCTACAAGAACTTTTGAAAAGGTGTTAGTTTTACAAACTTAATTATATTTAAAAAAAATTATATTTTTCCTGTCGGGGGGGGGGGGGGGGGGGATTGAAAGGGTAACCATTTCGACTACTTTCAAAATATTTGTAATAGTATGAATTCGTTCGCGAGGTCTACTGTTCGTAGAACTACTAGTCTTAAAAAAAAATTGGTTGTCTGTAAAGTCGGTTTACTGACGATAGTTGAACGTGACAACGCAGACGCATCGCTCACTCAAGTAGGAGAGAGACGGATGTCGAGCGCTCTCGTTTGCACTTCAAGCCTTACATGGAACGCCTCAGAGGGAGGTAACGCCGCATGACGAGGTAACGCCGCATGACGTCATGTTTTTTCGTGCGTGCAGCCGGCTCTATCGAATTATAAGACGTTGTCACGTCAAAAACGGAATCGAGGGTTCTAAAAGCGGTTGGTTTTCGTGCTGACGCTAATCTTGTGCAACCGACATAAGAGTTGGTGTTGCACGACAACGAAAACGAAACTACGATTTTCCTTCTCCGAGTAAGCCCCCACATCGATAAGGATCGTTAAGGGATGGAAGTTTGGTGTTCTTCCAACACAAACAAGGTTCGTAGCTAACCCGCTTACATTCAGATCATTTCTGTTTCCTTTTTTGAGCTCTATAGGTACCTTGCTACTTGCTTCCACAAATCTTTTCCCTCAACAAGTACTGATAAAGCAAGACGATAAATCAAATGCTCACAGCTGTCTGAATCACTGCCTGTAGCAACCCACCCGTTCCTTTAGCTACTTACCTATCTGTTCTACATTCTACATCCTCGAGCTGAAAGCAATCCATTACCCCGCAATATTATCCCAAGGTTCTGTCAGACACCACAACCTGGGGCCTAAGTATGGACTGTGCACAGTTTACGAAACCTGTAAAGTTTACGATCTATTCCATACTAGTTTATGCCCGCGGCTTCGCACGCGGTTTGTATATGGAAACGTTTTAAGGTGATTTCTATCCCATGGGAACTGATTTATGGGATAAAAAGTAGCCTATGTTTGATTCCCGGATTAGAGTTACCTGTATGCAAAATTTCAGCCCGATCGGTTCAGTAGTTCTGGCGTGAAGAGGTAACAAACATCCATCCATCCATCCATCCAAACTTTCGCATTTATAATTATTAGTGTGACATTATGCGCCTTGCTGAGAGAAACTACTTTTCAGAGTATTACAGCAATCGAATCTTTTCACACAAAGTCGACTGTAGTTTTCGAATGTTTTTGAGTGATTTGTTGCAATTCAGAAGAACTTTTTTTTTTTATTCGGCTAATAAATTTATTTACGAATACACTGGTCTGGGGGGACCAGAATTCTGTGGGACTGACCAGAGAAGAACGTAATACCCACTAAAAGCCTCTCCGGTGTCCCTCTTTCGCCATTTTCGCCGAACCACGGGAACATTTAAAAGCTCCGCGGCCCGACTGGCGTCCCCGCTGCCTCCTATACATGGCCGGCGAGCCCACCACTCCACACACTCACCGACCCCATTCTTCCGTCACCTTTCCTCCCTCAATTCATTAGTACCCACGATTTTGACAAGTCGGCAAATGAAAACTTTTTCCGTTGTGATATTTGCAAGCTCATACTAGAGCCTCTGTTATGTGTATTGGTCGAGAAGGCTGCTCAGTCGACCTTAAAGCTTCAATGCTCATCTACTGCAAGTATCACAGGCAGTAATGGAGTAGGTGACTCGGTAGTCCCTTTCAATCGTTTTCTTTATTCATTTCAAAGAACGTATGGTATTTAAAGTTTTGGCCATTTTGATCAGTAGATTCCCCGTAAGTTGCTGATGTAGATCAAAATGTATTTACATAAATGGTTCTTAATTTTTTTACTGTTTATTTGACTAGTTAGTAACCACCATAATACAGCGACAAAGAAGAATTGTATGAGTAGAAAGCTCTACTAAACAAAAACCATATCAGCAGAAAATATCTGATGTTTGCGGTCAAACGACGTCGATTCCACGTGAGCGACGATGTGAGGATTCGCCCGGCTGACAATAATCGTGACAAACCACCGTCGCAGATAATAATTATTATACCTATCATCACCGCGTTACCTCACACTCGCTGTAATTGCTTATTGTATTGTTTTGAACTCATTGCGAATGCTGGTGGCCTCCTAATTTATCTGCAGCTTCCGCACACAGACAGAGAGACAGATTATGCAATAGTGGCAAACCATTGTCATCGCAGTCATTAGACCTGCAAATTTAAACCGCGACCACACACGGTACATAATGATTACATTATTATAAACGTAAATGGATAATGAAGGCGCCTCAGATATTGTAGCGAAGCCTTATTTGCGAGCTATAAAAGAATCAGCTTGTTGCCACGAATTTATTGCACTGGGTGCGGTCAGGGTTGATTCCAAATTGCGTTTAATTGGAAATCGATGCTGGATTGTGATATAAATCTTAGTAAGGCTGATTTTATATCGAAATGCGAGACCAACCAGTGTTAGACCATCCATCGATCTAGCTCGGGTTCAGATTTATAAACAATCATTCTTGGAAGCAGACATATTCGGTAGTATATACCTAAAGGCTGCATTGTTTTGTTAATTCAATGATAGGACTAAATTGCATCCTGAAAAATATTCTAAAATCTACTCGTTAGAATTAGGTACCTTATTCATAATTCATAATTCTTTATTGCACAAAAAAACATGATACAAGTAGAACATTTACGAGGAAAAATAATGGCAAAGGCGAGCTTAACCCTAAATAGAGTTCTCTTCCAGCAAACCTTATTGGGAGAGAGAAACAAGTTTGTGAAAGTGGGTACATGTGCTTATACAAAGGATACAAGATTTAATTTTAACCTACTTATTAAATAGACTACATAATAATAATACAATACATAAAATACTATAACTTAACAAATACTATATTTATATACATACATAAATTGAATAAATATATTAAATACTACAATATCATAAAGATAGGTAATGCTCTTTGACTTTACGCTTGAAAATGAAGAGAGAGGGGCTGGCACGAATATCGTGTGGGAGAGAATTCCATAACCTAACCGAGTCGACAGTGAAAGAGCCACCGTAGCGGCTGGATGAGTGAACCGGAAATTTAAGGATGAGGGATAAGGTTGATCTACATGGTCTATCACGAGGGTAAAGAAACTCAAAACGCTCACGGAGGTAAGAAGGGGAGAGAGGATTGTTCAGAATGTTATAAAGAAGAGACCTTTCAGTAGTACCTTTCAGTGTCCCATTTAATAAATGATTATTATATTAAATGTTTACTCGGAAATTCATTTCAATGGAATAACGTGATCAATATCCATCCATTAATACAATACCCATTATCGGTCAGTTCATCACTTACCATCGGGTAAAATTGTGGTAATACGAAAATCTACTCACGATATAAAAACTAATAAAACAATAATGGGTGGATTTTTTGGACGGGGCCGAAAGGAGACCTGGTTTTACGATTTCTGCCTTTTTTAGTACTCAACCTCAGCTGGTCCTGATTGACATTTTTGATCAGGATCGATTGGCATCCACAAAAAGTTTTTGTGTAGAATGCTTATTTTTTTGCTAACTGTATTTTTTTTATTTATAAATGTTTTGACTACTTTTCTAAAAAATATGGATGGTCTCCTTCCATTTCCTGTAGCAACGCTGGCTAAGGTACCGGGCTAAGATACTAAGTGCCCCGTCCAAAAAATCCACCAAGTTTAATAGACACTTTAGGCTACAAGTAGATGCGTTCTCGGAGCGCCTGACAATATTGGCAGAGTGATCGCCCCGAGTGCGTGCGGAGTGCTGGCGTGCTCGGCAGGCGTTCGGTGCACGCTAAGGTCGCACTCAGATTAATAGCAAGCTTACGAGCTTACCATTTCAACCTACTTATCAGCACGAATAAGCATTAAGGGGGATTTTCACTCAGTTGCTGACTGGCAATCATCACAAAATAGTTACTAGGATTTGAAATGTTCGGGATACCTACCTATCTGGGAAGAAACTGACTGTGCAAGTATGTTAACTTTTTTTGCCGGCCGGCTCCGGCCTTAAAAATGTTTCCGGTTTTATTTTCAGTTTAGCAGTATGTTAACTTCTCTGGAAAGAACTCTGACAGAAGTAGAGGAAGGGCCTACCAGTTATTCACTAGGAGCATGCTAAATCTTGCACTACAGCTTTCGTACCTGACAGCCAGGCAGCATGCGTAAAATGCAAGCTCCGTATAAAATATCTCGAAGATGATTTTAGATAATGTATATCTAATTTCTTTTTTAAGATAATTTTTTCCATCGTTAATTTACATTAACAATAAAATAAATAAACAGTTAGTTTTTACATGTAAAAACCTGAGTACACAGTGCTCTGTACAGTCGTAGCGTTCGTAGATATGCGGTTCAACCCCGCCCCACCGCCCTTTATTGCCTCTCCGCCTTTCTCGGCTCACACTCAGCTGAGCAGTGTTAAGGTCATGTTACGAAAACATTCATGCATTACAAGGCTACAAATAGCCCCGAACAGTAGGCTTTTAGGGTACCTATCCGAACAAATTCCTTTACCCAACTACAAGAAGGAACGCAATAAACAGGAAGGACCTTTTTAATCTTCCACTTTCTTTCACGATTACATTCCAAGGTCTATATTATTTTGTACATACTAAAAAAATAAAATCTCTTTATTTCCATAAATACAAAAAATGTACACTTAGAAAAGGTCAAATTATAAAACTAAACACTGATACGGAAATAAAGTGATATTTTTTATTTCTGTCGCTTCGATATGTAGACTAAAGTAAAGAAGCGACGAAGAAACCTTTAGCCTGTTATTTGTTATTTTTAGAGTTGGAGTGAAACCCGTCCCAAGCTTTTTTATCCTCTAGAGATAGATAATCTGATATTTTATACTTTACACTTTACATTACTTTAACGATGCCCTTACACAGGTGGTCTATTTATTAATTTGTCTATTTTTAAATATATTATTAAGTTCCTTGATTGTTTTCAATGAATAGATACATAAATTCATTACATCCTCTTCTTCACTATGAACAAGAGGACATCCAATTTTCAGAAAATCCCACTCATATAACACACTGAGTTTTGATTGATGCCTTTGCTAAACCTGACTATCGAATAAAGGCGTCATTACTGAAATAACATTGGGGATGTTTCTGTCTTACAGGCGTTTCAGAATGTATTTTACCGTCTTTTTCTCGAAAGGTTTCACATTTGATGAATATTGAGTTCCTATGAGAGGGGGGGGGGGGGGTTGGTATGGTGAATATTTGTTCATAATAAGGGTATAAAAGTTCTACAATTTCCTTTTACCGAGTTATCTCTTCCAAACTTAACAACACCTTACTTCAATAGTAACATATACAACTACGTATTTATACAGTCTCTCGATCAGACAATATACGTGAGCAACACTTACCGGCTACCATTGACCTTCTGAAGACCTTACCAGAACTTATCAAAGGCCTGGATAACAATAAATTGTGCCTACCCCGTGGGTATAGGCAAATCAGAAACTGTCAACCTTTATGTCCATTCAACACGAATGTCTAACCTTCGGTTCCATATCGACAGGGAAATATTGAACTTGAGTCTGCTTTTGTTTTAGAAATACTAACAACGTGTGGCAATAATGTTTGTGTATTACTACGTTCCTACAATTAAGTTAGTTTGAAGTTTTCAACATCTAAAGAAAATCACATGCTGAAAGATTCCTGAAATAGTAACGTAAAAGACATCGCGTTTCAGCCAAAAGTATTCCGATCACATCTCTACTTTACGTGAACAGATTTAATTAAATCGCCGACCATAAAACTTTTGAAGTATAAAGCACTTTGAGGGACGATAAGATGACATAAAATTACAGATTCGATGAAGCCCCAAATCTTCGGAATATTTCTGTCCCATGTCCTTCATACAAATGAGCTTTGCATTCCATCGGAGCGTTCACCTCGAGCCAATTACGTCAATTCTCATGAAAACGAGTTGTCCAGCGGAGAGTTATGTCCGTGCTACTTTCATGCGAAATTCAGACATTTTTACACGAGACATCTTATTTCTCGCTTATTTTCGTCAGATGTAATGTAGGTTAGTAATATTAAGTTGGTTGTCTGCGAGCCTTTTTCTTGGGAGTTTCATAATTGAGCGAAAGTTAAGCGCTGTATCTGAAATTCTGAACTCAACAATATTGTTTCCTTGACCTTCCTTACTTTTATTTTCCGTGAAAATAATGCTTCCTAAAGAGGTTGGGGTCGCAGCCAGAGCCTCGCGGCGATCTGGGCAAGTGGCCAACAGATGGCACAATAGCTCTTGTCAAATATCAAATTACGTAGTAAGTACTACTTTTACTACTTTATTTTATACAAGTAGGTAGTTTTTTCATTAAATCGATTATGAATCATTGATCAATAATCTTATCATCAATTGTCACGAAGTCTTATGTCATCCCTTTTATATGTATCAAATTTAGTTACAAACTTAGATACGTAAAATTGGTATTTTAAACAATTCATTTTTAATTTCAATAATCATCAAGAGATACTTGTTATTGAACCTATCCAAGTGCGTCATACTGCCGATATTCTTCTCTAATCGCAAATATAGGTCAGAACCAAAAGGTCGGCAACATCTAACAACACATTCCAAGCGTTCAATCGTCGAAAATTCTTACGAATCAATGTTTCAGATAACAAAAATATTGTTGTATATTTTTGATACCGGTATTTATAAAAGTTGATTAGTGTTAGTTTTTGAAATGTTTGTAAAGTGTGTGTGAGAGATGAATCGGCATCAGTTGCGCGTTCCGGAGCTGCGCGTGAGTGGCGCGCAGGATGACGACCAGCAGGCTGCGGCGCCTGCGCCGACGGCGCCGCCCTTTGGGCTCATGCTGGCCTCCATACCACGGCGCAGGCATTCTTGGATATGCGGGTAAGTTTATATTGATTTAAATTAACTTTCACGAACAAGTCGAAAGCAGAGTTTTCATTGCGTTTGAGATAAAACATGAATATAATAATCTTCATAAACAGCAAATCCAATGATCTAACCAGCAGATGCACAGAAAAATACCACCCGTACCTGGTCGACATACCACAGTGTCGCACCAAAAATTCTGCCCTACTTTTATAATAAGCACGGCCAAAGAGTGGAATGAGTTTCCTGCGTCTGTTTTCCCGCTAGAGTACAATCTTGGAGTCTTCAAGTCCAGGGTAAATAAGTTCCTTCTGGGAAAGCGTGCTCCATCTTAGGCCACATCTTCACTTACTTTAAGTGAGTTGGTGACCAAAAGCTTAACCATTATCAATAAAAAAAAACATGCATTCATTCGGCAGGGGTCTAATTCTGCTCAACAATTTTAACACTTTGACTGCCATCGACGAACACGGTGTTGTAGTACAGCTCATTGCGTTGCTCACAACGCCGTGTGTTGCACTGCCAAGCTAAAGCTTGGCAGTGAACGCGGAATACGTAGAAAGTATTATCAATCTGGCTGTTCGAGGAAACAGTTAGCATTTCATCTCAATCTTGTTATTTTTACATGTAAATTCAGATAACAATGGTATGATACACAAAAACAAAAGTCGGAATTTAATCATCCGTCTTAGCAGAAATGCGTGGATGAAAGCTTCTTTTACGACACGTGTATCCTCAAGGTATTACTTACTCCTTGGTGCCTGTTAAGTGAGGTACTCATCTTTAAGATTCTCTGAGTGCTGTACACGAAAGACGATGAGAATAACAGTAGGTAATGAAAAGTAGGAATCCGTGAATCTTTTTGCAGGTGTGGCCCACAGAACAGGCAAATAAAATAGACTCTAAATAGGTAGATAAGTAATAGGTATAGAATATTCTGATACCTGATGGATAAGGTCATCTGTATTATTCATGAAAATAGCGTCACAAATTCCAGTTTTTCTAACACAATGGAGATCGACTTTGAGCATCGCAACGACGCGTCGTGTTTAAGATTAAATAGAATTTTCAGCAGCAAGTGGCTATCTAAACAAACGGCACTTAATATTCATGAGAGGCTCCGACAGTTGTCTGTCCCGAACATTAGCACAACAATGGTGGACCGCAAACGCTTATCCTGACTAACCTCGAGTATTCTATTGAGATCACTGTCTTGTCTTCAACTGTTTTTGTATTCCATTACGCGTAGACTCTTCGCGAATGTTCTATGAATTTATTGCCGCTCTGTCCGCAGGATTTTGCTACAATTTTTGTCGCCCCGTTTCATCAAATATTCGGGAGGCACCGATAATTTATTGAAGTACGCACGATACGTTTTAGGTTTTCATAAAATGGCACCCTTTGAGTTATTGCGGGTTGAGATCTTTTTGTCTTGGCGTAAAAAAAACTTTTCTTAGCCTAGCTTGCATAAGGATCGATAAACGTAATTTGTATAGTTTGACAACTTATTATCCACCAACCAGAAAACAGTTAGAATTGCGAGCCGCTCTAAATTTCTCACAGCTTAGGTCAATGCGAATGACATAGCGGAAAACGAAGTCAAAGCGATCACGACAATCGGAAATGGACCAATCTGAAGATCAGGAAATAGTTGCTGAATCCAATTCCCGCTGCGCTCGTATTTGTCAGTGCAGAGGCTTTTGCATACAGGTACCCATGCTAGATGCTAGATTATTGAATGCAACATTTGGTCTATATAATATGCGGGATGCTAAGTTGTGCCCGGGATTTAATAATATTTTATTAAATCCCTATACGATCTTGAACATTGTCTACCGCGTCCAGAGAAAACGACATGTCGTTATAGGTCGAGATCTAAGTATGTTATGTACCTTAGTTTCCTAAAGGAATAGTGAAAGTCCCGTGTTATTATAATCAGAGTAATTGCCATTCAGAGGTGCAATGCAGCCACCGTCTTCGGGAAGCTTCCGACTGGTATTGATATGGATCAGTAGAGCTACCTGTAGATTGTTTGCAACAGTCTGCAGTTAACTTGTTTCAATTATAAATACCTAGTAGTTCTATTTTTTTTAAATTACTTGATTGTAAATTTCTTTGTTAATCAATATTATGTATATTATAAAGGAGTATCTGACTCACTGATAGACAACGCGCAGCCCGAACCACTGGTTCTAGAGGCTTGAAATTTAGAGTGTTTGTTCCTTTTAGAGTGTAGAAGTGTATTAAGAAAGGAATTTTGAAAATTCGCACTCTAAGAGTTTCAAAATAGGAATAAAATGTTTAAACAAAAATGCTCTGTATTCCATTAACAGTAAGCGATAGAACTACAAAGTTTTACATGTAGACTCCCCTTTGATAACTATCACACATTTTATTTAGCGTTCTCTGAAATTATGACGATGTTTTCCTATAACTAGGTTTAAACAAAAAGTTTTAACGAAAATGCTCTGTATTTTAGCAACCGTTTGCAAAATAACTACAAAATTTTACATGTAGACTTCCCTTACAAAAAGAACACATATTTCATTCATTGTTTTCAGAAACTCAGAAGTTGTTTTCCTCATTAATATATATTTTAAAGGAGTACCTGACCCACTGACAGACAACGCACAGCCTGAACCACTGGTTCTAGAGGCTTGTACGCATAACGCGTACGAAGTCGCGGGTTACAGCTAGTAAAGGTATTTCAGAGTAATTAATAATAATGCCATACATTGATAAGTACTCCATACAATTTGTAACGTAAGCTCCTATCTTTTCAACTGTTGTACCCTTATTTTCGTTTTAATCTTCGCTTTTCAGTCTCTTCTTGGGGCGTTAGCGTCTTACGTAGACAGCCGGCTCTTCAAAGGCTTATATTCGCAAAGAAAATTGCGAGCCTCGGCCTTGCAGCAAAATATACGTTGCTGTTGCCTACGTGAACCTTCTCAACCTATATGAAGCCGTAACTTCGCTTCTGAAAATAATATTTACAGCTATCACTTCAGCTTGTCTCATTTTATTTTCAGGAACCTACAAGTCTCTTTAATAACTATGATTCTCCAAAGTTTCAAAATTCCAATTTATCCGATTCTGTGGGGAAAACGTTTAGATTGGAATTTTAAACTTTTTTTTAATGTATACATTTCTTAACATGTGCAAAGAAAACGCTTTTCATAGACAAGGATATTATTATTATCCCAGAGAACCTGGCTCAATGTAAGATATCTACTTAGAATTGCAAATGAACAACCCACGATAACTTAACAACTGTTATCTTAATTCATTCTTCAGTCGATTTCAAAATAAGGCCGCGATCTCATTTCACAAAACCAAACTCGTAAAGCTTTTGAAACTATGATGGCAATGAATATGAACACAGCTTTCAATAAATTTTTACTCGCGAATTTTATCGTTTCCCGATATTTCGGCATAGATGCATGCTACGTTATCGAGAGGAATGAAACTAGGGCCTTTTATAGCGAAATATAACGTTTATATGGAGATAAATACCGCTTACCTGAGATGTTGCTTACGCCTGGTGTATATTATCTTTACGACTGACCACTATCTGAAACGTAAGTCTAGATTTATATTTTCTGCTTAGTACCTAGGTAAGAACAGACTTATAAATAGGCGTTGATTCTCTTTCTTCTTCTAATCCAGTAAATAGATAATTTTGGACAATTGAGATATCGTCCATTCTGATTAAACCCGGTTTTTGGTGCATGCACTATATCAAAAAAGGATAAAGTCTAAGTCGAGCGTGGCGCTCGATATCCATTGCTTGAACATGAACATTCCCTACCTATGGATTATACTTTGACATATTTCCACCAAACTTCTTTCGTGAAACGTGCAGTATTATCCAGTATTATCCAATTTACCTACGGGTATAGTATTATGATATCTACTGTTTTGTAGTGCATGGCACTGTGTCAAAAAAACCTATGAGTGTGGCGCAAGAAATCCATCGATAAAACATGAATAATACCAACCTATAGGTATCTAATAATATATCTGAGCGTCTGGTCGATGCGACCCGTGACCCGAGAGCTGCTGAGTATCTGCCATACTGCCTTCAGCATTGCCATACAGCGGGCCAATGCAGCTAGCATCTTGGGGACGCTTCCGACTGGTATTGTTATGGATCAGTCAATTGACCTGTAGATTGTTTGCAACAGTCAGCAGTTAGCTCAACTGTTTCAATTGTAAATACTAGTTCTAATTTATTTCAATTATTTGATTGTAGTTTTCTTTGTAAATAAATAAATAATGCTGGACAATCCACACAGCATCATCTAGCCCCAAGCTAATTAATATACTTACTGTATTGCAAGGCACTGTATCAAAAAAGTCAATGAGCGTGGCGCTAGAAATCCATTGTTTGATCATGAATGTTACATATCACAACTTATGCTTAGTCGAACGCCATTTTGTAGCCTTAAGGTATTTTATATGTGAGTATTATCATATTAATGTATATGTGTAGTTAAAATGGTGTTAGTAATTTAATTAGTTTTAGTATATATTAATGTTATATTTTACAGTTACAAATAAAGTTTATCTTATCTTATCTTTTATCTTATCTATGAGGATTATACTTCGACATATTTCCTCTAAACTTCCTTCTTGAAACGTGCTCTACCAGGATTATCCACTTTATTTGGCCCAAGTGTAACCACATCCCAAGGGAGTTTACCTCAAAGTCAATAAGCAAAACTGGGAACATTGCGGCTTCCTCGTTTCCTGTAAGAGTAACTGGATGTTCCGTTTTAATTCACTTACTCGAAACTCCTTCGTCAGAAGCCGGCAACGTTTTACGAGTTTGCGCCTACATTACGCTTGCTACAAAATAACCAATTACCTTAACTCGTGTAGCTTTCAGTGCAAACAATAATTAACTTCACGCTGACTGGAGTAGCATTGTAGTTTAATTTCCATTCACTTTCTACGATAAAAGAACCAGTTTTAGGTACAGCAACACCAGCCAAAGACAGTCCACAGCTGTACCTAGAGTTTCTTAGCCAAAATCTCCAGAATCCCTACGCTGGGCATTGAGAATGAAGGTTGGTCGCAGGGTATTCATTTGACTCTTAAAGACTTTAAGCACAACCAAATCAGTAAAAAGTCTTGCTTTGGCAGAATATGCGAAAGATATTATCATTATCCTTTATCAAAAAAAGCAAGTGATGAAAACTTACGAAAGTGTGAAAGTTCGTGAGGTTCGCGAAAATTATGCTTCATTTGGCTTCGCTCTTACATAATCAACTTTATAATTAGTAGGGTACATAATCTACTATCGAGCAACTCACCAACGTAGGAATCACACCATCACATCACACTAATATTATAAATATGAAAGTTTGAATGGACGGATAGATGGATGGATGTTTGTTACCTCCTCGCGCCAAAACTACTGAACGGTTCAGTCTGAAATTTTGCGTACAGGTAAGTCTAACCATGGAGTCAAACATAGGTGACTGGTGATTTTTATCCCATTAATCAGTTCCCATGGGATAGAAATAACCTCAAAATGTTTCCATAGAAACAACGCGTGCGAAGCCGCGGGCAGAAGCTAGTATTAACTAATCTCTGCAGAGGTTTTAAAAGTTTAGATCGCAAATCAAATTAAATTATATTTGTTCTTCAGTTCAGTCGTTGTTTGTGACGGGTCCATCTCGGTTCAATACAAATTGTTTACAGTAGAAACAAAGACTTTCAATAAGATATTAGTTTCTGTTACCCATGTTTCGTAACCTTGTTCCAATGGATCGTCTTATTTTATCCCTTTGAAATGTTCTTGGAATAAAAGTTTATGATGGGCTTAATAAACATGGTCGTCGGCTTGGATCGAGAGTTTCGGTAATTAGAGAGACTTTTTAATTTATCCTGGACCTTAATTTTTTTTATAACACAAAATAAACAATTTCTATATTCACAAAGAAAATTACAATCAACTAATAGAAATAAATTACAACTAGTATTTGGAACCCTTTTCACTTTAACTTCGGAGGAGGGCGTTGTCATCTGCGACACAGTTTTTGAAACTTCTGCAGATGGCATCGTTTCCATTTATAACCATGTCCATTGTTTTGGTTCCTAAATAATAATATTAATAATTAATTTATAATTGAAACTATTGAGCTACTGCAGACTGTTGCAAACATTCTACAGGTAGCTCAACTGATCAATATCAATACCAGTCGGAAGCGTCCCCAATAAGCTGACTGCATTGCCCCGCTGTATGGCAATGCTGATGCGCTCACAAAACACAAAATTATATTTTCATTCGGTCAAACGAAGGTCTTTTGACAAAAAGTCTTCTTACCAATTAGGTTGTAATCAAACCTAATATTACGGAACCGATATAATATGGTTTCAAAACGCTACATTAGAACAACTGCTCAAAAAAATAAAATTGAAAATCAACCAGGTAGCTAAATTAGTTTCTAACTCGAAAGCGTTCTGTATTTATCGTATTAAATATAGTTCTACAAAAATAAGTCACGGTTCTCTCAACTGTCGCCAATTAAAATAAACAGCCGCTCTATTTATACGCGCCTTTTCAATGAAGTAAAGTATTCTCATGATTTTCTCACAAATTAAATGTCTATAAAAATTTCTGAGATTTAAGCTAATAATAAACTAGATTGTGAGGAAAAGAAACGGTTGCGAAGCAATTTCAACCTACACCATTTAAGTAGCGTAACATTCGTAGCTAACGTAGAAATAATTTAGTAATTTTGTAAATATATTTTTTTGTTTTGTAATTAATGACAGGTAGTTTTCTTTTGGGTATTTTCTTTTGTTATTTGTATACTTAGTCAACTGACATGCTCAACTGACAACTGACTGAAGATTTGGTTCAAAAATTGGAAAATGAGAGTTTAAAATAGCATTTAGGATGGTTTAACTTCAACCTCATGATTATGGTTTTGCGTATGGTTGGTTTGTACACAAATTTTGTTGGCTCTCAAATACTTGCTACTAACTACCGACTTACTTCCTTACTTTGCTCCTAAAACATAATTTTAGGAGTTTTTTGTTTTACCTTTGTCTTATCTTATTATCGTCCCCGATAACAATCAAGTTTCAAAAGGAAATATGAGCTTTTCCTCAACTTTTGCAAACTCGAGAATATCTCACTTCTCAGGTGCTACAAAAAGTTCTGTCATTTGTCAAAATGTCAACGCTCGTGAAGTAGATAATTTTACAAAAAAAGGAGCAAAAAATAATTTCTTGGCCAGAGACACGTTTTAGTCTTAGACCATTTAAATATGTCTGTATCATTAAAAAATAGTTTTGGCCAAAAGTTAGTTAAAATTCACAGTAAATTGAAACCTAAACCTTATCATAGGTTATGATAGGTATTTTTCCATTAGCTTTCATAACTCAGTCATGTAATTTCGTCTGTAATAAAACCTTTCTGATTAAAATATAATCCAATGCTTGTAATTAGGTTTTAGCATTTTCTCTTATTCCGTAGCGTATCCAAATAACAATATAAAGTGATCTTAGGGCTTTTACTTACTTACTTCTGTAACTTAGCGTCCCAAAGTGGATCTTTGTCTCCGTCACTTGACTTCTCCAGACACCTCGGTTCTGAGCTGTCTCTAGCCAGCTAGTAGTCAAGTTCGCACAGATCGATTTCCACTACTTATACACTAGTTTTGTAAATTATGGGTTTTGAAAAAGAATTTATCCATGGCCTTACGTCTGCCATTGATCAAGACATAGAATACCTTTCCTGAAGTCGATAAATAACAGGTGGCCATTAATTGTGACGGTGTATATCTTGAGATGCGGCTTAGGACACTGCGACATATTTGAAACTCTGCCACAAGTTATTTTCGTTCTCGGCCGCGCGTAAACACTGGCATGCTGGCGGTATCAGATATTATATTTTCTACTTTTATATTCATAATTAATTAATTAATAATTTATCCAGCCTGTTGGCTGAGCTGGAGATATGGGCCGTACAAAATGAGATATACATAGAAAACAATGCAGACCCGAAACATACAAGTACAAACGTTTGAAATAGATGCAAATCATACTTGTAATTAATTACTACACAAGCTAGCGAACTTTTTCGCTTTTCTCGTTTTTTCTCATACCTATACGATTTTTTTTAAATAAATCGTTATGTAAGCTCTTTATAAGATATCTATCATAACGTAAAATTACAAAAAATAATGGATATATGGTAATTCATAGCCGGCAATAAATCTTCCGAAAGCTTTTTGGAAGATAATGCAAGTTGTAGCACTTAAAAATTCGCACTTAGCCTTACGAATCTATTTTCATCAATCATATTGGGGTTCAAAAAATAAAATCGTGCTGGCAAAATCGTTTGTTGATTGCGGACGCGATTTCTGCTGAATACGTAAAACTATAACGTAAAAAAAGTAGTCTGCAATTCCGTTCTATTAAAGTTATTGTAAGACCTCTTTTTGTATTCCCGCTTAAACAACGATTAAAGCATTCGTATACATCATGGAAACAAACTAATTAATAAGAAGAAAGAAAAAATAATAATAAGAAATAAATCAAAAAAATTACTGTATTTTTTAAAATCACATGTACAGAAGTTATTTTGTACTCACGTCTGCTTAGAGCCACTCAACTAATATTTCTCCAGCTTTCCGCGTCACATGCCAAGCTTCTGAATACCACCTTACTAAAAACCGATTTATATTTCGCTCTATAAAAATAGTGGGCTTTATCATGTGATTCACGGAGGTATAATATTTTTTAACGCTAAGTCAGGTGTGTCATATCCATCGCCACAATGCGATGCCGGCGCTACAAAGAAGCGACGAAGCTGGTCGGTCCATGCGCCAACTCTCACGCAGTCCTCGCTACGCCTCGACCAATATAAACGTCCATTTGAAAAGTACTTATAACGTGAAAGTATGCTCTGAACTTTTGATAAACCACGCGTTTCCGTCGCTATATTGAAAAGATTAGAATTTTTCCAATGATGATATTCGCGCCCCGTTTCAACGGGAGCTCAAAGACTTTGGGATTTGTTTTGTGAAAGTGAGGTGACAGTGCAATATTGTGATTCAACCTTCTGAAAGCTATAACTAAGTTTACGATTCAATTTACATGGTAAAGTAGCAAAATCAGTTTAACAGCATTAATTCTTGCCATCAAAATAATTAACGCTTTTATAGTAGAACAGAAAACAACAATATTGCGTCGTAAAACAAACCAGTTCCTACAAAAGCGCGTCTTACTTACATTCCGCGGGAATTGTATTTTCATTTAAGAGGAACTGAATTAAGAAAGATTAAATGAAGTTGCAATGAGTTTCCTTGATTAAGATTAAATGTTGTAGAGCATTAGGATCATTTATGGGTTTGCGCCTTTGCGGTATAATATTATTTGTATTGTAGGTAACTAGTTTATTGTGATTAAGTTATATAAAAACATGGTTCAATCTTTTACTTTTAAACTTTGGATTAGTGTCTTGAAATATATGTATATCCTGAGCAATAATGAAATATTGAGTTACTAGTTTTGAACTTTAAGCTGATTCGGTAAAATTCATTTTTAGTAAATACTTAAGTCATGGAAAGAAGTTATTATCTTACCGACATGATCAAATTAAACAAACTCCCGCGAAGCCTCGAGCGATATGAATTAAAATGTTTTTGAACAAGAGCTGACCAAGATTGAAGTTCATTCATGCTTCAAGGTTCTGCAGAGATTAAAATGAAAGATGAAAATTTTGGGTTTGTATACAAGCTACGCAAAATAAAATTATAAATGAGTGCGGTACCTTACTTCAAGTAGATTCTATCTATTCATGGGTTGAATCGGGTAGTAGCAAAACACATTTTTACGTATGAGTGTAGGTAGTAACTCATACAAATGGTAAACATTGGTAAATTGGGAAACTTTTGTAACTGAATGTTTTGTAGCCGTTACAGTAATTATACCCGAAATATTACAAAATGTATAGATTGAACTGATTTGTTTCCTCCTTCAATGTAAATCAGATTCAAATTCAGTTTAGCTATTCCACGAACAAATTCGAACTCGTTCTGGGGTATTTCCCGTGAGAATGCAAGATTGTCTACGCCTTGTGCGTATTTGGTGATTTATTTAGTTATTGACTATTCTGTCATATAATTTTGCAATGAAAGTTACAAACATTTTGCATCAAAGTTACTCAACTTTTGAGTCATTTACAACGAAAACGTTTCCCGGTTCGAAGTTCGCTTATCAAAAGAAACAATACTGTAGTGTACTTGTTTATTTTAATGTAAACAAAACAAAGGAATGCAAGAGCTGTCATTGCCAGTAAACGCTTTTTCACTTTAAGACAATCGTGTCTTCTTTTGTCGCGTGGCAGAATTGGAGCGAAATTGCGCTCAGCCAAAAATTTCATACAATAACTTTTTAATTGTTTACCTACTAGATTTATTCTACTTATAAGTGTTCAAAGTATTTATTCAGAAATCCTATTAAAGTTCTTGAGAAGGTGTTAAAAACTTAACCTTAAAGTAATTATAATCATGTTAGAGTGCTGTGCATTTTAAGAGGTCAATTGTTTCGGTTCGTATTCGTTATTTTTATTTATTTTCATATTTTAGAAAAACTAGCAGCTTATTAAACATAATAATAATATGTATAACTTATTGGATTACACCATTGGAAGTAACAACTGGCGTTGCGCCCAATCTGCTGAGTGCTATTAATATGAATGCCATTTGGTGCCTACAAAAATAAAAGAGAAAAAAAAACAATATAAGTTACCCTACATAAAATCTTAACCCAAAGAAACCATCTCGGTTATACTACGTCTAACACGTATGGAAACTAGTTTATATATCCCCAAGTTAACCTTGCAGAATGATATACAGCTTCCAATCGAAAAGCACTCTTGTTTATAGGCACCTAAAGGTATGAGATTGCATTTAGACCGTACCAACAAAATTGGATTTTTGTATGCAGCTCTCTGAGTTGTAAAGTATCAGGCACTTAAATAAACTTCACTTGTTACTAATGTTTTAAAAAAAGCACTTGATATTTTTATTGAAAGCTTTCATCGAACTGGATAAAGCAGTGAGAAAAAATATTTTAAACTTTATGAACAGAAAGTTCCTTCTAAGAGCTTATTTAACTGTTGAAACAAGAAGTGCCGATGCACAACCCAAGTGTTTCACTAGATAGAATTTGGGGGGTGTTAGGGTAAATTCTAACGGGTTGTTAGATGGTTGTCAAGGTAGGCTTTAGTCATATTCAGCAAGGTCCAATCAAACTCTCTCGGTTTGCACCCTCTGTAATTTCCTAGAGAGGCTTAAATTACTAGTACAGACACAAAGTTCTCTCTCAACTCGAATTTCGTTGTGCGTTGTATATGTCACAATCTAGCGCTACATTTTGTTAGAAATGACCAAAACCTTTCAAGACCTTTTGTTTACTAGCTAACCTGAGGGTTTAAGCTTTAAAAGCTTGATGAGCTTCCTTTGAATTGATAGAGAATAGAATACTAATCATTTAAAGGTCTTTAAATTCTATTTGAGGCTTTCGTGTCCGTATTAAGGCTCATTAACCTCCGGCCAAAAACGTTTTATTTTCTCATGAGCGAAAAACAAAATATAAAATCTCGTAGCTCCGAGATTTTATATTTTGGTTGTAAGGTCTACGACGTAGACCTTCGTAGACGCATCCTTCTCGTAGAAGGTCTACGCCATACGTGAAACTCATTATGCTGCTTTACTGTATAAATTATTGTTATCTGCAAAAAACTGTGTTACTAAACTTCAAACTCCTAGCCACCAATAGCTTGGTGATTTATTCGTGAAACTAAGAATGTAAACATTTTACACTGACATCTACACTTCAGCATGAGAAGCTTTTGCAACTAGCAAAGCATCAACCATGCTGCCAATCGCTGAAACTGACGAGAGCAGCGCCACCGTCAGAATGTCGAGCGCAAGTCTTCATCGGAAAACCCGAGAGCGCTTGGTTTCAGCTGAAGTGCGAGCGGTGCGCCGCCGGCGGGGTTGGACGGTGGTCGGCTCTGAGACGAGGTGAGTCGCACTATCGCGCAGAGATGGCGCTGTTACCAAATGTTTCATTGAGTCTACATGAACGTTTTACAACGCGTTTTCCTCTTTTTTTATGAAGCTCAGTTGAGTGGTTTAAACCATGGAAAAAAAACTATTTTAACAGTGTTCGTAAACTAGCGCTTCAGAGGATTACATAGGTTTTTTCAGATCCCGGGTACTTGTTAGATAGATACCTTACACGTTTTCCCAATTATGGACGTTTTGACTTTTTTGAAAGGAACTTTTGGAAACCCCGTAATTGGCAATTAGACTGGAGCCCCTGGCCATCGCATGCTATACCTGTGTATTTAAATTCCCGTGCGAGCGACGTTCAACATTTTAATTTATTCCTGGATGCATGCTCAAGAAAATTTTCAAAGTTTAAAATTGTTTTCTAACGCTTTGATAAGCTTTGTAAATTTTATACAACAAGACAAGTGCAATCGCAAGTGCTTTTAAAAAGTTTCTTTGATCTAATTTACTGGATAATATTTTATCAATTACGTCGTTAAGATAGGTAAGTACTCGAAGAACCTACTTACAGTTTCGAGTAGCTAGGCTCTACTTATCTATCTATACTATATCTATACTAATATTATAAAGAGGTAAGATTTGATTGTTTGTTTGCTTGTTTGTATTGAATAGGCTCCGAAACTACTGGACCGATTAGAAAAATTCTTTCACTGTTAGAAAGCTTACTTTTCAGGGAATGACATAGGCTATATTTTATGCCGAAATTGCCACGGGAACGAGAACTATGCGGGTGAAACCGCGAGGCGATCGTCTAGTCTATTATATAAAAATGAAACCCTATTTCTTTTAGTCACAGCATCACGTGGGAACGGCTGGACCAATCTCGATAATTCTTTTTTTTTGTTTGTTATTATAATGAGAAGGTTTTTTTATGAAAGAAAAAATTAAGCTAGTTGGAAACATAAATTGCCACGTGGGCGAAGCCAGGGGGCGCAGTTAGTCTAAAATAAATATTAATAACTTCAATGTATCATTTACATATACATAAACAAGGGATTAATAAATTCATCGTGCCAAAATGGCTTATCTGCAGTGTTTAATCTAGGTAAATTCTGTTTACAGCTAAACAAACCTGTCCTCCGATAAGCTTTTAGTCATTAGTTCACGATCTACTCTACCCCTTAGGGAATACGGCACTATCTGTTGTATCTATGGACACCTGGACGGAAATTCAGTCACTTACCCGTGAGTACTCAAACGCAACCCACATTTAAGCACGTCTTATGTCGCGAATTTTTGACAGTTTCCAGTACAATTTGTTAATAATTCGTCAATCGTGCTTAAATTTCAGTTGCGTTTTAGTATTCAGGCGCTAGTAATTTGTGGTGTATCTGGGTGTACTGAGTTTTGTTAGTAATAGATTTAGCAGTTTGTCGCAGATCAGAGGTGCACAACTACCAAGCAGAACAAAAATATTCATTTAAAAATGGGCACTCGTAACATTTAGATGCATTTCTTATTGATGGCATGACAGACAGCTGGCGGACCACTCATTTGAAGCTTGTCGGGAGCCATTTTGTCACTGTAAAGTGTATTGTAATGTAGCAAGTTAAAGCCCATATTTGACTGACCACTTCTGTCCTCTGCGTTGGAATAATGTGTGCAGAGCTTTGCCCGTGAATCCACTGTAGTTATAAGTAAGGTTGTGTTGATCGTGCCAATCACGGCGTAGGAGTCGACCACTACAACTCCGCCTGTCGATGTCGTAAGAGTCGACTACGGGAACCTACGAGAGGACGCAGTTTCCTTCTATGTTTTAACACCTTCACCGCGATCTCGATAGATATTTATGAGACAATTATGAGAACAATGTTAGTGTGTTTTTTATTGTTTATAACTCAGAATAACACGTAGGTACTTAGAGCATTGTGTAATAATGACGGAGTACCTTCATATTTACCTTTAGATCTTAAGGTGGAGAGTCTTACTTACTCGTACGTAGAGATAAACCAGTCTAAAAATGCATGCCAAAATGCATGCCCCTTCCACTAAACTTCATACAATCGGCGTCCATTTTTAGAATGGTTTATCTCTACCTACATACGAAGATGTATACTTCTTTTTAAAGTTACCTAAAACCGAGGAATATAACATTCGGGTCAAACCTCCACGGGTTTAAAGAGTGTTATTAATTTAAGTACTACGAGTATGTAATTCTTTTAAAATAAATTAATACAAAATAAATAAAAATAAGTATATCAGTTAACTAGTACTCATAACACAAGCTCTGCTTAGCTTGGGTGAATGCTGTGTGAATTATCCAGCATTATTTATTATATACTTATTCTTATTTGTTTATTATTATTTATTTATTTAAATAAAAATACTAATCCATGTGCCAAACGTGGTGATTAACACAAAACCACTCTAGTTTGGTTGAGGCAAGTTCATCATTGGATGTGTGCTGATGAGGTTAGAGTAGTTGGACCGGTCGTTATCACCGTGTATTGGTATTCTACATCTGAATAAAACATGGCTTCTGTTAGTTGGAGGGAGCTGCAACTTGCCATTTACATTCAAAGGTGATCTCGAGTTCTAATCTCTGTTCAGTCGGATTGGATTTGTAAGAATTTTTCATGAATAAATTTTTGTATAGTGTAGGTATAAACTTACTCTTCTTGATGAAACCCACTTTAAAATGCAAAAATAAAACTATAAATGTGGTGATGAGGATGATTTTTACATATGTAGTTTATGAAAACTATAATACAATTTCATTTCCATCCATACATCTATCGCCTTGTAGCGCCCCTACCGGACACTGAGAGGAACTACTTTTCTTCACAGCAGTTCAATAGTTGCATACGATCACGATTTTAATTTACAAATAAATTCGAGTGATTTTTGGCATTTTTATTTTCGTTTAAGGTTTCCGCCTGGTGACTACGGAATACCTGATCGAAAATTTTAGCAGTACAACTTTGACAAGCGGTAATACCAAAGTTGAAGTAAATGAGTTATCAACATAGCTCTAAGAATTAGCAAGCTGAAGTGGCAGTGGGCTGGCCATATCTCGCGAAGAACCGATAACCGCTGGGGTAAACCTGTTCTTGAGTGGAGAATGGTTCCCCTATAATACGGCAAGGTGGGATGACGACCTGCGAAAGACTGCAGGCAGATGCTGGATACGACAAGCTGAAGACAGATTGCTATGGCGCTCATTAGGGGAAGCCTATGTCCAAAAGTGGACTAACATAGGATGATGACGATGATGAATAAAATGAAAACATTTTCTGTTTATTAACCCCCGATGCAAAAAGAGAGGGGTGTTATAAGTTTAACGTGTCTGTCTGTGTATGTGTCTCTCTGTGTATCTGTCTGTGGTATCGTAGCTCGCAAACGGATGAACCTATTTTCGTTTAGTTTTTCTGTGTCATAGATAATTTTATCCCGACTGTTCTTAGCCATGTTTCATGAAAATCTGTTCAGCCAATAAACATGGTGGGTTTTTAAATTCTTTAATTTTGTCTTGTGTATTGTGCAAGCTCTACTCACCGCTCAGACTACACCAATACCACTAAGCCGATCGATTTAAACTTTGCATGAGTGTGGTTCAGTATCTAGAATAACATAAAGGCTTATTGGAAGCGGATCTTATCTCACTGCTTGCAGGTATAATCATAGTAAGTGTTTCTTTGAGTGCCATCGCATTATATCGACTAGCCGAGGAGCTTCATCCAACGTTTCGTGGATTTTTTATCGTTTAACCACAATCTCAAAGTGACAAATAGTCACTTCAGGTGAGATTGTGGTTAAACGAAAAAAAACTACGATCTCACAGACCACAATCTCACCTGAATGGGATAGCCTTTTTTCTCAAAGAAAATTGCACGAGTATTTACAATTGAAACAATTGAGCTAACTGCAGACTGTTGCAAACAGTCTACAGGTATTTGTTATTATAGTGCGTAAGCCTCGCACTCTGGATAATTTCTAATTTCTAAGAAATCAAATAATATCGCAAAAATTTTCGACTTCGACGGGACTTGAACCCGCGTCCTCCCCTCAGTATGGGAATGTACCAACTAAACCACGAATTCAAGTGACGTGGGAGTCGAAAATCTTTGCGACTTTCTACGGACTCAAGCGCCGTTAGCTCCACCTACAGGGGAAACATTGAACTGAGGGGAGGACGCGGGTTGAAGTCCCGTGGAAGTCGAAAATTTTTATGATAGTATTTGATTTCTTAGAAATTAGTCATCAGGTAGTTCAACTGTTCCATATCAATACCAGTCGGAAGCGTCCCCATGACGCTGGCTGCATTGCCACGCTGTATGGCAATGCTGATGCGCTGCGCCAGATACTCACCAGCTCTCGGGTCACGCGTCGCTTCGACCAGACGCTCAGATATTTTTTTAAAAACCCCAAGAGCCTCGGTACCCGACGGACCTAGGGTCTCGACTCCAAGGGGAGCAAATGTGTAGGCTCTGTCGAGACCTGCATATTTGCATATCTTCGGCCAAAGCAGCCGCCGCACCCGCCCTCACGGATGTCCTCGGAAGATGGGAGGCGCAAGTGTGTCGACCTGAAGAGACTATTTGGCCGACGATGTATCACGGAGAAAGAAAAGACACCTATTCACTCTAGTATTGAAGAAACTCAGGGTGTACAAAATGTGACACAAAATTGATAAAATCCGCAATAGTTTTACATTGTTCTACAGCCTTTACAGTCTAGCTAACGGAATAAATTGTACCGTGCCCTGGGGGTAAGAAAATCGGAGCTATTTTTCTTAGAGTCCTGTCTAACTTTGCGGGTTACGAGTAGCCCTTGCGGGTTTATTGTTTTCAATAAATCTTTAGTGTAAAGGTAAAGACAAAGCAGAATTTTTTATTTTGACTTGGGTTTAAAGTAACCGTTTGTTTCTTAGGTACGGTGTATAGTATTATAATATCTGTGGTACGGTCAACCATTTATGGTACAGTCAAATTATACGGTGACGTTTCAGGCGGTTTAACAACAGGTATAATGTAACTTAGTAGAGCCACAGATATTATTATACTAAGAGCCTTATCACACTGGCGATTTGAGAGCAATTTCAAAGCGAAGCGAGTGCGCAGCGAGCATGCCGTGACGACGCCGCGGGCACGCAGCGAGCTCGCTGTGCTCTTAAATCCTTAATTTATTAGACATTTCATCAGGGTTACACGCCGGTGACTATCCTAGCAGATGGATAGCTGGACGTGATTTACGTTTACGGCCTATACGCTGGTGACTATTTATATTAGCAGACGCATAGACTAGACACATGTCAAAACTAGTCCTCTTTAAAGACACTCATAGACGATAACCTAAAACCAACTTTGCGGAACGAAATATCTGAAACATTTCCACGATGATTCAATACGCACTGTTGAAGTGACAGCTGATAAGCTGTCCGGGTCCGTCGTTGGCAGCTTGCCCTCACGAATATAGATGGCATCTATGCGGCAGGTGACGTATCACGACTGTCCTAGGCAGTTGATAGACCAACGGGAATAACGCGGCGATCTTTCTATCGCATATAATGCGGGCCGATTATACCAGAAAAATCCGGATAATTTCACCTTAATCAATCATAATTGTAACTGTGGTTGTTTAATCGGACTTTAAGGAATATAATGCAAGTGATTAGTATTTAGCATATAATATGTATTCGTCAGGGGTAACACTGGTTACCCTGTACTGTTTGTAGTCACGTATAACAAAAACCAAAAGTGGCACTGAATATTTCGTTGCACATAAATACTATTCTCGGGAATAGTGGTTCTAGTTGCATACCTATAAACAAATATAAACAGAATTTACTAATTAGAGCATTTCAATAAATAAAATTGATGGACCATCACACAGCAATGACTTTTAACATTACATGTATTCGATTTCCATGCTATTTATTGGCAAAGCCGAACTCAATAAGCGGTTCAAATTACGCCCGTTGTGTTGCATCTACAATATTCAGAGGCCTATATCATTATTGTAACTATGTTGTGGTAGGAAATGAAGCGTTTGCGATAGTGTAAGTGTTGAGCAAGTGAGCTGATTTGCGAAAATGTACGAATACGCATTGTGACTTTTGTTGTACCGCAAAACGCCTTAGTTCCTACCAACAAAATAAGTATAGGAAACAGTTTTAATAAAGAGAATTTATTGAAGAAGGTTAAATGAAGTGACAAGTAAGGAAGTTTAAGTGATAGAGAATGTGTAAATTCGGAGGAGAACAACTAGCTCAAGGAGGCACAATAAATTTGTGCCGTTAGTATAACATTTCGTTCTAGTGTCGACACTACTCGTGTGAAGCTTCCTGAATTTAGTGAAAAAGGTTAATTGAAGTGACAGGAAAGAAAGTTAAAATGATAGAAAAAGTAATATTTATTTAGCACATAGAACATTACATTAACAGAATAAAACAATAACAACTAGTATATATAAGTAAGTATATCTATTTCTTAAAAATCTAAGCCGTCACCAGAAGGCAGAGTGCCCAGAATGCTAGCAGCATTACCACGTTGAATGGCAATGCTAATTCGTTGACCGAAATAAAAGCCAGCATTCCGATCACCTGTGGACTCTATAAGAAGTTTGGTAAGATCTTTATAAATTGCGTGTACCCCAGGACCCCAAGGACCGGGTTTCAACCCCAAACGGCTCAAATAGGTAACCTCGGTCAAGGTTAGCGTATTTTCGCCGTTTAAGAGACTCTGCTAATGTTGCTGCAGAACCGGCCCTTACCGATGTCCCTGCAAGATGTGAAGGCGCTAGGGTATCTACACACGTGGCATCCCAAACTAAAGGCCGACCCATCTTCCACGGAATAAGAAATAGAAAAAGTGTAAATTTGAAGGAGAACAACTAGCTCAAGGAAACACAATAAATTTGTGCCGTTAGTATAACGTTTCGTTCTACTGTCGACACTCGTGTGAAGCTTCCTGAATAATCACCTACCATTATCTTGACCAAGGAAACTAAAAAGCGCAGCAAACTACAAACTTATTCTCAGCAACAGTCATTTGTTATTGTACCCTCTATTTTAATAAACAAGCTTCTGCCCGCGGCTTTGCACGCGCTTTTCAAGTATGTCCGTCCTCGAGATACCGTCTACGCCCAACCAAATTTCATTAAGTTCTGTTCTGCCGCTTAGGCCCGAATAGGTAACAGATAGACACACAGAACTACTTTCGCTTTTATAATACCTACTAAAACTATATTTCTCAGCACACATGTTATTGTACCCATTATTATAACCAACTATTTTCTGCCCGCAGTTCGCACGCATGGTTTCTATGGAACTATTTAAAGGTTTTAACTATCCTGAACTGTTTTATGGGATAAAAGCCTTTGTTTGATTCCAGACTTAGAGCTACATCTATGCAAAATTTCAGCTCGATCGGTTCAGTCGTTATGGCGTGAATAGGTAACAAACATCCATTCATATATCTAAACATCCAAACATTAGCGTTTATAATATTAGCGTGATTCCAGTGCTCTGTTACACAACATTCTTCACGTGTGTTGAAGAAATATGCTCAGAAAATTCTGAAAACTGTACAAATTTACTGGAATTTGTAGAACACGTCATTAGTAGAAAGTGGGAAGTAATGCGTCATCTGTTTGTCACGAGCTAAGAGAACTGGGAATGCCGAAACGGCTAAGATGAAACCTTGACTTTGGTGAATCACTTCTTCGTCACATTTCGGTAGCTTTGTCGTCATACCTATAAAAATAACCTCAATTATGTAGACAGATAAATAAATCAAGAGGGTGTATTACAGTCATTTGTGCGAATAGGATAGGAATAGCATTTGGTGTTCATAGGAGTGGGACAGAGCATACCTTTTCGGAAAGGCGTAAGCGCAAAAACAAAATTTTTGTATTTAACAAGGAAACGACTCAAGCAATTAATTTAAAAACTGGCTTAGAACAATTAATAATAATTAGTAATAACCTACGAATCAAAACATAGGTCATTTTAATAGAATCACTTGCCAAATAGTTCATTTTCATGATTTTTTTTCTCAGTCGTGTTTTCACGTTAAAGAAACCAAAGAAATAATGTAGAATTTTATTTAATTCAAGCTTTCTACCACTGGAGTGTATAAGTACCGTAAGTACTGAGATTTTAGACTTTCGACTAGTTTGACAACAAAACCTGTTAGGTTTTGTATTTATGTAGCACCACTACACGCGCACACCTGCGCGTGCGTCACCACGCGCCTCCCCACTCGCCACGCACCACGCGCACGCACACTACGAAGCGACCCGCCGCCCCACTGCGCCCGCTCGCATATAAAAGGCCCCGCGCACCACTGAAGCAGCAGTCTTCGCTAGCGCTCCGCTCCATCCGTGCATCGGAAGAGCCGCACTGGCCTAGACGCCTTCCCCTCCCCTCTCACCTCGGTGACGCATCCCTCACTTGTTGCGTCGCGTACATTGCTACGGACGCACTTGCCGGGAACGTACCGACCTATCCCTATATCGCTCATTTATGTACCGAAGATCTTTACCCCGGGTTGAACCATATTTATACCTAAGGCTCAGCATTGAATCCGGACAATAAAAATAAGTTTTGTACGTGACGGTGTTTGTATTTACACCCCCTTACAAACTGGCGCTCAACGTTAAGGCCCGGAAAACGCCTAGCCGTAAAACCAAAACAACTGTGAAGACTGAACGAGACGCAAACATCATGATGTCCGTGGACCAATTTGAAAAGTTCCTCACCATGGTTGGCGGCAACCAGAGACGCACCTCCTTTGCCACATGCAACTTTTCATTCTGCGGCACCAGAGATACCGAAACAGTGGAAACTTTTCTCGCAGCGGCCACGGTATTCAAGGATGTGGAACAGATGTCTGACATAGATGCAATTAAAAGTATCCCGCTGATTCTGAAGGAAGAGGCAGCAATTTGGTGGAATGGAATAAAAGATCAGGTAACAATATGGACTGACTTCGAATCTCGCGTTCGACATGCTTTTGCACCCAAAAGACCAGCATACCAGCTGTATCAAAATATAGTATGCATCAAACAGGCTGAAAACGAGCTCACAGAAGTTTTTGTTTCAAAGAAAAGAGCTCTTTTTGCGCAAATGCCCGAAAGTCATACAGAATCACAACAGATAGACATGATTTTTGGACAGTTGAGGTACAAGATACGGGTCAAGATGCCCAGGGAGACAGTCCAAACCTTTGATGACCTACTGAAGAGTGCTAGGGGTATTGAACAACTGATTTCAGAGAAACATGTACCACAGGAGACTGGTAAGGAGAAGGAGAAAGAGACGGAAAAGGTTAGCTTTAAGAAAAAGCGATGTACCTACTGTAGACTCCCAGGCCACACGGTCGAAACGTGCCGAAAGAAGGAGAAGAAGGACACCAGCATGGCTCCCGCAAACAAACCTGCTCCAGCAAGCACTGGTACCCAAGCACCTTCGCCCTCCCAACCGAAGTTTTCTTGTTATGGTTGTGGCACGCCGGGAGTAGTCCGTTCGAAATGTTCGACTTGTGCGAAAACCAAGGAAGAGAAACCAGAGGTAGGTTTCTGCTCCCTAAACATAAAAACCGAAGTACGACCAAGACCAACTGTGGGATTTGGGATTGGGAAAATTATAGGTAACGCGTATATTGATACCTGTGCAAAGATAAGCGTTGCGTCGTATACGCTGTACAAATGTTTGAAGAAACTCGGATATGAGTTTGGTACACAGCAGATCCTGGTCACATTGGCTGATGGCGTGAAGACTCAAAGAGATGTCTTGACCATAAATGTGCCGGTAAGTATATGTTACCGAGTGGTTCACACGACGTTTATTGTATTCCCGGAATCCCGAGAATCTAGAACGCTGTTGGGTGTCGGATTTATCCAAGATGCGATGATGGTCCTGGACGTTCCGCAGATGACGTGGCATTTTGTAGGCAACCCAGAAATGGTTTACGAACTGCAAAACGAAGCCTATGAGGAAGTTTCGATGGTACAGATAGAGGCTACACCAGCACACTATACTCCTCGATTCCGCAGTATGCTAAAAGATGTTGAATTGGCAGATTTCATCTCTCCCATGTCCATCACCCCAACAAATGACGTGAAATACACAGAACCGGAACCCGCCGCATGCGCCGTAGCTATTGGAGCTGAAGCAGCGCTACCCGAAACTACTTCCTGTTTAACAATGATACCATATCGAGTATTACCCATAGACCTGTCATCGCCTCCGAATAAACGATCCAGATACCTGTTCGATGGTTACTCACCCAGGCTTGATTTTATGATGCAAGATGCCCAGATACAGTTCCAAGATGCGCAACTAGAATTATCTCCGCATTCTAAGACACTGTTTTCTACCCCTAAGTCCACCAGTAATAGTGATGATATTGAGATTGGATCTATTGCAGTTGATGAAGTGACATCCGACACGCTGGACAGCTTACATAAGTCCCAACTGATGGAAGTTCTTTGGGAGCATAAAGGAGTTTTCGGAGAGAGTAAGGAGCCAACACTCCTCACTGAACATCGTATTGACACAGGTGAGCATAATCCCATATCTGTATCTCCATACCGCTTGTCGCCTCCACGTTTGTCTCTGCTGAGAGAAGAGATACAGAAGATGTTAGACAGTGACGTCATTGAAACATGCTCGTCAGCCTGGTCTGCACCTGTTATAATGGTACCCAAGAAAGATGGTTCAGTACGAGTTTGCGTCGACTACCGTAGACTTAATGCCATAACAGTACCTGATATATACCCGATCCCAAGGATCGATGACTTGCTCCATGCTGCCAAGCCAACACCCTTCATGACAACGCTTGACTTGCGCGCTGGCTATTGGCAAGTAAAGGTCAAGGAAGAAGACCAAGACAAAACAGCATTTATAACGCCTTTTGGAGTCTATAGATGCAAGCGAATGCCATTCGGACTTCGAAACGCACCCTCAACGTTCCAGCGACTAATTGACAGAGTGAGAGTGAGCCTAGAAAATGTGAAAATGTTGGCATATCTAGACGATTTGATTATCTTTTCATCAACTTTCGAAGAACACTTGTCAGATCTGAACAAAGTGCTACGGAAGTTGTCAGAGAACAAACTACAGGTGAACTTCAAGAAGTGCCGATTCTGTTGTTCAACCATAAAGTATTTAGGCCACCTGATAACGCCTAACGGACTACAGGTTGATCCTGAAAAGATAGCGGCAATATGCGAATGCCCAGCGCCGAAGAACCTCAAGCATCTCATGAGCTTCCTTCAAACCTGCTCTTGGTTTCGCCGCTTCATACCTAACTTCGCAGGGATAAGCGAACCACTCACCCGTCTGACAAGGAAGAATACGGAGTGGACGTGGCAACACGAACAGGAAGAATCATTTCGCACGTTGAAAGGACTTCTTACCACTACACCTATTCTCCGACAAGCTGATGAAACGAAGCCGTATATCATCAAAACCGATGCAAGCAATTATGCACTTGGAGCTGTTTTAGTGCAGGGGGAGGGAAAAGAGGAGCATCCTGTCGAATACGCCAGTAGGCTGTTGACCCCTGCAGAACGGAACTATTCCACAACCGAGAGGGAAGCACTAGCTGTTGTTTGGGCCATTGGGAAATTCCGAGGATACATTGAAGGTCTCCCGGTGACGGTTGTAACGGATCACCAAGCATTGAAGTGGTTGATGTCGATACGCTCTCCAACCGGTCGATTAGCAAGATGGGCTTTGCAAATACAGGCATATGACATCATAATCAAATATGCACCTGGTAGAACAAATGTAGTCGCAGACACGTTATCTCGGCCAATTTGCGATGAGAGCACTGAAAGCACTTGCGGAATGTGCAGTGTAACCGTAGATATGCCGCAACGATCTTCTTCTGAGATAAGAGAAGAACAGATGAAGGATGAGAACATCTCGAATATAGTAGCTGCTTTAGAAGATGCAGACCGTAAAGAGAACGCCGTATATTGGAGCAACAAAGGCTACGTCATGAACAACGGGTTGTTATACCGTTATCACCCTACGGATGACTCTGATGAAGCTCAACTTGTAGTTCCGCAGCATGAATGGGCCAACGTTCTCTCCGTGTATCACGATGACCCCTTGTCTGGGCACTATGGGACAGACAAGACTTATCAACGCATCTCAAGAAGATATCACTGGAAGGGCATGAGGAAATACATAGAAGCGTATGTCAAGAACTGTGTCCCATGCCAGAGATATAAGCCGTCTAATCTGAAACCAGCTGGTTTACTACAGACGACACCTGTCAACCAACGGTTTGAAACTGTTGCCTTTGACTTATTCGGCCCCCTGCCTCCAACGAGCAGTGGTAACACATGGATACTGATCGCCGAAGATATTGCTACGGGTTGGGTAGAATTGTTTGCCCTAGAAACTGCTAGCGCTGAGATTTGTGCGAAGACACTGATAGATGAAGTCTTTCTTCGTTATGGTATACCCAGAAGACTAATAAGTGACAATGGACCACAATTTGTGAGTGCTGTTATGCAGCAGATGACCTACTGTCTACGCATCAAGCACACGTTCACTCCAGTATACCATCCAGCAGCTAACCCAGTAGAGAGGAAGAATAGAGACATGAAGTCACAGTTAGCCATTTTAGTAGAAGATGATCATAAGATCTGGGATGTTAAACTACCCAGTATACGATTCGCGATGAATACCGCGAACTGTCTCACAACAAGCTATACTCCAGCGTATTTAACATTTGCACGAGAACTTCGTACCCCAGATGACAATGCTCACGACTTCAGGCAGATAGTATTGTCTGAAAACTTCGTGCCAGAAATAACACCAAAGCTACTACTTCTCGCTAATACGCTGAACAAAGCGAAAGATGTTAGAGAAGGCAAAGAAGAACGCAGAAAGGAGACCGCAGATAAAGGTCGTAGAAAAGACCCCGGACACTCTCCCGGAGACTTGGTCTTAGCAGCTACTCATCCAGTCAGCAATGCCGCTCGTGGAGTCAGCGCAAAGTTTTGCCCACGACGTGATGGTCCCTACCTAATCCTAAGTCGCCATGGTGCGTCTTCTTATTTGATTTCAGACCCTAACACACCTGATAAACCCCTTGGTGTGTATCACACGTCGGCCTTGACCCCTTTTCGAGGCCACACGACGAGCCCGCTTCCTGCACCGGTGCGCCCGCTGAAGAAACGTGGTCGTCCACCTAAGCCTAAGCCTAACCCTGAGGCAGCACCAAGGCCTGCCTCCCGTGGACGTGGGCGTCCGCGGAAACCTGCTCCCAGCCAATAGAGCAACTCACCTATCTGGCTACTCGTCGGGGCGCCTTCGTATCCAGAGGGGGAGACTGTAGCACCACTACACGCGCACACCTGCGCGTGCGTCACCACGCGCCTCCCCACTCGCCACGCACCACGCGCACGCACACTACGAAGCGACCCGCCGCCCCACTGCGCCCGCTCGCATATAAAAGGCCCCGCGCACCACTGAAGCAGCAGTCTTCGCTAGCGCTCCGCTCCATCCGTGCATCGGAAGAGCCGCACTGGCCTAGACGCCTTCCCCTCCCCTCTCACCTCGGTGACGCATCCCTCACTTGTTGCGTCGCGTACATTGCTACGGACGCACTTGCCGGGAACGTACCGACCTATCCCTATATCGCTCATTTATGTACCGAAGATCTTTACCCCGGGTTGAACCATATTTATACCTAAGGCTCAGCATTGAATCCGGACAATAAAAATAAGTTTTGTACGTGACGGTGTTTGTATTTACACCCCCTTACATTTATATTTTTTAATTTACACGTTGTTGTAATTTGAGTTAGACCTTTTTGACCGTTTAACAACTATACGATGTTTCAATATAAACATATTGAGTTATCAACAAAATTAATTTACAAAATGATAATTTAAGCTTTAAACACAATTTTTTTACAATAAGTATACCTACATAGACCAGCGTTCAAATTTATCTATTCTATCAGTAACAGGCATGTGAGGGAACAAGTTGGAAATTGGCAGCCAATCACATCCACCCCACTGGCTACTCGTTTACATAATGCTGCTCTGCCACAGGCTACTCACTCACTCCAGCTAGAACACTCCATCACACCGTAAGGCCACGGCACCGCTCTCAAAGGTAGTTGGACTGGCATGGCGAGAGAGAGAGATAATATTTTTATTTACCTTAAAACTACTACACACAATTAATCTTAAGACTAGTTACTAGTTTAATTTTCTTTGTGAATAAATTTATCTATTATTATATTAAGTTTAAAAAATCTTAAGACTAAATTAATTAATACAACACTGCAGCACATAATACAAAAAGATCACAATAATCTTAACATAACACAGAGAAACTTAATAGTTTTTTGATGGAACAAAGCTTGGGAACAATAAATAATAGTAAACAATTTAAGAAGTAGGTAAGTACAGATTTGCAGAAATTGTGTATGTGCTGCAGCCTGTCAAAAAGGCAATAGCTCAGCGAAATGCTTTGCTCGAAGAGCAAAACACTGATTTTTATACTACCCTTAGAGGCGACCAGAAGAACTTACGCTTACAGTGTGGCTGACCCCGTTCATTTTCATACGTGGTTTTCTCATATTGTAGTATCGAAGCTACCATTTTCGCGACCGTGGCCTACAAGGGCACATAATAAGCTGTGAAACATCAATAAAATTTTATACAGGGTCTACCAAAGCCATGTCGTAGCACCCCGCTACGAAGTGCTACGAAACAGCTACGAGAAAGTAGAACTTTTGCATTGTTTGTTGAATTGAAGTAAGAGAATTCAATCAAATAAATGTTAAATTACACAATTTTTGAGAACTATTACTTATATACACTTTTTTCAATAACTTACACGTTTTTGTGTTAACTAACTCTCTTTGCGCTACAACCCGGCGCAATGTGAAAGCTACGGCGTTCGTAACAATATCAGAGCGTTCATGCTTAATGAGTACAGCGTCCTGTTTATAGCTTTTTAATGTTAATGAGCACCGGTGATTCTGCTATAAGGCAATACCAGTAACGCACGAAATACCGTGCTATTTTAAATTAACTATTAATAAAATTTAACTCAGTTCGATTTAAATGGGCTCGCAGGAAACGTCGCCGATTGTCAAGCTAGTGATTTGTTCTAAGGCCAATTTCCTTTCCTCAAAAGTGGGATTAATTTCAATACATTAAAATTTCTTCAAAGCCACAAAGTAATCCATCACTGCTTAAAATTTTATGTTTGTCACTACATATGCCTACGAGTATCGAACTTGGCTGCCTGGGTTGTGTATCCGTTAAGCCCTGCATAGGTTTGACCGGCTTTGTCGAGGCTGCAGCTCTTTTGTCCAACACTCAATGATCTGAGTCGGCACGTCTGCGTTGACAAGTCGACATTCCCGTTATACGCTGGAGATATCTCAATCAGAAAAGTCACGGATCGGAAATTACGTAAGCAATGCTAGTATGAAAGCTATATTCACGCTCAAGCTCTTGCAAGCGCTAAATCACGAGAATTCAGCTAGCTAGTTTAATCTGGCCAATTAGTTAAAAGCATACACGTTAACATTTGTCAATTAAGTTTTGATAGCGAATAATAATGTTAGGTGTTCTATTTTAACATAGACAATTAGAACTACTATTTACCGTTGAAACAGCTGGGCTAACTGTTGCAAACCTTTTCTGAGTGCACATTTATTGTATTAATGGAAATAATTTGGCGTGTTTTAAAAAACTATGAACCTACTTTAAATTTGTATGGGACCAACTTCGGGGTATACCCTTTCCAATAAAAAAAGAATTATCAAAATCTGAGTACTCTGTAAAGTACTCTGTAAACTATTTTACTTAGGGCTAAGATGATAGATTTCTTTTGAAGTACACATTCTGTACTATCGTTCAGTAACAAAAAACATGTAGTTTGACCGTTTCGATTTTATGAAAAAGCTAATAATTTAAAAAAATATATCAAGATTATTTTTTTTTGTTTTATAAATTCTCTTTTCTTTTATTATAAAATAGAAATTGCAACAATGACAACATTGCTCTATTGTCTACATTATTTGCTATCAAATGAGTGCTCTATCGTTTTCCTAAGACCTCTACATGGGTAGCTTAATCAGTACAAGCACCCGTGCTTCGAGGCAACAGAATACAAAATGGCTGCCATTTTACCATGGAGAGAGAAAAAAAATAGGTATAGTGATTTGTCAATAAAATTTTCCGTATTTCACCCCCCCCCCCCCCCCCCCCCCAACAATATACGAAAACCTATAACTCAGTCTCATTGAAAATCTCCTGATAGAAATATAAATCAATCCAGTACTTTAAGTAGATTGACGGGATATTAAATCTGTCCAAGACAAGCGAGTTGTTGCTGAGTTCACCCTCCTTCGGGAAAACATCGAATTTTCGCTCCAGTTTTCCATTTCGTCGAGTTCAAAGGCTGAACTCACGAGGGAAGCTGGTACATTGCTTATCGAACGAAGCATGAACTTGTACCTTGAGAGGGTTCGTAAGCTTCAAAATCTGCTGTTTGCAGTAGGCCTATTAATTTTGGGATTATTGAAATAATACTTGACGACCTCTGTGGCGCGGTGGGCGAAGGTCCGCCTGCGACGCAGGAGGTTGCGGGTTCGATTCCCGCCTCGGGACAAATATTTGTACGATCTGCAGATATTTGTTCAGGGTGTTCTGGTCGTTTTCTATGTATAATAAAAAATATCTATCTATGTACTCGTATATTATTATGTATTTCAGTTATCTAGTACCCATAACACAAGCTCTGCTTACCTTGGGGCTAGATAATGCTGTGTGAATTGTCCAGCATTATTTATTTATTTATTTAATAATAATCATAATAATAATGCTGGAAAATTCACACAATTCTTAAATTTTTTTTTTTTGTTTTGTCTGTTTGTTCTTTTATTTCTCTATTATTAATAAACGATTTCATTTCTGCTTTCTATAGCTCCTACTTGATTGTTTAATACTTAGTACATCGTCAATAACGCCACCGTCAGCTTCAATACGTACCGATCCTATCCATCCAAAGGTTGCCTGGAAGAGATCGTTGTTAGCGATAAGGCCGCCGATTGTGCCATATTCTATATAGTTAGTACCTATTAAGTTCTTATTAAATTGTTCTGTGTATTGATGGTGCAATAAAGATATAATCTATCTATCTATCTATCTATCTTAAATATCTACGCTTGTAAAGCCTGTGTTGTCGACATTTCACAGCCTCCCTGGCATAATCAAATAAATAAAAATAAATAAATAAATGGTGCTGGACAATTCACACAGCATTATCTAGCCCCAAGCTAAGCAGAGCTTGTGTTATATTTACCAGATAACTGATACACTTAATATAATACACTACATAGATAGTGCTAAATAAATCTGGATATTCCGCTCTACATATGTAGATAGATTGTTTTTTATTATACTAACATAGAAAACGTCCAGAACACCCCGAAGAAATGTCTTCAGATCGTACAAACATTTGTCCCGAGGCGGGAATCGAACCCTCAACCTCCTGCGTCGCAGTAAATGTAGTATTGAAATATAAAGCCCGCAAGATATACGTCTATGTGGAATTTTATTTTGTTTTAGACGTTCGTTCAGTTAAAGCCCGTGTTTGAGGAAGCTGCCTGTTACCTTCAAAAACAAATAATCGTCCGTTTTGACCCTCTGTGGGCTTACCGTAAGCCATGTCTCTTGCAAAACGCAAATTCACGGAGCTTTAACTTAAAAAAAACAAAAACCCACACTTTCTATATTTGTCATTCAAAACAATACCTTCGCCCTTTATACTAAAGGTCAGGAATATGTAGCTGCGAAATCGAATAAGTTTTCAGGATTATTGCCGCTCGTCAATCCGACTTATACCATCGCTAAGCTTTCTACCTCAATATGCTCTCCCCTAGATTC
Source organism: Eupithecia subfuscata (assembly GCA_963564075.1). NCBI lineage: Eukaryota > Metazoa > Arthropoda > Insecta > Lepidoptera > Geometridae > Eupithecia > Eupithecia subfuscata. The sequence goes on along the minus strand of OY751103.1, from coordinate 5,281,349 downwards.
GAACTCATAAAATATCTTCCAATATTTTGTTTTGATAAGGTACATCGTCTCGTTATGTGGCTTTATCTCAATTATTTTTCTTCTATTGAGTCCCTTACAATTAGTAATTCAATCCAATTCTAAATTTTCTTTGAAAATAACACGAGCAATCGGAATAATCCATAACGAATCCATATAAATCTGACGATGCCAATTTCAGAAAAATATAAATCGTAATTCTCAGAATTACTTAAACAACCTTGTACCTTCAAAACTTCGTCTACGCGTTCAAATGCCTAATGCTAAGATTGAGGCAATATGTGGTCTGAACTTCTAACTACCTGTGAATAGCTACTCGGGTACTATAACTCCGTTACTCTGAACTGAAACTGGGGACTAACAACCACTTACAAAGCGTTGCTTCCTAGCTGCAGCAGTTGGGATGATGAAGCCCGTAATGAATTAAGGCAAACTAAATTCTGAGTCTAACTGAATTGTGTGCTCGCAAATATTCGTTCAGGCCGCTGATTTTCTCGTATCATCACAAACTTTTTGACTAAAATCCACGCTTTGCTTTACTCGTACATTAAAACTTTGAACATTATCATATCCTTTGAACATTCAATGAGTAGAAATTACTAGCACCCTGACCTTTTATTTCCAGACAATTTCCGAGCAGATCTCAATAGAAAAAACAAAGTTACTTTAAGAATGAAATACATTAATAATAACCTAGTAAGTCATGTTAAATTTATAGAATCACGAGAAGTAGGTCAGCAGAATTGCCGGGGTTGTCCCGGGACTTGACTGCAAGTAAGCCATAGAACCCCTCATTACCAACTTGGGTCTACACAGACAATGGATGGTTTAAGGCTTCGTCTATTTGCATTGCCGTCGAGATAGCGTTGATAGCTATTGAGGAGGATAACAACCAGTGTCTGCTGTGAATTCTGAGTTGTTTTGCACAGAGTTTGCTTGTCAATATAGCGTATTAAAACGCATTCTTTTGCATTATGACGCACCTTTTATGCCATAGTGGCACTGATGACCATAGCTTATTTTTAAATAAAGCCAACAACATACAGTATTTTCATAAATTGGACGACTGATGAAAGATTGATGACGGAGAGCTTTTTGCCGCGACCACTATCGTTAATTAATCAAATCAAGGGGAAAACTGTTTCACACGCGACGCGAGACTTATTAAACTTAAATAAATAATAATAAATAAATAACTAATGTTTCACAATCCACGCAGCATCATCTAGCCCCAAAGTTGTAGAGCTTATGCTATTGGTCCCTTGTAAGTTTCATTTAAATTTGTTTTGATTTAATGAAATTCGCACTTGTTTAAAAAAAAACCTATATGTTTTTTCTTCATTTTCGTGTTGTTTTCACGTGTATTCTTTCATTATTATTATTCTTTTAAATTTCAATGGATTTACATCATATTTTTGTAATAATTTACTGTCAAAACACTGGTTTTGCTGATAAACAATAAAGTGCGTGTAAAACACGAATAGAAAGAAAAGAAGAAATGATTTTTTGCAAAACGAATAAAATAATTTTTCAAATTTAAAAAATCGTTATTCACATGTTTATCCCCATGGGGTCCAGAATTACCCCCTTTCGGCTAAGTACACCCTTACGTGGTATCTTATATTTTCTACGCTACAGAGATATTTCTAGACTTTAATATTTTGGTAGGGTAGAAATAATTATTTCAGAACCTCCTCGGAAACACGTAATCCGCTTATCACAATTTCTCAGTAAACTATACGTCCAATATAGTTAAATTTATTTTGAGACACATCATGTCACTGTACTTAATACTCGTGAAGATTATGATATTAAGGCACTTATATTCTTATTCATGTACACATTTACCAATGTATACCTCGTGTACTTTTTTTTTAATCTGGATGGCGTCCAATCATACGATTCTTGTTAAATTATTTTCTCAGTAACAGTGTTTGTTAATGTCCTTCTTTTTCACGCCTTAGGTAACTTAAATCTATTGCATGCAACATTATTTTTTTCTCTGTTCACATTATTGATTTCAATCTAGATCAAAATTTGTAAGAGTAGGTTTATTCATAATTCGATTGTTATATGATTTGTGAATAAATAAATACGACTTATAAAATTGACTAAATTAGATTTTCTAGATTGCATAAAAGAAACCATGGAGATTTTTCTACTAAGTCTTGGCGCCTCAATTTACAAAATTGAACGTTAAAATTAACAGTCTTCTTACAAAACAAATAAATTTTCACAAGCGATATTTTTCTCGGCAAAGTTCCGTGTTTTATGACGGAACTTGCGGCAAGTCTGCGGAAAGTAATCTTGTGTGAGAGTCGAATACCTACCTAACTGCCAAGCTGAGCAAAGCGACCGCGAGGGTCTTACTTATCTAGAGTATAACAGGTAGGATATTGCCATAATACGGCGATAGAGGGCTCTATTGTTGTGCCTAGGCAGTTATTATAATCTTTTGAACTGGGAAAAGCTCGTTGGGTTGGAAATTGGACGGCCAATTTTCCCGATATAATATTAAAACGCGTTAGTTCAAATAATGTGAACATAAATCAGAGTGAGCTACAAAAGCTCAGCGCGTCCTAAGCTAACAAGGATTCATGGGGTATTCTGTAGCTAATTATATCAAAATTATGTAAATTATAAGTTCATGAAGCTAATTAACACAGGTGAGGTTGGTTTTGCATTGCCAGTTACATGGATGCGTGTTGTTTAGGTATTTCGTTTCGTTCGTATTTTTCATTATATGAAAACGTACAGAATAAAATTGCTGACGTGTGTATACTTCCATAATTTATTCTGTACGTACACAATAAGCTATACCGTATTGGTGATAAAAGGTAAAAGATGTACGGTACATCCGTGTGGTGAGGAATATCAGAAAAAAGTTTTTGTCCCTTACGAAGTCCATTTTAGTGGATATTGGTCGCCCGAAACGTAATGACTCACTGGGGTATAAAAATATTTTGACACGTCAGGGCCTTCTCTAATATGGATTACGAACAAGCGCTTAGCTTCGGGTTTTCGTCAAATAGAGGCATATTTTATGATTACTTTTACCTGGGTTTGAAAATATACTAAGCTACTTTTACTTTTTCTGCGTTTGTGGCTTGTAATATAACTTATTTTACTTGTCTTATCAATATATCTTTATTGCTATTTTTAGAGAACCTTAGTGTCTAGTCAAACCTAATTTAGGATCTAATACACTATTAACCGAAAAACATGTAACCTTTCTGTCAATAAATTATATATCTATCTATGTTTATATCTCTGCGCTGCAGTGGGTATGACAGGCTGAAAATAAATAGTTATGTATCCGTCTGTTGTCCAGCATTATTCATTTATTTATTTTATCTATCTTATATGGCTCAGAGGTCAAATGAGCTACATTTCATAACACTTATTTTTATTCCATCTGCGGCTCTACCATCTTTTGCCCAATTAAGCGAGCTGGCGAATTTCCTGCCTTAAGCTATACGACAAATTAATTACTTTTGTAATTACATCGTGGGAAAATGACTGTAATACCACGTTTCCAACTAATCCTATCCATTACTTTATCCGAGCACGATCAATGGATGCCCCGTTCAGGAGCTCTGGCACATAACCCCGGAATCGAGGTTTCAGTTGAAAATGCGGGTTTTGTAAATCAATGTTATTATATCTCTAACAACATTTATTTAGTAGTAAGCTTACTTACAAAAGACCGAACGAAGGAATTTTCAAAAATCGATTTTGCAGTTTGTGATACCTATCGTAAGCTTATTTTCAATGCCTCTGTAAAAGTTTTATTTGTAGGCGAAGTTGCTCTTTTGATTGAGAGATTCATTTTATATTTGTGTTCTTATAAACGCACTCTTGCATTATTTCACATTATAAAATATTTCACAAATATTTTCACAAGTGTTTTGTCATGAAATCATTACAAAAATATGAAGAAAGAAGTCTTTATTTTTTTATAAAGGTGTACGAAATTGTAGCCCTCGGGGGCTCAGAATCACTCCATTTTGGCTTAGTACACGTGTTTCGTATTACAACATAACCTTGCTAATAATTACTTTTCTAATCTGGTTTTCAAATCTGAGCTTAACTTTCATTTGCTACACGATTCGACGCCACAACGATATTATAAATGAGACAGTTTGGATGGATGGATGGATAAATAGATGTTTGTTACTTCTCGTCACGACAAATCTACCAAACACATCAGGCTGAAATTTTGCATAGATGTGCCTCTAGGGCTGAATTATTTTTTATCTTATAAATCAGTCCCCACGGGATAGAAATAACCTTTAAACGTTTCGTCATAGAAACAACGCGTACAAAGATACGGGCGAAAACCTAGGTATTGGTAAAATCTCTGATTTCCTACCATTATTTTTGTACTAAATAAATCATCGACTTTATTCATTTAAATTCTTTACTCCCAGACAATTTAATATCTGCTTAAATATTTGAACTGTTCTGCTTTACTTTAATTATTTTCTGCGAAGAGTAGCCTTTATCACAAAACTTTAGTTGCTCAACAAGAATCATAACAATATATGCTTCTAATAAGCCCTGGCATCTTCACAAACGTGTTCGTCCAATAACACTGTATACCAAAAAAAAATTTACAACTTTATCATAGAATGTTTTTTGAACTAAGTAGTATTTACAATTGAAACAGCCGAGCTAACTGGAGATTGTTGCAAACAATGTCGAGTTAACTCCTTTAAAAAATATCAAGAATAAATACTTACTCCTACTTAGCATAATTGGTTCGTTTAGGGCCAGATAATGTAGTTTGAAAATATCCAATATTATTTTGTTTACGAGTATTAAATATTTGTTAGTATGCATAAAAAATATACACGTTTTTTTATTTAGCTCTTTTTTGTATTCAACCTTAAGGCTAACGATTTCTATTTTTGTTTCAGGTAAGTTTCCAGTCCTGAATCTAACGAATCCAAATATTATATAGCATCGCAAAACACGTAAGCAGCAACAAGCAATAAGAAACTACAGTAACTCTTACATTAATGAAACTTATTTTTAATGTTCGTGTTGAACAGTGGGTGGTAAAATGTTATTCTTGACCTTGTCGATATACAACATGATCGTAAAGCTGGCTCGTTAGGTTCTGTCGCTGAATCTGTCTGAAGCTAAGCTATAATAATGCGTGAGTAATAATAATAATCCATCAATACAAAAGTATAAAGTATGTAGTATACTTTATGGCAGTTGTATGCCGCACACTACCGCCGCCACCTATTTATACTTATGATAATTTCGTTAAATACAAGAATTTTCAAATATCCAATGTACAGTTTGTAACCTATCACAAGCTTTTTTTAATCCGTCTGAAATAGTTTAGTTAGAAATAATTTAGTTTAGTTTGTTGAAATAGTTTAATTACATTGGATATTTGAAAATTCTTGTGTTTAACGTAATTTTAAAACTCAGACAAAGAAGCGAGAATAGAGTTCGGCGGCCACCAAGAGCAACTTTGCTATTCTGTATAAAGGAATAAAAGAAATATATTTTATAGGCATTACAAAAAAAAGTTTGAGACCTACAACCCCCATGAGGGGGAAAAACATCATATTATCCGAATCCAGAGTGAATATGTTTCTTCTGGGAAAAGATGCTCCATCTTTGGCCACATATGAGCCACAACTTCACTTTCTCTAGTGAGATGGTGGTCAAACGCCATTTCCATAAAACCATTTCCATAAAAAAACCCTGAAGATAAAGGCAACTGTAATTGAAGTTTATTACGGCAGGCCAGCAGTGGACTGGCGCAGGCTATTGATAATGATGATCATCATCATCATCAGCCTATGTTAGTCCACTGCTGGGCATAGGCCTCCCCTAATGAACGCCATAGCGCTCTGTTTTCAGCTAGTTCCTACGTAATAATTATTAACGATGTTTTATACAGTAGATACTGATATAAATACCTACATCGTTTTGCAAAAGCTCGGAGGCCGAATTCTGCAATCCAATTGATTTACTATGACAATGGTATCGTCTGCGACGATACCGCCCGCACTATCTAGACTTCTAGAGATTCTTTAAAAAAAACAATAATAGTGCGTGAGGTGATATTTGGGGCTCCAGTTTTCCCCCCTGAAATCCCCCTAAGGACGCCATCTAAGGGGGGAAAATGGACTTTAAAAATTCACTCCAGTTCCCCCTTGAAGATTCCCCCTTGAAGATTATCCTATGGGGGAAAAATGGAATCTAAAAAATTGCACGAAGAGATAGAAATAACAATCAAATAATAGAAATAAATTGGAACAAGTATTTACAATTGAAACAATTGAGCTAACTGCAGACTGTTGCAAACAATCTACAGGTAGCTCGACTATCAATACCAGCGTCCCCAAAACGCTGGCTGCATTGACACGCTGTATGGCAATGCTGATGCGCTGCGCCAGATACTCACCAGCTCTCGGGTCACGCGTCGCTTCGACCAGACGCTCAGAATATTTTTTTAAGACCCGAAGAGCCTCAGTACCCCACGGACCTAGGGTCTCGACTCCAAGGGGAAGAGATTGATAGAATGGTTTCCACCTTGACACTTTTAACACACTCCATCATCATTTTTAATTTAAGGTGAAACGTCAAACGTGTCATTCAGAGACCATTATGGTGAGGGGATTCATTTAGTGTAATTAGGGCCCAGATATTTCTTGAGCGTGTGCTTGATAGCTCATCAAATCTTACTCAACTTTTGAGTTCGGAAACTTTCAGCGGTTTACAAACCAAACTGGCTTGACGTTGCTACGCTGCTTTGATCCGGCCCCGGAACGATCACGTTTATTCTCATATTTAAATATCTAACTAAATAATTTAAAAGGCATCAACAATGATCTTACTAAGCATTGAAACCTAGTTAATAAGCAAATTTTAGACAAATTAATAACACGATTTTCATCGATCTAAGCAAAACAGGGGAGATAAGGTGCCAGGCTCTCGATAGTGGAAGGCTCAAATTAGGTGCAATTAGGTCACCCACCTCAGTCATAGTCGGGCGCCACCGGTGTTCGTGCTTCGTCTGCGTATTGCTGTCTCGGTCGCACTTCGGCTTAGGTACCTACGTCCTTCCATCTTTGTTGTTCATTTCAATTATTGCACAAGATTAATTTCCACAAATAACAATTGAGTTTTTAACACTATCAGAATGGGTGTACCTTTATAGTTTTTTAGTAAATATATGTGCAAACTTCCAATTAGCCCTCAGTAGCATAACATGCATGTTATCACCTTTTGTAAGATCATAGCTGTAAGTTTTCCTCAAATTCGTAAAATAAAAATAAAATAAATAAAAATAAGAATAGTGGTAATATGATATTTGATTGATAGTTACAAGACTAGATCAATGCATAGCAATCCATCAATCTGTTTTCTATAAGATGGATTATTTACGTCTGGCTTAATGGAAATCTACGAAGAAACTCCAAAATATTGTTTAATATTTGGTTACAGGAAGAAATATATATATTCATTATACTTAAGGATGTTAAGACAGTTAATAAGGTTGAGGTTTTCTTGTAACAATGTTAGCAAATAATGTCAGAGTGAGAAATTATATATGACAAACACAAAGTATATTCTAGTTTTGATAACAGCAGTGTGTCTACGATAACTCTAAACTGCTTTCCACACAGTCATAACAAGCTACTTTCTCAATTACAAACAACAATGCCTTCATAAATATTCATGGAATTACAGACACATCAGAGTCCTTACTATGGGTTGTCTTTACGAAGACTATAAAAGTTTTCGCTTCCTTCCATACAATTAGCGTCTTGCAGCGCCCCTACCGGATAGAGAGGAACTACTTTTCGTTGTATGACAGCGATCCAATAGTTTTGCGACTACCTATTTGCCACAATTCTGCCAATTCGATTGTAGTTTTACGAATGATTTGAGTGATATGGGTCAATAAAGGAAAACTCTTTTCTTTTTGGTACTGTAAAAACCCGAAACCAAGGAAATATTTACCTAGATAAAATTATAATAATAAATAAATAGATTAAATTTAAATTCTTCTTAATGCATACTGATAATGATGGTAATTTCAATTGAATTATTTAATGCATGTTAATATGATAGGTAATCCAATTGTATTTCGAGAAATAAAAGGCTTTTTTTTATATACTAGCTTCTGCCCGCAGCTTCACACGCGTTCTTTCTATGGAAACGTTCAAAGGTAATTTCTATCCCATGGGAACTGATTTATGGGATAAAAAGTAGCTCATGTTTGATTCCAGGATTAGAAATACCTGTATGCAAAATTTCAGCCCGATCCGTTCAGTAATTTTTGCGTGAAGAGGTAACAAACATCCATCCATCCATCTATCCATCCATCTAAACTTTCGCATTAATAATATTAGTGTGATAGTGTGATGTGATAGTGTAATTGTAAAAACCCATACTCGATCCACATAGTAGGTATCTAAGGTCTGTGTTCACCAATGAATAATCGGACAATTAGACTGCTTCGTCGGTTAACGTTGACGTTTAATGTATGAAAACTTGTGTCAAAAACGTTAAAAGCACTGTTTAAAATTTAACCATTTGTTGGTGTACTCGGGTCTTAGTGGCTAACTCAGATATACCTACTATAAATGTGGATCAGGACGAGAACAATGTTATCTGCTCCGGCTCTGGGTTACCATTATACATGCATGCATGAGTTCGGGCAGCCACACAACAAAGGCTATCTAAGCAAGCTATCTAAAGTAAACAATGATGAAAATACAAGTATGAATCCTTTCTTCAATGTTGATTTCACGTTTATGGTGACTTCTGTGGCATAGCGGGCGAAGGCCGCCTGCGACACTAGAGGTTGCTGGTTCGATTTCCACTTCGGGCACAGACTAGCACTGTCTCAGATCAGATAATAGTTCAGGGTGATAATAATGTGTTCAGATAGCGTAAGTTTTAAAATATAGGTAGGGTGTTTTTTACGTAGGTTTATATAACAAAAAATATATTTCTATGTAGTATAATGTATTAAGTACCAGTTATCTAGTACCCGTAACTCAATCTCTGCTTAGATTGGGGCTAGATGATGCTGTGTAAATTGTCCAGCATTTTTTATTTATTTTTATTTACAGTCGGTGCAAATAAGTCATTTTCTCTTGTGAGTATTTTCAAACAAATGAAACGAATAGGCGCTTCAGAAAAAGGCCCACTTTAGCCGACTCTTAATCGATTCTTTAAGATATAATCTAATTTATTTGTCTCTTGAATTCCCGATTCAGCTGAATTTTTCCTTTCCACCAGGTCCTAAGTTCCAGGTAAGATAAGAAAATCTTAATGCGACTCGCTGATTTCAGATAAAAACACTGTCTTTCTTTAAATGTGTAGGTATTCCTTTAGCTACCACACATAAACGCCGCACCAACCTATTTGACTTGAAAACAATGGATTATTAATATTCAAATAGTCTAAAGGTTAGTCAGAATGGAATTCCGACAACAACTTAATTGTAGAACCGTCTGCATCAGCTAGAGCGAGGAAACATGGGGTCATTATAGAACCACAGAAGTTCAACGATGTAATGGAATTGCAAAACGTGGCAGCCATTCCGTAGCAGAGATATATCTTTATGTACCTATATGTAGTTACTTCGTGCACATAGATTTTAGCCGTCGCTTTCCATGAAAGCAAGCTCAAACAATGGGAGCACATCGTGGAGCTACCAGGCGGCGGCGTTCCGGCAATCTAACAGCTAGACACATACCTTTAAAGAGCGCAGCCAAATATCAGGCCCTCCAATGTAAACCTTAAGCTAACGAAACTAAGGTGAGAATTATAAACGACAGTGTAACAATGAGCCTAGGCATCCCGGGCAATAGGTGACCATTCTCTAATAGATACAAACCGCAAATATGAATAGGCGTGAAACTATTTCAGCACGACTTCCACAAGTATCAACAAAATGACGTTCGCTCGTAAATGATGTCGTAACGTGTTTATCCAAAGATAAAGTGGATTTTAATGAGTGCACGATTGATATGAGGATTATACTATAGACATGTGTGCAGGTTATTAGTGTATTCGGTAGTAGAATCGTTATCGGTGGGATGGGTGCAGGGTGATGGCGCTGCCGATAAGCGCAGGCCGGTGCTGGCGGAGCTGCCCGGCGGCGGCAGTCACAGTCGGTTGGCACGCGCGGCCAGACGCGCCCCGGGCCCACGCCCGCCGCCGCCGCCGCTTCCGCGCCCGCTTACCCGCGCATACCACCCTCAGGTAAACACCACTACCTCGCCATCAAAATCCTACAACCCCAACACCTTCCTTTATACTTCGTGCTCGAACAAAAACACCAACTGTTACTATCTTTAAGTTACCAGTGCCAGTTCGGATTTGGATTGCTTACAAAAATTTTAGTGATTTTGTTTTGAATTTATTTTCGTAGTGCCAACAGATGTGCCACCATGACATAATGTCTCCAATTTTAATTGGTTCTACAGTTCTGAGGAGTAAACACCGTTTCAAACAAACGACATCAATGAAAATGTGTTTCTTACTGATAATTAGTAAGAAACACGTTTTCATTGTGATGAAAGTAATGAAAGTGCCTCGGATGGATTAAAGTGAGTTTCAGTCAAACTCCTTTGAACTGTAATAGAACTCTATTTGATTGAATAATGATTAACTGTGGTAATTTGGATGTGCCACTCATGTTTCAAAGCGATAAATCGTTGAATAAAACTTCAGATCCTACTCAGTACCAAATTTCATCGCGTACCTACGCGTATGGAAGGCGTAGATATCTTAGAAATACAAACTACCAGAAACAAGATGTTTTTATGTCAGCCCGGAGACATCTTATCTGCACAAAGTCCTTGAGAGGATCCATAATCCCATCTACTTATCAAGATTACTGAAACAATACAGCATGCTTAGCTCCGTGGTAAACCCACACATGCATTGTTACACCAAAAACATTCTGCGACTGAAATAAATGTGTTTCCGAATGTAGCGAACCCTAAAAAGGTATCGAAAAAAGAGAAAGGGATATTACAAACATATTTCAGTCAGAAGGTAGCAGTGAAAGCAATCACGCAGAAAAAAGATCGTGACGCTGTTTTTAGAAAACTGATTAAAAAAGTAGATAAAACCTTGCGAAACACGGCAGCGGAAAGTATCCTGAAACAAAAAAACCTACTTCTTATTACCCAAACTACGCAAAAAGCGATGTGTCATGTCATATGCCAAAGTTCGCATGTTACATGAACAGCTACAAGAAAATATTAGCTACGCTTTACGTCTCTTATCGATGTGATAACAAATCAATATAATGGACCTCGAGTCTCATCTCTCTGATTGCCTATTCTAGATCAGATTTCTAGAGACCTTTCGTTATTTGATATTTCGATCCCAACATAACGATTTACCTAAGCTTAATACGTATTACATGCTTCAATTCATAAATTTGATTCGATACGTAAAGAGATTTGTTTTTTTTACTAACTGATTTCATAAGTTATAGGCGGTTATTTTCCTGAAAGACTTTCACTTCCTCGGAAATATTAGGTAGATTACTTAATTGTGACATTAGTAGGTCAAAGTTATTACTCGTAAATTTAAGGATTAAGTTTTTGCCTCATTTAACAGCGGCTTTTGGAGTGCGGGAGATGACACGAATGAGCTCTTTCGGTTAATATTCCAAATCATCCTCCTTGTTTACTTTTATAACTAAAAATCGCGTCAGGTTACAATTAAGTTTTATTAAAATGTTTCTGTACTTTCATAGAATAACTTTATTAACTTAAGCCTGGACTCGTAACGTTGGAAGTTTTCACGATTTATCGTTTGTGGGCTGTGAAAATATTTTTCTAAACTGGGCATGTGTTGCTTTAGGAACAGATCGTTAACATGCGTTATTCCGCTATTTGATAAAAAGAATAGAAAACAATTGGGAACCTTCTCTAACTCACTCAATTTCATGGCACATGTAGTTTTTATGTACCTAGGTATTGTGAAAGTACGTAAAGCGAAAGCAGAATAAATCGTAGCAAAACAAAATTGTGAAAATTGTACTAATGTGTGTAACTGCTACAATTTGTAAGTAAGTTATGATGTAAGTATGTTATTGTTTATTTACTTTTCATGATGTACAGTTTACATAGCAAGCACGACCTCTGCTATCGATAACAAAGTCAGTTTTGTATAGTGATTAGAGCATTTAGAAGCACGAAGAAACCTCTTTAAAATCACAAAGACATTGAAAATGTGACAAAGGAAACTCATTACCGCTGTTTCAATTAATATTTGTACAACGTTGAAATTGCTCTTTCTTTTAAAAGTTTCAAGAAGCTCAAACCGCAAGTATAGTTTTGTATAAATACGTAAAAATCTCGTTTTATACAATCCGTTTAACTTCGAAACTCAAACAAAATGTTTCAATGAATGAACTTAATTTTGAATTCTGGATCTGAACGTTTGGTTATTTATTCAACGTTTATTTTACGTTATCATGTGCAAAATATAATAGAATAACCTAGTACGTTAGTACGACATTCCTCTGATTTACATTACTGTACACACACTGCGGGTTACAAAGTTCTAGCTACCGACTCAGAGAACCTACAGATAATTAATAATATGGTTAACTATTTTATCAAATTAACGATAATAATAATAATAATGCTGGACAATTCACACAGCATTATCTAGCCCCAAGCTAAGCAGAGCTTGTGTTATGGGTACTAGATAACTGATATACTTAATACAATACACTACATAGATAGATATTTTTTATTATACATAGAAAACATCCACGATAGGAAAACTTTGCATTTTGTTTAAGTATTCAACTGCAAATAATGCTGTTAATCTGTATGCTTGCTATAATAGAGCAGCTCTTTGCTTATGTCTATGTTGAGTCACCTCTATACCAAAGTCATCCTGCTTTTGAAGTCACGTAGGAATTCACTTAGCGTTCAATTGCTTCAGTGACGTATAGATCCAACCTGTGATTGTTCCACGATCGAGGCGTTCTATCTAATCAACCCCTAAATCACAGTAATTTATAGCGGACCAACCGTAAGTAATTAAGTCTGTCAGAATGATAGTGATAGCTATAGGATTAAATGCGACGAGTAATGCCACGGATTAAAAGTAAAGGTGCGAATCCACAGAATGCCCACAATTTTTGGATACACAAACATTGTAGTTACAGCTTAGTCCCAAGTCAAATTCAAGATAAATATTCAATGCTGTACAGAACGTGTTGTTGGAATAGCTCCTTAATGCGATGCTTCCAGTTGCATGAACGCCAGACGGTAGCATAGATTTCTGCAAATGGTAGTAATCATTGCTTGCATACCTGAACGGGCTAGAGGTAATTTGCATCTGCAAGAACTAATTGAGACGGATCGTTGATGTTTCTTATAAGACACCCTGAATTTCTGATAAAATGTTTAATAGATAGCAAGATCTGGGACATCTGTGCTCATAAAACAATCTGCCCCGTGACATAAAAATATAGCTCAATGAAATATGGTCAGTTATTTATCTACATAATAATATTATAAATTCGAAAGTAACTCTATCTGTCTGTATCTATGTCGGTTACCTTTCAAACCAAAACAGCTGAACGAATCTTAATGAAAATTTGGGAGGTAAGTAGACGGTAACCCGGGGACAGACATACTTGTAGGCTTCTTTTCATCTCGGAAAAGCGCGTGCGAAGCCGTGTCAAATAAATCTTTTATCTATCTATCTATCTATCTAAGCCGCGAGCAGTAGCTAGTAAATGCAAAATGACTTTAGTTTCACATTAAATTAGTGCATTAAATTGTTTGCAACAGTCTGCAGTTAGCTCAATTGTTTCAATTGTAAATACTAGTTGTAATTTATTTATAGTATTGGATTGTAATTTTCTTTGTGAATAAAGATTAAACATCCATATAAATTAGTGCTTGATTAACGTGGTTTTATCAAAAATCCACTTTCAGTGCAAAAACACATTGTTACTTGTGAATAAATGAAAGCCGGATTTAGAATGAAATAATGTTGTTGATAGAATCATTGTTTCCGTTTGTTTGATGTGAACCAAAAAGTCGCCAAAACAATTTAATTTCGCAGAAAGTTTCACACTCAGTTTGGAAAATTCGTTTTAATTTCATGAAACGAGCGATACGTGTGTAATTTAAGGCCTTGTTTAGATATAAATTAATGTTTCAGAATAATTTAATAAGGTACTGTACGGTAATTTTTATTAAGTAAGTACCTACTTTACTAAAGTAATCTCCTTTGAAATCTGAAACTCTGAATCAATTTTAGTAACAAGAAGGACCAGTTGAAAGATAGCAAAGCTTATCAACTAATATGTACAAGTATCAACAAAAGATATGAAACAGTTGAGCTGTCTGCAGACTGTTGCGAACAATCGAAAGGTAGCTCAAAAGCTTTTCACATTCGATACTAACAATGTAAGCCATCGACTTTCCTATAAACCTGCGCACTTGTGACTTCTTCCTCTGAAATGCTCACATAAGATCTGATTCTCCGATTTAATATCTTAGGTTTAATTTCATTTTACGAGCCGCTTGAAATAGGTGTCTCCGTGGAATAACATTGAGAACTTGTTAACCGCTGGCTCCATAAAGAGCTGACATTGTGATACTTTTGTACCTTTATTTCTGCGTTTATTTCTACCATTCGCGCCTATTCTGGGGTTTTAAATTCTACACAGCGAGGCTTTTCTTTCAAAACAATTGACTCGGGGTTATCTATTTTAACTACGGAAGCATAAAGCCTCTGCCCCATCCCGGCGCACGCTGCACACACATGGCGCATTTTAGCTGCGTGGGTTCATTTGTTTAAATATGTGGGTCTTTGTTACCACTGCAGCACACACTACATGAAAATTAACCCACGACTATGTACGACTGTAGATCAACACAGTTTTGACTTGACGTCCCACTTCCTGCAGCAAAGCTACGCACGCGTGTACCGCGTGCATAGCGTTGACAGCGTTGCGTTGCGGGTGCCATATTCGAGCAAGCCACGCGTGTAGCAATGAAGCCATTAATCACGCATTTGTGCGTAGCGTGTTAGTGGGTTGTAGTGGACGTTATCACATACATTTTCTTGCAAAGGGAAGCTAGATACGCGTGCATAGCCTCTCCGTGCGCAGCGGTGGGGCAGCGGCTTCACTGTACTTTTTACTAAATCTTTTTGGGTGATTGGTCCAAAGAAGTATTATTGGGTTGGTCACGCCGCCACGAATCCACCACAATTGATTCAAAGTTCCTTTTAGCGAAGAATCGTAGCAAATGGCTGTCAATGTGCGAGAAACGTTTTATCTGCTATATAAATGACTTGTAGAACCTAGAAAATAGTGTAAACCCGTTTTTTTCACTCGCGACCTTTACGTCTTTTTGCCATTCAGAACTGTCAAAAACGACCTATTTTAAATAATGTATATAATTGTACCAAAATAATTTGTAAAAACTCGAGTTTCGTTTAAAATCCCGACACCTAAATACACCGCGATGACGCAGCACAGCTGTATAAATGTTACGAAGCCATTCATTTGTCATCTTTTGTACTCACTAGAACTTTTTGAAGTCATTGAAAGATGTCCACAATCAGTGGGCGATTTTCCTCAAAAACTCTTATATTAGTCGGCTTTGAGAGCTATTTCTGTTCATAGGACCATATCCCTTTCACCTTTTAGTATCACAGTAACCACAATTTAGTCATAAGTAGAGGTGTATTTAGGAAAGGTATGCAAAGTGGTTTATTTATAGAACGGTATTGTTTATGCAGGGTCAACATGCACGCATAATATTAAAATATATGCACATAGCCAATGGGCAATGCTACAATGAACCTAGCTTGAAAAGCTTGTATTACATATATTCTACCAGGCATGTAAACGTATACCTAATAAATAATAAACATTATAATTGGGACGAAGTTTCGGAACTTATCGCGCGTTGTGAAAGGGGGCTAGACGGAAAAAATTCATACGAAAAGTTGTAACGACACTTTTTGCTATAGTAAGCTATTGTAAGCCGTGCGGCGTGCGCATGTTTCTCTGTCTGTCTCGCTCTCTCTCTCTTATGAACTTCGTTCCATCCGGGTGTCCCTTGACACCTCTGAAGTTTTATTTTCTTTTTTTTTATTTAGACTGTTTCGTCCCACTGCTGGGCAAAGCCCCTGCACCCTTCCAAACTTCTCGGTCTTTTGCAGACTCCCACCACTCCAAGTCAAAAGCTTCTAAATCGTCCCGCCACCTAATTTTAACACGTAATTTTCTATTACTAGGTATACCTAAAAGTATATCTCATTTTGTAGTTCTAAGAGAAGAAAACAACAGTAAAAGGTCTCACTTATCTAACCATCTGGCCATTTACAAGAAAAGAAAATAAAAGATTGTCTTTGATCCCTTTTCGGAACAATGTGTCCTACATATTGTATACAAGCTTAGTTTGGGGCAGATGATGTTCTGTGAAAAAGTTCAGATTTTTTTGTATTATTTATTTTTACCCACTACTGTCCCACTGCTGGGCAAAGACCTCCCTTTTCTCCTTCCACTCCTTATAAATTAACGCAATAGGTCACGATGGAAGATGTGCGTCGAGTTTAGTTTGGTTTTGATTTTGATCCTCGTTATAGTTTTAATTTCGATTAATTTAGATTTATGAAGAATTAAAACCACATGCTTATCAGCTATATTTGTTGTATAACAGGATAAAAACATTTTAAATGGCTATGTGAGTGTTAATTTAAGGTTTATAACAGTTTCCGTATTCCCTCGATTATTTCCCGAAGGCCTTATAAATAGTCATTCAAGTGTAGTACTTTGAAATACATGTGCCAGCCTTACATATTTCTTGTTTATGGTTATATGATCCATAGATCCATGGCTAAGATCTCGCTCTTATTGTTAGATTAAAACAAAACGTCAAGTGCGAGTCGGAATCGCGCACTAAGGGTTCCGTTTAATTGTAAGACCTTGTTTCTTGCCAAATATCATGATTGTAGGTCAACATGAAGCAGGTACCCACCTTACATACACCAGGTATTTTGGTCAAGGGAGAGAATCAAAAAAATTTTTTTTGTTAAGAGCGTTTAAAACTACAAATTTACGGTTTTCAGATTTTTCTCGTTATTTGTGCTTTATGACCTTGCTTCTTGCCAAATTTCATAATTCTAGGTATGGGGGAAGTTTAGAAGGTTTTGGTCCATGGCGAGCATTAAAAGTAATTTTTTTAGTGAATAAAATACAAATTTACGATTTTCTGATTTTTTCCTTTACTTGTGCTATAAGACCTTGCTGCTCACCAAATTTCATGAGTCTAGGTCAACGAGAAGTACCCTATAGGTTTTGTGTAGCTGTGATTCCCTTGGAAATTTAAAAATATTCCGACATAAACGGCTGTAACTTTTGAGTGCGTTGACTTAGAAGGTTTATTTATATGCGGCTTCAAGAGGTTAGGGACTTGTATATTTGACGGTAATTTCAACTCGATACGTCCACGCGTTCCTGAGAAAAGAGGGTTGACAGACGGACAGACAGACAGACATACGGACAACAAAGTGATCCTATAAGGGTTCCTTTTTTCCTTTTGAGGTACGGAACCCTAAAGAAGAGAATACTATAAAAACTGCCGCATAATTTATTTATTTACATGAAGAGCGTTCTTGAGCGTTTCTCGGTTTCTTATAACTTGCTAAATTTTACACATACACAGAGAAGTAATAACGTAACATAATCTGCGTGCGATCAGAATAGGATGCAACCATTTCCAACTGAAACAAAAACGAGTGTACACACATCATCAGGGTGAATTACTGTCGGTTTACTTTGACTTATTTGAATACTATAAAAACTGCCGCATAATTTATTTATTTACATGAAGAGCGTTCTTGAGCGTTTCTCGGTTTCTTATAACTTGCTAAATTTTACACATACACAGAGAAGTAATAACGTAACATAATCTGCGTGCGATCAGAATAGGATGCAACCATTTCCAACTGAAACAAAAACGAGTGTACACACATCATCAGGGTGAATTACTGTCGGTTTACTTTGACATGGTTCGATCCTATTTTGACAACAACGCTACGTGTGGATTATTATGAGAGATGTGAAGTAACATATTTACTTCCACATGACTCTGTCCCATTCTGATTGCGCGCGAACTATACCTGATTGATTCAAACGATACACCCGTAAGCAAAATACCTTAAAAATCACAGCGATTTATCCGCGTCAACATTCTAACCGTACATAATGAGGATTTATTTACGGTCTGACCTTTCTACCCGACTCCGAGACCTTTAGGTGTATCTAGTGCAGGGTACGGTGCAGGCACGCGAAGGTAGGGACTTCCGTCGTCGTGCTATCTACCATCTCGTGCCACGCTGAGTAATGGCAGAGTCAGGGCTTGCAGGCAAATTATTTGGTTTCCGAGGTTCATTTTGTCCGTTTCTCCCGATAGTTTGAGGGAAAATAGACTCAAACTCAAAAAAATGCTTTTGTTCAGTTTATTCATTGATAACGTTTTTAGGTTACAGGTCAGGTCTATATTTAGGTATCAATTGAGTTTAAAAGTTAATAATTATCAGAACCAAGATGTTGTTTTCAAATATTTTGAAAACTAAATCATATTATGGTTTTTGTTTTAGGGTACGTAGTCCTCACTCTGGGGGTAATTTGTAAGGAATCAACTCCCGTCGAAGTCGAAAAATTACTGGAAAGTTGTTTGATTTTTTTAAATCATAATACGTATCAAAGTGTCTGTGTGCTAAAAAAATGTAGTTTGTTAGTGTGATGTAGCGTTCCGTTTTAACATATAATAAACGGAGCCCCAATCCCTTTTATATATTATAGTAATTGGATGATGCAGCGGTTCCTTTAAAAAAAGTTTAAGAGCTGAGATAAAGCCCTGGAGATCTCAAGCACTTTTCCAATAACAATGGCCATTATTTTCCAAGACTGCACAATCGCCTCGGCTTTGGTGAGTCAAGGGTTATTTCCTACTTTTTATAATCTCTATACCATCCGTAGGTACGAGTATATATTGTATCGTTGTAAGTTAATTCTTGACCCAAAATCAGATTTATAAGACGTTAAATAATGTCTTGTAAAAGTAAAAAGTAAAGTAAAAAATCGTTTATTGGCATATTACGGCATATTTGAAACAAGAAACAGAAATAGTTTTGAGAAACGATGTCAACTGCAGAAGTTTGACACTGTGTTGTTTGTGTTAGTATGTGTGTGTGTGTGTGTGAGGGTGTGTTTGTGTGTGTGTGTGTGTGTGTGAAATTGGATGCATGCAAAAGACAAAGTGTAGAGTGTTGCTCCCGAAGACACCGGTCCCTTAAGAGTCCGGGCAACAGGAGCAGCCTTACGTAGAAAGTGAGATCTACTGACGATAATCAAACGATAAAAATGAAAAGATTTCTTTGAATACGCTTCAGATATATTTCACTATCTAGTATGATCCTCTCTGTGTTGGGGATCCGACACAGGTATTTAGCTAGCGGCATGAAAGGTAGGGGTAAATCCTGAGCTTACCACAACCCTTTGAACGTGCGTGTCTATTCATTCCGTATCTTAGCCATGTAAAAAGAAACATGTTTACTTGGAGAGTTGAAAGCTTACAATGTTCACCAGTTCACTGCACCTTTTTTTTTTTTGTCTCGTCGAGGAAATTCGTTCACGAATAAACTGGTCTGGGGGGGAATTATGTGGGACTCGACGCCCTAAAAAGGACGTAATACCCACTAAAACCTCTCCGGTGTCCCTCTCTCGCCATTTTCGCCGAACCACGGGAACATTTAAACATCCGCGGCAGTTCACTGCACCTAGAAGGTACAGTTTAATAGAGTGAATCAGATTATTTCAGTAAGCGCAAGTGCGCTTAGCTTTCCATTGAGTTACCAAAGATAATTTTGATAAAACTTTTCTACTGAGCTGCTTCGTCGGTCAGTCTTGTTACTACTTCGGAAATTGGAAAACAGTTTTTTGGGAAAATGAATTTGTGGCTCGTCTGTCCATCAATGCATATTGTATTTCGATGTCTGGAAAAACGTGAATCGTACCCGTGTTTCGCGTTTATTTTTTATATTTTTCAATTTCTCTCGTTTGAATTTTTCTCAATTTACATCTGTCTGAATCTGAATATAAAAATTTAATAGAATTTTCACAGATTTTTTCAATTTCCAGCTGTTATATTCTAAATTTTACGACTGATCGGAATTCGATCTCGTTGGCTAGATAAAAGGAGCCTGTTAATACAATCCAAATCTGATGAGCTGTCGGGCTTTCAAGCGATGATGTTTGCCTATAACAACCGAAAAGACTTTAATTGGATTCTTAAAACTTTCTCTAAAGGATTAGAATATTGGAAATTTAGCCTATGCTTTTAAATTTCAGATTTCTTACAACTTTTTATGACTGCTTATTATTTTACGACTAACTTCTGCCTGGGGCGTCAACGCATTTTTCCGGCATAAAAATTGCTTGTATGTTTTCCAGGTGTAGAGCTACATCTATGGAAAATTTTAGCCCGAACCGTTCAGTAGTTTTGGCGTAGAGTTAACACACATCCAAATATCAAACCATCCAAACTGTATTTATAATACTAGTATGATATCTTATAACCCAAGTTGGTGCCTACATATTCAAATTCAAGGCAAACTTGGCGTGAGGGAAATTCATGGCTAAATATGACGATGAAACTTTTACCATGAAGAAACTATTAGGAATGTAATTTTGTGAATGTTTCTCCATTATTATGACTGCTGTTATGAGATCAGTAACCTTTACACGAAGGTCTTTGTAGCAGGTCATGACCATGTCTCAAATTAAGCTAAAATTACCGTTCCGACTACAATAGATGCAACTGTGGTCTATCTGTTGTTTTAGAATCACCTAAATTTAGCTAAAATTAGGATTTAGGAATGTCAAATAGACGAAAGCTATTCTATGTTTGAAAAATTAAACAGACAGCTTTAAAATTAGGATTATAGCCCTAAAATTAGGTTGACAGATCGAAAACAACTCAACTTAGTTAAAATAGCGAAATTCCTATTCTTTGCATTACATTTTAGCTATGATTAGAAATGTCTACCTAATTTTAGGTGGCATCTAATTTGGTCATGATTATAATTTAAAGGTAAAATGGAAAAAAAGCTTTTACTGCAAAAACCTATAGATAACTACTCAACTCAGAGAGGTTTTGCGATTTTCAAACACGTTCTAATTAGGTATTTTAGGATGTGTACAGAGAATACCATAATTTTTAGATCAACCAAACTTAGAAAATTTAGAAATCGTAACATTTTTGTTAGGAATCCTAAAACAACAGAATCGACATTATTAGCAGGATATTTAAAATTTCGAAGATGCCAGTTACCAATAAATATTCAGAGGGGTGAGTCTATTTAGCGTTAGCAACGACGTGATCCTGACGTCCCTTTATTCCATACAATTTGGTACAGCTCCTTTATCGTGCAGACAGGGAACTACGCAAATATGGGATTTGCGACTAACAAGACAAAATTAAAATTTTAAAAAACCCGCCAACTTTTATTGGCTGAACAGATTTTCATGAAACATAGCTAAGAACACTCGGGATAAAATTATCTGTAACACAAAAAAAAACTAAACGAAAATCGGTTCATCCGTTTGGGAGCTACGATACCACAGACAGATACACAGAGAGACACGTCAAACTTATAACACCCCTCATTTTGCGTCGGGGGTTAAAAAGAGACGTCTCGTTACTAACGTCAAATAGTATACCAAAAAGTATACCAATACCCCTCCGGTCATATCTGTCAATTATTTTTACTATGTACTTGCATAATGTGCCCAATGAGGCGTTTTCCAAAAAAGAATAACTCTTATTTACCTTAGGCAACCATACTGCGAGCCTAGCCCGGGTGTGGTGGTTAGGGCTAAGGCGGGCGCGAAGTATCGACATATGAAACCGCCGGGCGCCTAGTGGCTTGAGCGAGTTAGCTCGCGTAATTTTCAAACACCCCTGCGCTAGGCGCCCTCTAGTCTCGCAGTATGATTGAAACCTTAGAGTTTTTCCATGTCCATGCTTAAAATGCACGGCTTATGCAGAGTCGATGCCATTTGAATTTGACGGGCCCAAAGTCCTTTCAGACTGAAAGGAGGGCGCCATACTATTTTCTCCCATTTATTTTTTCACTAGCTTCTACCCGCGGCTTCGCACGCGTTGTTTCTATGGAAAAGTTCAAAGGTAATTTCTATCCCATGGGAACTGATTTATGCGATAAAAAGTAGCCTATGTTTGATTCTAGGCTTAGAGCTACACCGATGTAAAATTTCAGCTCAATTTGTTCTGTAGTTTTGGCGTGAAGACGTAACAAACCATCCATATATCCATCCATCCATCCAGACTTTCGCATTTTTAATATTAGTGTGAAGTGTACATCACACTAAAATGGAAGAAACTTCACTGAATTGTATTTTAAAGGTAAATCTGCGTGTCCATTGACAATACTCGTCAATTTGACATGTCGACGGGTTGTTTAGGCCCTCATTTGTGTAATTTCCGGTGGAACTGTCCCGACTAGCGACAGGAACTGAACTAATGCTATCTACACACAAATAGACTCGTATAAGGTTTTTGTTATTATAGTGCGTAAGCCTCGCACTCTGGCTCATTTCTAATTTCTAAGAAATCAAATAATATCGCAAAAATTTACGACTTCGACAAGGACTTGAACCCGTCGAAGATTTTCGACCCCTACGTCGCTTGACTTCGTGGTGTAGTTGGTTATCACATTACCGTACTGAGGGAAGGATGCGGGTTTAAATCCCGTCTAAGTCGAAATTTTTTGCGATATTATTTGGTTTCTTAGAAATTAGACTCGTATCACACTAATATTATAAATGCGAAAGATTGGATGGATGTATAGATGGATGGATGTTTGTTACCTCTTCACGCCAAAACTACTGAACGGATCGGGCTGAAATTTTGCATACAGGTAATTCTAACCCTGAAATCAAACATAGGATACTTTTTATCCCATAAATCAGTTCCCGTGAGATATAAATCACCTTTAAACGTTTCCATGGAAAAAACGCGTGCAAAGACGCGGTGCGCAGCTAGTAGCTAATATATTAGGTTAACCATTCTAATTTTTGATGAAAGTAGATAGATACATATATTTTTTACCGACTTCGAAAACAGGAGGATGTTCTTTATATAGGTTTTTTTAAGTACTAGTATGATCACCAATTTCTCCGTCAATGTGAACCCAGTTTGATGATTCTTGGTTTTGTTTATAGAAAGATGACTGGAAAATTTTATTCTCGAGGAATTACTATTGGTCCCACAAAACATAAAAACCAGTGAAAATTTTAAAGAACTTTCTGATATGATTTTACAAAACAAGCTCATATAATGTAGAGATACAGCTTTTTCTAATAACTTTGCTATCTAATAGGTATAATTGCTGAATTACCCTTACCAATAAACGTGGAGGTAGATTATATCTCATTCGAAAGTTTATTTGGGAAAGTGGTCCGTAATCACCAGAATTACAATTACCGATCACTTATTACTTTACACCTTATAGTAACATTCAATAGATGCTATGCGTGTGTGTGACACTTAATTTAGTGAAATAACAAATTAATTTAAAACATTCAATTTGTTAGAGTGCTCCAAAATAAATCCACGGTGCAATAAAACAAATGAAATGACGATCAAATCTAGATAAATTTAAACTATGAGACACAAATTTGCGGCGCGAGTTTAAAGTCCAGAACTAATCGTTTTCTTTACCCTAGCACTTTTTTGACGTTTGAAATACTAGAAAAAAGACAAGTTTCAATTGTATCATTTTGTTATACAGGTAGCGCAATTAGAGTTGGTGCGTCCATCTTTTCTTTTTGTATTTCATACACAGTGAACAGAATAATTCAGAATTATTATGGCACTGTATGAAGAATTATTAATTCTTCATACAGTGGCGATGGATTTGTGACGTCAGAGTACTATGAAAAAACCAAAGAACATCACACCAGTTTTTTTATAATTGATCTCTTTTAAGTTTTATTTTGTAAAATAGTAGAAAGAAAAACAAGTTTCAAAGCAAAGCATCGGCAGCCATGACCTCAGCCAGCAAAGAACCGCATCAATCAAGCCGTCACAACCCCCTTATCGCTAAACTGCCGACCTTGTGATTATTGTAACAGTTGCATGTAATCTTCGCTAATATTGTACACTTGTGAATAACCTTCGATGATCTCTGGATAAATTCAAAAACTGACTAATACTAGTGCTTTGGTTTTTTCGAATTTGTTCCAAAATCCATAATATTTGTCCATGTTTCTATTATCTACAGTACTTAATTTTGTTTTGTATAATATTTGCCACATGAACCAAAAACCAACATTTTGTTCACATTTTGCCTCTATTTGCTTGAAGAGCATTGTTCTTTTTCTTTGTTTAACGAAGACACTCTGAATCATTTCATCATTATTTTCATTTCAATATCTATCACGAATCAACTTCTTCATAGACTTTAGATTAACAAAGAAAATTATATTCAGAGAATATAAACAATTTGAGAATTAGTATTTACAGTTGAAATAATTTAACTAACTGCAGACTGTTGCAAACAAGCTACAGGTAGCGCAACTTCTTCATTATTTAAAAATTATTTATACGAATAAGTTTCTATCATTATTTCATTAGCAATCATTTCACGCACTTTGGTTCTATTGTTTATGGTTAATCAAACCAAATAGCCGCTGAGAATTCATTTGTAATATTAATAAATTTTGAATAGCCTATACAACCCCTCTTGATACAACACTTTTCGCCAAATCATAGTACAAAATTACAATCCTCCAAAATGAAAACAAGGGAGTGGCTTCGAGAATTTAGATATTTTCCCATTCCTAAATTTAACCATTAAGGAAGATATTGGGACCTTCCCCTTGGTACTGGGTACGAACTGGGCAAGTATTTATGAGATTAATGAAGTCACTCACGCAAAGGTGAAAAGTTAATTGTCGATTCACACAATCTCATTTAGGATCGTTATCCGCCATTGAGTGTCAAAGTCATTGACAATAATCAAACAGTAAGAACCTGTTTGACCTTCACCCTGAATCACATTAATTAAAACTTCATTTACAGACACTAAACATGTTTTTAACAAGCTCATTCACAAAGTTATTTCAATACTAAAGTTAAAAAACTTTCATTTCAAAAGTTCAAAAAGGCGTCAGCTTCTTTAAAAATATCACCAATACCGCTGTGTGACACTGTAAAACTGATAAATAAAAAGAAACACTAAGTATGATCCGTCGCGTAACCAACAAAACCCCAGATTGATTACCATAACCACGACAAAATCCGTTTTAAATGTTAATTAAACCGGATTTTTGCTGGGTATTGCTGTAATTTATGACTGATATTACCTATGGGTAGTAATTACCCATGGAGTAATTTCCTTCGTGTTTGAATGTTCGCCAACATAGTTTTCCAATTTTTTTAATGGGAAATCGACCTGGCTCGTTCTCCAATAACCTTGTGAATTGATGGGTTAATATATTTACACTACGACTCTGGCCGGACTAACCAGATTGCATCGGCCAGATTGCAATTGATTAACTTCTCAATCGTGCTAATGAATTTGTAACTCGATAAGTAGTGATTCAATAACATTACGTATTGATTTATACATTCGAGATAACCTTTTTTCAGATTTTTATACTTATTCTAGTATACTTTTGTATTTTGATCATCATTCGCCAAACCAAGTTGCGCTTTTTCAGGGAATTAGTTTTGATGTCATGGTCTATAAATATGCCAAATAAATGTGCAAATCGAATGATGTTTTTGCTTCAAATCTTTTATTATGAGTTTCCAAAGACAATCCCTTGAATGAAATAAATAAATAAATAATGCAATTCGGGACAATTCAAACAGCACTATCTAGCCCCAAGCTAAGCAGAGCTTGTGTTATGGGTACTAGATAACTGATAGACATAATACAATACACTACATAGATAGATATTTTTTATCATACATAGAAAACATCCAGAACACCCTGACAAAATATCTGCAGGTCGTACAAACATTTGTCCCGAGTTACTTCCTAGTACTTTAACCAGCTTCCTAACATGACTTACCAAGATGACTCAAGTTGGAATGTAAACGAATGTGTGAAATGCCTTCGTCTTGCCTAACACGGTCGCAATCGCAGGTGACTGATCTCGTTCATTAGTGCGAGCGGGCTCGAACCGTGCACCGAGTTTGAACTACTGATCCATGCTTTATTAAGCTTCGTAAGCTCAAACTTCTGCTTCAAATAATGTGTTCATTTCAATCATAGGACCAGCAGACGCACAGAATAATACCACCCGTACCTGGTCGAAATACCACAGCGTCGAACCGAAAATTTCTGCTCTAATTTCATAATATGCACGGCCAAAGAGTGGAACGAGTTTCCTGCGTCTGTTTTTCCGTTAGAGTACGATCTTGGAGATTTCAAATCCAGGGTAAATAAGTTCCTGAAAGTGTGTTTCATCTTAGGCCACATCTTCACTTACTTATGCGAGTTGATGGCCAAACGCATAAAAAAATGAAATCACACTAATATTATAAATGCGAAAGTTTGAATGGATAGATGTATGGATGGATGGATGTTTGTTACCTCTTCACGCCAAAACTACTGAACGGATCAGGCTGAAATTTTGCAAACAGGTAAGTCTAACCCTGGAATCAAACATAGGCGACTTTTTATCCCATAAAACAGTTCCCATGGGATAGAAATAACCTCAAAACGTTTCCATAGAAACAACGCGTGCGAAGCCGGGGGCAGAAGCTAGTTAATGTATATGTGATCAAAACTAAAAAAAAAAGAAAGTACGTCATGTTTCGGCATTCGTACATCCCATGCATACCTTGCTTGGGTGAGTTATTTTGGCTACATGCGCGCACTAGAGTGTAAACTTGGCTAAAGAACATGAGAAGGAACATAAGTAGCCCAATATTTATTAAAATAAAACGGCCTATACGCCTCCTTTCACAACATAAAATCTGAGTACTGTGTACCTCACAAGAAGTTCACAAGCTGTTTCGTTTTATTCGATTTAACGAAGTCTATTAATATAATGAACTCGGCAGAATTTGCCTGGCTAGCGAAGTGCACTTAGTTAGAAATAGAGATATTTAAGAGGTCAGAGGTTGGGAGAACACGGAGGTGCCTAGAAATAAAGATACTGAAATAAAACTTGCTATATGTAGATAATTTTCCTTCAAGAGTTTATGCAATAGACGTAACCGCAACGAGAGATCAGAATTGTGCCTCTGTCTCTAATACTGCGTGAAGAGCTAGTTATAAATAAGCACGGCCAATGCACTTAGCTATTTTAAGTAGAAGCTATCTACTCTTGAGTTTTGACGTTGGAATAACATTATTCAAGCACTCAGATTACACTTTGAAATCCGATAATTCGCTGTGAACTAATTTGTCGATGTTGAGTAGAGCATGTACGCAAAGCTACGATAAGGTAATTCAAAGCTTTTCAAAGCTGCTAAAATAACTCACTCCACAAGTTTTTACCGAGAATATTGTATTTCCATCTATTCTGAATAGCGACAGATTGGTTTCCAAAAACAAGATGGCCTACTTCCTAAATTTGAAGCCCTCGGGCTTTTGTGTTTACTCTTTTGTGGCGGTTTTGTACCAGTTAAACAATAGATAATTGATAGTAGCAAATTACTTGTATACTAGCGCCTGCTCGCTGCTCCATTACCGTGTTAATATGCATGTTAACGCTTCATTTAGATCTTGTGGTGCACCACAACATCTAATTTTAGCGTTCGGGGCAAACTGTAGAAAAGAGAACAAAAAGACCCATGACACTAAGAAAATACCTAGAGCTGGATGTATATCCGAGGCTTAATGTAGCAAAACATAGCAGTACTATCAGGTAGTCAATTATTTAATGTCCTTCCTACTCAAATGAAACTTATTGACAATTCAAATATTTTCAAGAATAATATTTAACAACTTTTGCTGAATGGGTTATTTTACACGATTGAAGAGTTTATCGCACGGAGCAATTATTATGTTAAAAACAAAGATGTATTGGTATAGATATAATTGCAGGCTATTAATATTAGTATCTGTTTTTATCTAGTTTGCGATTTAAATTTTTAGTCAATGTACCTTCTAAAATTAATTAGTAGGTATTAGCAGTAGCTATTAATGATATTCATAAACGATGTAGAAGTCGTTTTTGAATAAATAAACTAAAACTCAATGAAATACGATTTGGTTTCAATTCCCTAAAGGTGTGTTTTTGTGTTAAATGTCTCTTCGATGTTAAGATGCAAATATATTTCATCAAAAAGTAACCTTTAGGCACGACTATACTCTTGGCACAACTGTCATTTAATTCCAGACTAGTTCTCCATCTACGATAATCCTTTGAAGGGACTTTTGTCTTGGAATTTTAATAACAGCGCAAATCTGAATTTCCTGCTAAATACACAAGCTCTGTGTAGTTTGTTTACCGGCCCGTATATTCAAACCACTTCAAAACAACTGTACCTCTACACGCGCGTTTTGAAAACAAAACGAAATAGTTATTGAGGCACATAGCTAAAACTTCGAAGGCAGTATTTATCGAAACTAACTCGTATTATTCGAAAATATGTGATAAACATTCACAGCGGTACCAACGTAAGCACTCGTCTAACAAGCGTTTAGCTAAACAGTGATGTCGATTCTGTTGCTTTAGGATTCCTAACTTAAATTTTACGATTTCTAAATTTTCTAAGTTAGGTTTACCTAAAATTATTGTATTCTCTGTACAGACCCTAAAAATACCTAAAATACCACAAAATCCATATTTCGCTTTTTTCAAAAGAATCTGCCCGTTTTTCACTAGAATAAATTTTAACCACGACCAAATTAGATACCTGCTAAAATTATGTAGACGTTTCTAATCATAGCTAAAATGCAATGCAAAGAATAGGATTATAACTATTTTAACTAAGTTGAGTGGTTTTAGATCTGTCAACCAAATTTTAAACCTGACAGTCTAATTTTTGAAACATAGAATAGCTTTCGTCTATTTGACATTTCTAAATCTTAATTTTAGCTAATTCTAAA
This sequence comes from Eupithecia subfuscata, assembly GCA_963564075.1. Taxonomy (NCBI): domain Eukaryota; kingdom Metazoa; phylum Arthropoda; class Insecta; order Lepidoptera; family Geometridae; genus Eupithecia; species Eupithecia subfuscata. The sequence continues at coordinate 5,252,183 of OY751103.1, read as the reverse complement.
ACAACAGAATCGACACTAGTGTCTAAACAGTTAGACATGGGTTTTACAAGAGTTTAACTCTTGTTTAAATTATTTCTAAGCCGTGTCTAACTGTAAACCGTCGTAAAACACAATTTTGTTGTAACTTTTTTGTTAAGCACGCGCTCAACAGATGTTTAACTATTTTGTAGTACAGCGGTCAGAATCGAGTTAATATCATTGTCATCAAGAATATTTCATGTCCGCACGTGTAAACACGTGAAACTATCATTTTCAATTGTTTTTGTCACATGAAGGTCATATCATCATTATGTTATGTTGGATCTTCATAATGTCGACAATATTTTTTATCAAGTTAGAAACTGACATTATTGATGTCAATAAAGGCCAATTTACAAATCATTACCTACTTATTTGAACGTTGTTAGAGCGTTATTTACCTACAGTTACGACCACATTTTGTTTTAGTAGTGTACTCGCAGTATGGTAATTTTAAGGCCTTGCCAAGAGTTATGGAGCCACGTTTGTGGTGTATAAACTTTGCAGTCACGGAAGAATAACGTTATCTATAGCTTTGTTCTAGCTCATCATCATCACAGACAAAACAATTCTGAAAACAAACATTTTCTGAATATAATATGTTAGGTACCTACTTTAAATCTATGTTTGCGTTGATTGCATTATTGGCTAAACTTAGATATCTACCTCACCTCACCTAAAATTAGATATCTACCTCACCTCACCTCAACAGCCTATATTGGCCGACTGCTGAACGCAAGCCTCCCCCTGATAAGCGCCTTATTAGATGTTATCTCTTGGAGGGTAATGCCCGCTATCCCCACGCTGGGCATGCGGGTTGGGGATCGCAGTTCGGTGGTAGAATTGTTCTGCAGGGGGCGCTGCTGCCCGCTCCCCCCCGGTGGATATCCCTTAGTCGCCCATTACGACACCCGCGGGAAGAGTTGGGGCGGTGCAAATTCTAAACCACACGGCTATCTTAGATATCGCTAGGCCTGTAAAGCCTGTGTTATAGACATATATGCCAAACCTCATTACAGTGACACTGTTTTATAAAAAAAAGGTTTTGTAAATTCAGAATTCGTTTTGTGATTATTGTTCGAGTTTGTTATTATTAAATATATTTGAAATGACTATTAAAATCATTACTTACATTTTATTACAAATTCTATTATTTTCAGTTTTTCAAGATAAAGAATATTAATTTATACAGAACATCTATACACAGCTATTCACTTTGCACGCTTTGGAATCTGGGCATAAACTTAGTTATCAGCATATTTCGTAGGTGTTTGCCAAGTTCCATCAGAATCAAAATCAAAAACTCTTTATTCCTGATACGGAAATAAAGTGAAACTTTTGATTATAATTTAATATATTTTGTACTTTCAGTATTCACTGAATACTGAATACTGAATACTCTTCAAATGTTTTAAAACATTCACCATTTTGGAAAAGAAGAGGGATTTGTATCAATTTTCTCTGCTCTTCTTCTAAGCTCTTTCGTTAAAATTAAATCATAGTCAGCATCAACATTTTGATCAGACCGTTTCGAGGCCAGTACATATTTTTCTATCACAAGGTAATTGCAATCAGTGTAAAAACCATCTTTGGATAATTATGATCCCAAACGAACATTATTAAAAATGTTCGATGTTTCTTTTCACAAAGCACAAGTTTTCTTCGCCAATCCATGTAAAAAACTACCAATTTACAATTTCAATTTTTCCTCTCTCTTGCTCTTCTTCATTTACATATTGCAAGACGATTTCAAGAAACTCATTATAAAATATTTGTTTACTTAAAGTAAACAAATAGAAAATGCTAGCAATTTTCCTTTTTCTATTTAGTAAAACTCGCGTACCAACGTTTTTAAAGAATAAAATTAGCTTTTCCGTTTTAAATTGAAGACTCCCCTGTGAGCGCCACTTGTGTATATTTACCGTGTTTTGGGATTTGCATAGAAATACTAGTTTTCCGTGTTTTTCAAGTAAACAATGATTTGACTGCGTTGTTTTCCAGAATTCGCGTGGGCACTTTTTGATTCAAGATAATAAACTGAGTCAGAGGGAGCTTTGCCAATAATTATTCATACGCCTCGTGTTTATTGCCCCCTCTCTGAATCAAAGTCATCGTCTTGAGATTTTACGCCTTGCTTGACGCATATGGCTATTTTCAGCGGTTTGGCACTTCTTGTACTATCGGAATCAAAGATTGGAACAATAATTCTTCGAATAAGTATCACCATGACAGTTTTTGGAATAAATCCGCCAAAGATGAGTTACCTAATTAGAATGCACCTAGGAATTATAACCCGGAACGTGACAAAATGTACCAGGTGCGCTGGTTTTTGGCTGAGTTCTCCAAATTGGTCCATACATTTTAGCTTCCCAGCTATAATGTTTCTTGTGTCAAAATAAATTACCTGCCGTCCATTATTTGCCAAGACAGATGCAGCACATGCACAGTTAAAAGTACAGGCAATCAAAAAAGGGTTGAATAAACACTCGCCGCATTCATCATAATTTATGATAAGTACCTACTATTAACATAAAACTCGTCGAGTCATAAAATGGCTTTCTAAATCTCGCATTTTAAAATTCGTAGATTTATTCATGATTCAAGTATTTAGCAAGGGATTAAATAAAGTATTTAGCTAGGGATTAAATAAAACATTTTAGTTGTTAAACTGAATTAAGTACACGAGAAGCAGTCAACAATAGATCTGTACTCTTCATGACGTTCTTCCGTCTCTTCATTCGTTTCGTTATTTAGGACGTTGCATTAGACAATGATTTCATATAACCACAAGACAAAATTAAAATTAAAAAAACCGCCGACGTTTATTGGCTGAACAGATTTTCATGAAACATGGCTAAGAACACTCGGGATAAAATTATCTATGACACAAAAAAAACAAAACGGAAATCGGTTCATCCGTTTGGGAGCTGCGATACCACAGATACACAGATACACAGATCGACAGATACACAGACAGACACGTCAAACTTATAACACCCCTCTTTTTGCGTCGGGGGTTAAAAATAGCTTTTTTTTAATCATTTCAAGCAAAACCTAGGGCATTCTGAAATATTGTCAACAAGTATTTTACATTCTCATTAACACAAGCTCTGCTTAATGACAACAATAAATATATTGAGTATTGAGTATTGGCTTGGGGCTAGATAATTCTGTGTGATTTGTGCAGTATCGATCGATAATAATATTATAAATTAGAAAGTAACTCTGTCGGTGAAGCCGCGGGCAGAAGCTAGTCACACTAATTTTATAAATGCAAAAGTTTGGATGGATGTATAGATGGATGGATAGATGTTTGTTACCTCTTCACGCCGAAACTACTGAACGAATCGGGCTGAAATTTGGCATTCAGGTAATTTTAATCCTGGAATCAAACGTGGGCTACTTTTTATCCCATAAATCAGTTCCCATGGGATAGAAATCACCTTTAAACGTGTCACGAAACAACGCGTGCGAAGCCGCGGGCATACACTCGTGATTTCATAAAACCAAAATAGCTGTATTTTGAATAATTTCAAGCAAACCATTCAAAAATACTGTCAAGAAGTGTTTCACATTCGGAGTACTTTCGGGATCGATTGTATCGCGCATTCGGCGAGTCACGGCGCAGACGCAGCGTCACTGCGCTGGCGCAGCCCACGCAAAGCTCACACGCGACTCAAAGCGCGACGCTTCTCGCTTCACGCCTCAGTCCTGCGCAGAGCTTGCAAACAGAAACAGCTCCTTTCAATTAACTATTCTGTTTAGTGCCTTAAAAGCACCAGTGGATTTATTTACTTTTGAAAGGTATGTTGTTTTTTTTTGTTTCATTAATGTTTATTTGTCAATCATTGTAATGCGTATAATCCAGTTGGTTTATATTTTTTTTAGACAACCCTTGTATTTTAGTTAGATTTGGACTGTTCTGGTCTAGAATCAAATCTCAAGTCCAAGTTAAATATTACCAGGTATTTTATTTAGTTATCTTTTCTTCACAATTTAATTAATTCTAATTAAACGACCAGAAGCTTTCTAATTTATGTTAAAAAGAAAGTATGTCACTGTTTATGAGCCCCAAATAAGAAAATACATACTTAGAAATTGTAATCATGACCCGAATTAATTCTTACATTACAAAAGACATACGTTTCACGTTCCCGAATAGATTGTAAAAGAAATACGAAACCTTTCATCTTAGAACGCAATTTAGGTCACTCAGGACAGGTATCACTTATAGGTATGAGTTTTTAAATAGACGCAAATTCTTACTGTCGAGCTGACCTGACACTGACGAGGAGACGTGAAGCTAATGCGCTCGGAAGGTCATGCTTTGAAACGGTAGCTAAAGGAATGCTATATGAGCTTCCACTTTCATATGAACCTTCTAGAATTTAACATTGCCGTTTCACAACTTGAAGTAATGGGTAGGCTGTTATGAAAGGTATATACTTGTAGTTCTACAAACAAAACTGAACGATAAAATATTTCTTTCAACATGTTTACTGAATAAAACATTACGAACTCGAGCATTTCCCGCGTCATATTTTCAAAAAGGATTTTATACATTTCTTAGACTACAATATTATATCTTTGTAGTCTATTTTTCTTACGTTTTGTTATTTGATCGACAAAGTACTGTGCTGAGATCTGAGGATTGGAATGCATGCTCTAAATATAAACGTAGACAAAGCTCTATTGCCGCATACTTCGGGACATGACAATAAATAGGTACAACAAAATATCTGACAGTGGATGCATTGTGCTGAGAATGGCGTCTCACGCATTTTCACTTTATCCATTGTTTTGTCCTGTATTTAAATCTTTCATGCACATAATTTGAGACAATATAAAAGTCAAATGCTGTCGAAACGACCACGAAATTCTTGGACAACGTAAATCTAAATGCGGTCCAAACATTCGAGACTGGCAGCTCGCCAGAAAACGATATCAATTTCTTCTAACTAGGATTTCGATTTTGCTTTCCGCGCTATCGCATAACGCGGCTCTTTGTTATTCAATTTCGTTATTCTCTAATAAAAGCGTACTATTGTTTAAACAAACTTTTAGAAGCGTCTCAGATTCTTCGCCAGTAAAATTAGTTGAGCTGCTAGAATACATCTTTAACACATTATAATAATTTTAGATACAAACATCCCAAGAAACCACAATGTCTCAAACCACCACGACAGGCAATCTCGAATCCAGCAGCCAGCTAGTCAAGAAGACAATGGATCAAGTTATGGAAACGAGACAAACCACCGAAAAGATGAGTATCCAGGCGAGACAGGAGTTCAAAGAGCACTTTGAGGAGAGCTACGAAGAGGAGTTTGAGGAGGAGACCTTCATTGACCAGTTCGGGAACGCCACCACAAAGAGAGTAGAGTCGAGCAGTGAGAGCAAAGAACACTCAAGGAGCGCAGACGTTCAAGTCAAGGCGTCTGGGTTGAACTCCGAGCAAATGAAAGCTCTCACGGACTGCGCGAACCAAGCGGGACAGCTGGCGCTCGACTCTAAATCTGCTAATTAATCCATGTAATTAAAATTTATGAAATTTTAAGACTCTCCTAAGCGAATAACATGGTCGGAACATATTTAACCCTGCAAAAATGTTTCATAAACTCTTTATTTTAAAATCAAATCAGCCAAATGCTTTCAAATAAATTCTTACTTTATTTAACAAAATTAATGTTCGAGCAGCACGAAGTTCCTTTTCCTATTTCCCTCCCTAATTACCCTTTCACTATCACTGCAGTTTTTCATGTCTTACACCATCATGATTCAAAGTTATCATTATTGTAATGGTTATACAACTTTTTATAACTAAACATATTTTGTTTCAGGTGTGCCTAATTTTGGTGAGAAAAAGTGATAAAGACTGTGTTTAGTGTTCCTTATTGTTTATGATTATATCTGTGTAAGTTTTTTATGAATGCAATAAAAGTATTTGAGTAAAAAGATGGTGTATTGAATAGTGAAATTGTGCCGTTATTAAGAAATAAGTGATAGGAAGTTTTATTAAAAATGGAAGAGGAAGATGATGAACGAAAAAGCCGTAGGCCTAAACTTGCCAGTTTCTCATCCCTCAACTCTCGAATCGTCCAGTCCCTCGAGGAGGGCACCTACATCAGGCAGCAGGCGTCTTCAGAATCTGGAGATGCCAACACGTGCTCGAGCATTTCCACTGCACAGTACAGCGATCGAAGTTTCGTATCGAAGAGCACATTCTCGAGAAGCGGTACTTCGAGCTCGAGTCAGGAAGAATGCGAGGTCGCGCAGACGACTATCACGAGCGGTCAGTACCTCGCCGCGGCACGGGTCGAGACCGCTCGGTCCATGGAAAGCCTCCGTCCACACAAGGAAGCGTCGCCGGCACGCCCCGCCAGCTCCTGCACGACCGTCCGTTCTCATCGCTCGTTCCTAACGGCAAGCGACAGAGATGTGCGGGAGATGCGGGGCCTGCCGGCGCGCCGCGCTCTGTCCGGGGAGGACATGGGCGTCTCCGCGGAAAAGAAGCGAGGGTTGTTCGCTAGCACGGACCGGCGCGGCTTGCAACAGCTGAGCCTTCCTCCACCCGAACGTCGGCTGACGATCCTCAGCCCGCACAGTCCCATGGCCGTCACGGAGCTTCAGTGGCCGTCCCCCTCCGGTATCCGAGGGCGGCGGAAGAAAGGCATGGTGCTGCCTAAACTCATACTGCCACGGAGTGATTCTGAGGCTTCAGAAGTATTCATGGAAAGGTGCGAAACTAATTTATTACACTATTTTTTATACGACATTCCTCTTGAGAACTTGATATTTATTACAACCATAAAATGTCAAATGATAACAAGCGATGTTTCAGTATGTACCAAATGGTAGGTATTGTAATAAACTGAAACCGTTTCCCCAGCAGTAACCCAGCAGATGCCAAGAATAATAGACCATCAATTAACTGTTAGACATGCTGCTGACTCATGTGCGTCATTGCAAAAAAATGTTTACATTGTTCTAGAGATAGCTTACTGTGCTAAGGTACAGGTACATAAAAATCTGAAACGGAAATTTCAGATTTCGTCAAAACAACTCAAATCAATGTTAAACTAAATGTTGCTCTTCATTTTATGATATCGATCTTGATGAAAGTTCCATTAGGTAGATTAAGCTCCTCCGTAAGTTTTGTTGTGTTAAAGTTGCTAGGAGTGTTAAATAAAGTTTTATTTTGTAGGCATTCAGAGACGACGCGCCGAAGCTTAGTTATTACTGAATAAAACGTCAAGTGCGAGTCTGACTCGCGCATTAAGGCTTCCGTAAGACCTTGTGTCTGGCAAAATTATCATGATTCTAGGTCAACGGGAACTTTACACTACCCACAGTTACAGGTACCCTATAGGTTTTTGTCCATGGCGAGAAGCAAAATGTTTTTTTTTGAGAAAACTACAAATTTACGGTTTCTTATACGCTTTACGGGCTTTTTCTTTACGCGTCGTATAGCAGAAATAAAAGGGAAAATACACCCTTTTATTTCTGCTATAAGACCTTGCTTTTTACTAAATTTTATGATTATAGGTAAACGGGAAGTACCCTATAGGTTTTGGTCTATAGCCAGAATCAAAAGATTTTTTTTAAGGAATGAAGTACTTTACTGTTTTCGGATTATTTCCTTTACTTGTGCTGTAAGACCTTGCTGTTCACCAAATTTCATGATTCTAGGTCTACGGGCAGTACCCTATAGGTTTTGTGTGCATGTGATTCCCTTGGAAATTCCAAAATATTCGGCTGTAACTTTTGAGTGCGTTGACTTATAAGTTTTATTTATATCGCGGCTCCAGGAGGTTACGGACTTAGGTATTTGACGTTAATTTCAACTCGATGCGTCCACGCGTTCCCGAGAAAAGGAGGCTGGCAGACGTACAGACAGATAGACAGACAGACAGACGGACAACAAACTGATCCTATAAGGGTTATTTTTTTCCTTTTGCGGTACAGAACCCTAAAATTAGTAATATTGAACTCCACTCTTGCAAGGTGGTAAATAGTGCGCTCAGAGAAAATTAAACCCTCTAGGTACTTCTATTAGCTAAGGAACTTATTAGATCGTCAAAGTCTTTGTTCCAATAACCTTTTGTTCCAAGCTTGAATAGAGTTTTATTTAATAAATTGGTTGGTACTTGCTACCATAAGACACAAGACCGCTATCGTAAATCAAACATGAAACTACTCCATCTAATTCTAAACTCGTATGTAAAGGCAGCTTTCGGCGGTCACTTCCAATCCTTTGCAATCTGATCCGCAGTGGTTTGGGTCGTCCCTTTCTATGTATCTCGCACCTATGTTATTTTATCCACTAAATCCCTGACACAAGCTCGATAACTCCCTAAGGCCTGACTCTAAAATATTTTACAATCTGAATTGCTGATTTTATTCAGCGCCACCTTGATTTTATGTAGCTCTTGAATTAATGAGCATTAAAATCAATATTTTATTTGCCAGGTGGCCAAGGGTATCCTTGAGTGGTCTTCGCGAAGGTTCTACGATGTAGCTTGAAGGAGGAAGATAGTAGATTATCATTTTAAAGCTGTTAATCGTGTTCATATATTACCTTCAGACCTTAGCCATTTGAAACTACTAGCCAGCTGATCATAAATCAATGTGATTTGAATCAATTCAGAGCTCGATTTGATTTGTACAAGCTGTCAGGGGCGAGGCTAGCCCTTGTGCTATTTCGGTTCGAACAGGCTTTTACAGTGGCTGTTACGCGTTTTAGAATGCACTTCGGAGAAAAGTCAATGCTTTCAGCTTTTCAACGCTGTTCAAAGAAGCTTGTTATAATATTTTTGACTTTCTATTACTAGGTTCCATCTGAACGTTCAATAAATACATTTTTAAAAGCTGGCGCCATTGTCTAATTTTTTTTTACGCAATTATCCACGCTGACGTCACAAATACAGGCCTTCAGTGTACGAAAAACAAAAGCAAAAGAGGAGAGCCAGGTTTTAAAAATTTACATATATTTTATGATTTCTATGAAATGAAACTCTGTAAGGAATCAGATACATAAAACCTGGATCTATAATTACGTTAGTGAATAAACGAGAACGACAAACATACCATTGTACCTGGTAAACTATTTATATTCTGAGACAATGAAACGTAAAAATAAATCGGCAAATTCTCGGCGTTCACAGACTCGAGTTTCATTACGCTAATTATCTATTTGAAACTAATTTAAATGAAAAGCACTAAGCTTGCCTTCTAAAAATGTTTATGATTATAATCTTTGTGTTAAATCAGTTTAAAGAACAAACCGCTCATGTACAAACTTAAAACCCCTGGGGACTTTTGTAAAATAGAAAGTCTTGAGTTTAAAAAGAAAATAAAAAGTCGTGAGCTTGCCTACGATGAAAATGTAAAGCTTCTTAAATGGCGTGGTAAATTTAATTCAAAATAATTGGCACAAGTATTTTACGCAGAAAAGGCTAAAAAAGACACTGGGGTATTTACTGTAATTAGAAATGCTTCATCAAAAGGTATACATTAGGACTGGAGAAGAAAAGATAATGTTAATAAGTTTGAAAACGGCTTTATGAATGATATTGTCTAGGATGACTGTACACTGGATTTGTATTACTCTTAAGATAAGAGATTACAAGACAAAATTAAAATTTTAGTAAAAACCCGCCGACGTTATCCCTGCGTGATAAATTCAAAGAAACAAACATAATGACAGTACCATGTCAATACATTTATGAAAACTTGTTGTACACTCATAGAAATATCAGTCAATTCCCTAAAAATAGCGACATACATAATATAAATACTAGAAATAAGAATAAACTCGCTGTGCCCACAACTAGGCTACACAAGATAAATGCATCTTTTAAAGGGCAATGTATACGCTTCTACAACAAAACTCCAAGTAAGTTGCAAAAAATATCAATAAATAAATTCAAACAAATTGTCAAAACCTTGCTGTGCAAAAAGGCTTACTATAAAATATCAGATTATCTAGAGGATAAAAAAGCTTGGGACGGGTTTTGCTCCAACTCGAAAAATAACAAATAACAGGCTAAAGGTTTCTTCGTCGCTTCTTTACTTTAGTCTACATATCGAAGCAACAGAAATGAAAAATATCACTTTATTTCCGTGTCAGTGTTTACTTTTATATTTTGACCTTTTCTAAGTGTACATTTATTGTATTTATGGAAATAAAGAGTTTTTGATTTTGATTTTTGATTTTGTTTATGGGCTGAACAGATTGTCATGAAACATGGCTAAGAACACTCGGGATAAAATTTATCTATGAACAAAAAACTAAACGAAAATCAGTTCATCCGTTTGGGAGCTACGATACCACAGACAGATACACAGACAGACACGTCGAACTTATAACACCCCTCTTTTTGCGTCGGGGGTTAAATATAGTAGGTACGTGATCGAGAAATCATACTAGTAAAATAAATGCGAAAGTTTGGATATATATTATGGATGTTTGTAATTTCTTCACGCCAAAACTACTAAACGGATCGAGCTAAAAATTATCTAGGCCTGGAATAAAACAGCCTACTTTTTATCCCATAAATCAGTTCCCATAAAATAGAAACAACGCGTGCAACGCCGTGGGCAGAAACAAGTTATTTATAAATAGAGTTCACAAAATCAACCGATAATTCATAGTAATTGATAAAGTTACTCCACAAAATTTCGCAGCTGACGTTCTAATATTATCAAATTTTATCTTGATCAGAGTACTCAAACTGTCTGATAACTAATTATCTGATAACGATAAGGTTATCTTTCTGAAATTGAACTTCCTAATCAGCTACTTACATGTGTTTTAGATAATGCTTTATTTATGACACTACTATCTGGATAAGCTGAAATTAGTCAGAGAAATCGGCAGTTAGAGGCAGCGCAGAGGGACCACTGGTTGCGACCACTTACTGTTGTGTGTGCGCGTCCTCAAAAGATGCTTACTGAAATAGAAAGCTTAAACTGAACCTGCGCGTCAAACACGCGGGACGTACGCAAAACGGAAGCGTTAGCCGCACGGTAGGCGCGCGGTAGGCGCTGCTATGGCGCCTCAATCGCACCTTCCACACCGGCGCGACCGCGACGCGGAAACTTTTTAAAAGAAACGTTTCGCGTTGTTGACGCTCGCGCTTCGCGTCTCGCATTCCGCGTGTTTGACGCGCAGATTCGGCCGAAGCTTTTATCGTTCCGTACACAAGACGTAAACACGCTAGCAAAAAATCTACCGATAATTTCAGAATTTTATTTGAAGGTATTTTGTACGCATGGGTATTTTCATTGAGTGGCCAATGCGGCCTCGCTTCACTGTGGGTTTTGAACGCATTGTTTTACAGTACAAAGCAACCCTTTTGAATTCCGTTAATAACTTAATACCGTTCGATCTGTACGTTGAGTCCTATGCGAATATTGGCCAGTTCCATAAAAACTTTTCGTAGGATGTCGGTAAGAAAACTTTCCCTTTCAATGGTAGGATTGGAGGATAATTTGATAAGGATAAGGAAAATGGTTGAATCTCAATATTCCTTCATGTCACATTACTTCACAATATTTCCACGATGGGTTTTCAAGATAATGTTGTCGACAATGATAACTATATAACTATAATGATTTTCTATTGTCTTTATCTTTTGACGTGACAACGTCTTATAATTCGATAGAGCCGGCTGCACGCACGAAAAAACATGACGTCATGCGGCGTTACCTCGCTCTGAGGCGTTCCATGTAAGGCTTGAAGTGCAAGCGAGAGCGCTCGACATCCGTCTCTCTCCTACTTGAGTGAGCGATGCGTCTGCGTGGACAGCTGCTATACTATAGTACATTTACATGTTTTGATCGAGTATCAAATGCTACCATTCCATCAGTATTTTCTTAAGACGTTGTCACGTTCAACTATCGTCAGTAAACCGACTTTACAGACAACCAATTTTTTTTAACAATGTTTTGAAAATTGGTGAGTTGTATTGTACAAGATCAAACACGTAAAAGTAACGCGTGGGTAAGTAATTGACAAAGAAAATCCAAAGGTGGGTCATAAATAAATTAGGAAGGTATGGGTTAATTCGGAACCTTTCTGTCCCCAAAGGCAAACTATAGATACTTCGTGCTTTACTCGTGTTAAATATTTTAGTTTGCGAAGAAATTGAAAACCCCAGGGTCCCATTCGCCATTGACAAGTTGGTAACACTCGAGTGTACACAAGTGTACCTGAAGTATCGAACACCTGTCGGTTACATGATGTAATAGCACTGGTATGCGCTGTCTTTTCGTAGTTTCTTAGCAACATATTATTATTATTTTAAATAAATAAATAAAATAAATAATGCTGGACAATTCACACAGCATTATCTAGCCCCAAGCTAAGCAGAGCTTGTGTTATGGGTACTAGATAACTGATATACATAATACAATACACTAAAATAAATAATAAATAAATGAAAGAGCCTAGCTCTTGTCAGTGCAATGATACAATTTCCTCCACTTTTCTCTTTGCAATGCAGTCTCTTCTCTTTCAACTTCTTTAAACGCCATAACAGCGGCTTTCTTCTGGATCTGACTATAGTTCATTCTTGGTCTTTCCATCCTCGTCTTCTACGAGCTGTCATGTCGTGATGTCAAATCATTCTCCCGCGTCTGTTTTAAATGGTGTTCTTCAAAAATCTTTCTCCTCAACTCTTTTCAACACCTCCTTATTAGTTGTAACGTAAATCGTTACTTACGTTCGTGATTATAATAAATTTAAAATCAATTACTATTCCAATCGATTAATACCACTCCATAGATAAGTTTGTTAACACGCCGCTAACTTCATGTCGTTTCCGAGGCATTGTCTATGGCCTTGAAATTGGACGTGTCACTTTTTCACTGCATAGGAGTTGCACGAAGACGCCATCTTTTTAAACCGCGATCGAGATCTTTATTTCCTCGGACGGAATCAATGTTTTTACTTTTACGTATGTTTTAACTGCTCCACAGTGAAATATTATAAACCCCTGTTGGGTTTCAAAGTCCACCCTAGGGCAGTCTTCGTCTCCGGCCGGACTTCTCACGTGCTGCCCCCCTTTTTGAACTTGGACTTCCTACACGTGGACCTTTCGCCGTCGGGTCACTGCTACACTCGCGGCGCACTAAAAGGAGAGTGCGGTGGAAGAGGGAAAACAAGGAGAAGACTCTCATCGTAACCCGGTAGAATCAGCCTTCTGTAGGACCCTTCGGACCCACTTACTAGCCCCTTACGAAGTAACGTTATCTAATCTGTGCTCTGGCTGAGTTAGTGATACTTATTTACACCATACAAGTTTTTCTGTTAAACGTGTCTTTAATTTGTATAGTACAAAGCCAGGTTCAGTACCCCCCTTGTTCCTAAAAACCGGAAGTCACTGAACCGGACTTTTTCAAACGGGACACTGGAACGGGAAAAATTATTAATACCAGATCAAAACTTAAGTAGGTGTACCCCACTCGTGATTTCCGAAAATTATGTTCAAGACGCTTATACAAAAATTGTAAAGTAAACACAGAAGTTAAAACAACTTTGTCAGGTAAACATGATTGACCCTAAACAATTTCTTTATCGAGAGCCCCAAAAAGTTGTGCTTTTCTTTGGAAAGTAGGTTATACAAACAGATTGGTCTTGCCTCGTTAGTTTGCCCTTAGTTAGTTAGTAGGTATTTGCACCACCCCAACTCTTCCCGTGTCGTAAGAGGCGACTAAGGGATATCCACCGGGAGCGGGCAGCAGCGCCCCCGCAAAACATTCTACCACCGAACTGTGATCCCCAACCCGCATGCCCAGCGTGGGGATTATGAGCATTACCCCCATGAGATAAAAGCCAATAAGGCGCTTATCAGGGGGAGGCCTGCGTCCAGCAGTGGACCAACATAGGCTGTTGAGGTTGAGGTTAGTTAGTTAGAAATTCTAATAGTCATTAGATTGCATCGTATTCTAACTTAAAATACGATGACTATGTCATCACTCATCACAACCGGTACTCCTCTATGATGTCCAACCGTTTGAGTTATAATTTTGTTGATTTGAAAAACTAATCGACTTCGAATGCCTTAATCCAACAAAACTTTTATTTTATAGATAGATAGATAACTCTTTATTGTACCACACAAATATAAAATACAATACAGAAGGTAATGCTGAGAATTAAGGAAGTACAAAGGGCGGCCTTATCGCTTTGAGCGATATTGGCAGGCAACCTTGCGATGGACTGAGACATAAGAGAACAATATGGTCGGTGGTATTTGAAAAACTTAAGGAAATTAAAACAATTTATTTATACCTACACTACATAATTTTTTGACATCTTTAGTCTCAAAGAAAATTACAATCAAATAATAGATTTATTTTATTTATTCATTTAATAAATTGCACCAACGCAGTGTACACTAAAACATGGATTATGGGCCATTTCATACAAAAACACATCTAAGTGCCACCTCAATTATAGGTACAAATTGAAATTCTTTTAAAAAACAGTACTGAAAAACTATTAATTAAAAGCAAAAAAAAATCAAATTAAGACGATTACCATCAAAATCAAAACAATTATATAAACATAATATGAATTCTTCTCAAAAATTAAAATAATAATAATAAAGTTACAATGGATTAAAACGTCAAACAATTAAAAATAAAATTAAAATTCCAAATAAATTAACCAGATAACTTAAATTAAATTACAAATTAAGGTGAATAAGCGTTATACATACATGCATCTTAAATATTTCTTAAAGCGGAATAGGCTGTTTGAGAACAAATCAATTCCGCAGATTTGCTCAGAGTCAGAGCTGCGCAGGCTTCTCTGAACGTCAGAGGCTGAGACACTTGAGTTATGTATAGCATTGTAAAGCATTGTAATGCATGATTTAAATTAGATCTAGTATTACATACTATAATACCTAACATGCCATAATACTACCTACACACATACTATGATAAACTGGGTTATTCCAGTTTTCCCCCTTGAAATCCCCCTTAAGTGGGAAAACCGGACTTTAAATTTTTTTATTCCAGTTTTCCCCCTTGAAGATGGCTAATCTTCAAAGGGGAAAACTGAAATAAATTTCAAAATCAGTCCATTACTTGACGGAGGAATCGTGGAACATACATACAACGGAACAATGAACCTCCTCCTTTTTTAGAAGTCGGTTAGTAAATTAAACAAACCATACAAATAATGATCTCCTTTGTATAATTTAACAATGTTTCATGCTCTTTTTAACCAACTTCAAAAAAAGGAATAGGTTCTCAATTCGTCTGTATGTTTCTATCTGTGTATGATAATATCAAGTAACATACACAGATAAAACAAGACCCGTCAAGTGCGAGTGTAACTCGCGCGCCGAGGGTTTCGAACGTTTGTGAACAAGTAGGTATGTACTAAAGGTACCGGTTAGAAACTCCGAAATTTAATGAAGACCTAAAACTAGTAGGTACCAACCTACATTTCAGATGGATCTCTCTGCATGCTTCGGTGATAGGGTGTAGCGGTAAATTTTTCGACTTTTTTCAAGATATTTCTAAAAGTATTGAACCAGCAGAAATTTTAAAAACTGTTTTGAAATGTACAAACCGATACCTTTCACATGATACCCCACTCATTGGGGTAACCCCCCTTTTTGAAAATTATCCCCCCTCTTTTTGACCATTTTTCAAAAAGGGTTCATTTAACAGACTTTTCTATATTTTTCCTGTAAAATATAGATCTATATCTACAAACGCTCCATACATTTTGAATGGATCGCTCTGCAAACTTCGGAGATAGAGGGGGGGGAACGGGTAAAATTTCGACTTTCTTCAATATAATTATTTCAAAAAGTATGTAACCTACAGAAATTTGAAAAACGGTTTTAAAATGTACAAATCAATACCTTTCATATGACACCCCACTCAGTGGGGTAGCCCCCCTTTTGAAAATTATCCCCCCCTTTTTTGACAATTTTTCAAAAAGTGTTCGTTTTTCAGACTTCTCTATATTTTTCCTGTAAAATATAGATCTATATCTACAAACGCTCCATACATTTTGAATGGATCGCTCTGCAAACTTCGGAGATAAGGGGGGGGAATGGGTATTTTTTCGACTATTTTCAAAATATTTCAAAAAGTATGAAACCTACAGACATTTTAAAAACTGTTTTGAAATGCACAAACCGATACCTTTCATTTGATACCCCAGTTGACTCTGTAGGTCTCTTTTAAAATTTTGACATCTCAATTTGTATGAAAAATGTTCATGTTCATTTTTCATTTATCTTCATTTTTTTTTCTAAAAATCTGTACAAGCGCACGAAATGTATTATTATTTTAAATTTCAAGTTGATAGCTGCTGTAGTTGCTGAGTTATTAAGGAGGGAAAAAAGGACAGACAAAGCGAGACCATAAGGGTTTCGAAACCGATCTTCGAAACCCTAAAAACATACAGAAATCTAAATTGAATTGGCGAAGTTATCACCAAAATTGTTGTAGAGAGTCGTGATTTTTCAAACAACAAAATTAACGTCACATCGTCATCGAATGCGTAATATGTTTGAAACTCATTCCTTCCACTTCAATAATTGACGTCGTGAACGTTAGTGAACGAAAGTCTTCGTTTCAGGTCTGGCCAAAATGGCGTTTTTGTCAGTATGTCCGTACTCCTCTACAGGTCGTATTTTACAACCGATCGGTATTAAACTTTGTGTACAGATTCTATGATTTTATAGAATTTTATTGTCGTCGGGATTTTTTGATTAAAGGCGTACTTCTTCCACAATAAGGCAAAAAGGCGGATTTGGAATATCTCCGCTTCAAGAGATCTGATTTTGATGATTGTACTTTTAATTGAAAGGTAATAACTTTATACTGTTCTTATAAAAATTTGATAAAGATCTGATGAGGATTTTCGGCATGACGAGCAGAATAGCTTCGCAAAATGCAGTAATATGCAAGAGAGCATTTACAGTACAGCGCCACCTATTAGAACATCTTAGATGAACTTAGAGACAACAATATAAATATAGATGTGCTATGTATAAGTGAACATTTTATGATGTCTGGCTATGAAACTTATTTACGTATTCCTAACTATGTTTTAGCTACATCTTACTGTAGAGTGGACAGTAAAAGAGGCGGTTCTTGCATAATTATAAAAAATGGACTCAAATTTAGGGAGCTTATTGAAATTAAGAATTTTTTTTAGTTAATGTTTTCGAATGTTGTGCAATAGAATTAGTAAACCACAAGATTGTAATTATATGTTTGTATCGCACCCCAAACTATAGGAACTTAAATTTATTCCTTAAGAGTCCGGCGGAGCTCGATCGCAACTTCAATTCGAGGCGCGTGCAAAAATCGCCCCGAATATCGCTATCTCTGTTTAGTTGATGCAGGCGCGCGCGGGACGCGGTAGGTGTACTACATACGTGAACACAACCATCCATAGTGCCGTGCTTGTGCGTGTGCGTGAGTAGATTAGGTATACACACCTCTGAATATTACCGTGCCTGTGCTATCGAAAGCGGCAGGTAGGTTAGATACTAGACTAGGTACTAAATTTGCCTACCTATTTCTTTAGGCATAAGTACTATTTGCGTTTCATACCTACATAGGTACCTTGGTACTTACATTTTGGGAAGTGCAAGTGTATTTTAAAAAAATCTAAGTGAATGTTTAGTTTGATAACGCGTTTTTTTCTTCAAGTTTCTCTACAAGGCCTACCTACCTAGGTACGTATTTCTCAAGAAATACTTAGGTACCTATGTAGAACCCAAATAGGTATAGGTAATATCATTGGTACCTAGAACCTAACTAAACTGATCGATCAGGAAATACGTACTTAGGTAGTATGTAAGCACCTACGTATACTCCAGCCAAATTCGGTGTGACATTTTTGTAAACTAACCGAATTTGGATGGAGTGTAGGTAGGTTCGTCATACGGTTCTGCTTCTGCAATACCTAGGATATACCTACCTAAATTTAGGATTAAATACACGAGTAGGTATAGTGAATTTCTGACAAGAAAATAAAAGGCAAGGATAGGTATAAACGTAAACACTTTTTTGTTCATTGATATTGACACTTTCATTTATTTTAAAAAAACATTTGATTTTGACTTGACACATTTATTTACTTATCAAAAAAACAAATCAATTTACGATTTTGGTAAAGCCATGTGGGGTAACCATATCGGATAAACACTACGAAATTTGTTATGGTACCTACCTAGCTAGTCAAAAATACCTATAGGTACCTAGGTAGTGTGAAAGATACTTATAAAACAAGTATGGATTGATGGATTGGTATGTGTTGATTAGGTACTTCTTTACGCGAAAACTTCTAAACATCTACCTAGGTATATCCAAACTTTAAAAACATCCACCTACATCCAAACTCAAAATATGAGTGTGATAAAATATACACAGGATGCCACGGAAAGGGTTTATTAAACCGAAAAGGGATAATTCTGGATTCCGAGAGATTCAACTTGTGAATAACGATTTTTTAAATTTCGAGTATTTATAATTTATTTGTAGGTACGTTTTGTATACCTAAGAATACACGTAAAAAACGATGAAAAAACGTCTAATTTTTTCCTGTTTACTTCCGTTACATTGATTATGGTTACCAACTGAAGCAATAAAAAAATCGCGGCTCGTTCCGCTCGCCGATATTACTGTTATTTGTGCTCTGTATTTTGATTAGCACAGAGGCAACGTACCCAATTTTATTGGTCTGGCTGGTCCGCTATTGTCCGTTTGTATCAATCCAACCACCACAATAAAAAGCACAAAATATAACAAATAATCTGCGAGGTCACTTTGTCAACCAGTACAAAAAATTAGTAGACAACAAAATTTTCGCGTTTTGGTCTGGTCGCTGATAACATTTGTTCATTTTGTTCCTTCTGACTATGATCCAAAGCTCAAAACCCGGCCCGCTTTAGGTCACTTTGCCAAATTTTCTAAAAAGTTGCCCAAAATCTAACAAAAACCAAAAATTATCGCAGCACGCTCTGCTTGCCTCTGATAACATTCTGCTGTTTTGATAAGCTTCTGGTTTGCTCTAGTTCAGGACTCCTTCTCCGTTTCAGGCTAGTTTGCAACTGCAAAATATCTAATACCAAACAACTCACACGCACAGCCAGATCATAAAAAATTTCGTTGATTCTATATGGTGTCTGGGCTCGTTTCGCTCGCCATTACTTATACTTCCTATTGTTGGGTTGGGAGTTGGGGGAAGGGATGTCATTTTTGCGGCCAATATGCAAAACACTGCATTTTGCAGCTCGCTCCGCTCGCCGATAGTATTTTGTCCTTCTCTGTATTTTGTCCTTCTCTGTATTTGGTCCAGTGTGTTTAACATCATTTTGCTAGGTTGTTACCCGAAAAAGTAACAAAAATTTCGGCGGCTCGCTCCGCTCGCCGTTACATTTTTTCCCTTTTCTTTTTTGTATTTTGAATTTTTTGTTGATGCCCTTGCTCCGCTCGCCCCTATTTATATTCATAGCTTTATATCTACTACCGCAAGTCTCTAAGATTTTCGGGGCTTGCTACGATCGCTATCATTTATTTTTTATAGATACCTATCAACAACAAAGTAAATGATGCGGGCGAGAGTAAGCAAGTAGACCTACTCTTGCTTACTTTTGCCCAAACTTCAGAAAACATCTCAAAAATTTCGAGGCTCGCTTCGCTCGCTATAACTTATACCTACTATAGTTGGGAGTTGAGTATAAATTTTCCGCGGCTCGCTCCGCTCGCCGATAAAGTTAAGTGGTTTTCAGTGGGGTCTGCAACCGCCTACAAGTACATTTGGTGCTACGGCCCGCACCAAGTGTGACCCCCCCAAAGTCTTGGGCTGCGACCGCGCCTGGATACCTACCTACCTAGTACTTCCTTACTTCACATACATTGTAGGTACCTACCTATCTTATGATAGGTACATATATCTAAACAACATGTTAGGTACCTACCTACCTAGGTAGGTAAGTATTAGGTAGGTATGTAGGTACCTATTTACTTTAAAATAAGAAAACAACTAGCTAATAATAAAATAATTTAGGTAGGTACGTAGGTAGGTAGGTAAGTAAGTACCTACCTACTTACTGTGAGATACCTACCTACATCCCAACGTTCCGAGTCCATAATATCATTAACCAAACCGTAAGTGAAAAATATCAAAGTCCGTAAACAAAGCCAAAGCACGCCAAAGTCGTAGTACCTAGGTAGGTACCTCTAGGTATGTAATGTACCTAAGGAGGTAGGTTATTGTTTCCAAACAACAAGGCAAATCTCAATCCAAGTCAGTGGCACAGGTCTATAGAATAGTGAACAAACAAATACCTACGCACGCACAGCACCGTAACTTGTCAGACACACTGATTTAGAAAATAGTATACTTACTAAATAATAATACCTAACCTAGCTTCTCCTACCATATTATAAGAACCTATCTATGTTCTCCTACCCCTACGACGACCTCCGAAAGTCCCCGAGCGGTGGCGGCGCCCCGTGTAAATACACGTTGCATTAGTGTGTCTGTCCGAGCCACGAGCGATCACACAACCGAAGTGTCCCGTCCCCCGGCCCTGCACCCCGCCCCGTGCGTGCGCGATAGCATGATTGCCGTTTAAAATTTGGTATGAATTTCGCTGTGTTCTGTAATACCAAAAATGATGACTGAAAACTTCTTGTATTCTTCACAAAGTATTGTTATTCTGTAACTAGACAATATTACCTATGTTCCCAAACAAATAACACATAAGATATTGTTGTTTTTATTACGAAACAAATAGGAAGAAAACTGGCCAATTTTGTCTTAAAAATTGCAAAATGCGATTGGCTTTCATTTAATTTTCGGTAAGTATTTTGAAAAAAAAACTATCCAGGAACCTAGATAAATACTATTTGAATACAAATAATACAATAATATAGTCGAAATATGCTTGAATTAGAAATAATTTTGGTATTACGTTTGTATGGACAAGTCGCCTTCCGCTGGCCTCTTAACAAATTAGAACTATTATTGCAACATTTAAGTAAAAAGAAATATTTAAATATTATTATTGCAGGAGACTATAATATTGACATTTTGAAAAGTAACCCTGTAACTTCGGATTTTATAAGTCTATTGTTAAATTATAATTTGAGACTAGAGCTGAAACAACCAACGCGTCTTAAAAGTGGAACATGTATTGACAACTTTGCACATAACTGTACACAACTTTGTCAAACTAAAATTATTGAGCTTGCCTTATCTGACCACACGGCACAATTACTTCTATTTCCTGTGAAGAAAACTGCAAAAATAAATTATTGGCGAAAAGTACAAAGAGATTATAGCAATGACAATATTATAAAATTTAAAATGTGCCTAAAGAACTATCGTTTTTCAGAAATATATAGTAACGTTGACTCAAACCTTGCGTATAACATATTTATTAAACACTTTAGGTTTTTTTATGATTTGTGCTTCCCTAACAGAAACGTGACAATTAGGGTTGAAAATAAACCCAAATGGATCTCAAAAGGGATTAAAACTTGCAGCAAAAATAAAAGAAAATTGCTATGGACATCAAGGCTACAACCAACAGAACTAAATAAAACTAAATTTCACAATTATTCTAAAAAATTCAAAAAAATAATTAAACTGACTCAACAGGCTCAAAATAATTATAAAATAAAAACATCAGTAAATAAATCCAAAACCACTTGGCAAATAATTAACAAAACTCGACAAAATCTACCAAAAGAAAATATTTCAAAGATTAAAATAAATGGTGAATATGTTTTGCATCCGAGTCAAATAGCGAACTCATTTAATGATTATTTTATTGATAAGATCGAACCAATTAGTGAATATGGTAATAAAATCACCGAATTTATAATTCCTAGGAAAAACTCTATGTTTTTAGCACCATCAGTACCTAACGATATATTCAAAATTATTAAATCATTAAGAAATACCAACAGTGTAGGCTACGACGAGGTTTCAACCAAAATAATAAAATCAGTCAATTCTTATATATGCACCCACTTATCTCATATCTTAAATCTATGTATATTGGAGGGTACGTATCCAGAACAACTGAAATTATCAATTGTTAAACCTCTTTTCAAGAAAGAAAATAGAGAATTAATGTCAAATTATAGACCCATAGCACTTATCTCTATCATATCCAAAATTTTCGAAAAGTACCTACATGGCAAGATAAATTCATATCTTGAAAAAAAAAATCTGTTCTGCAAAGAGCAAAAAGGTTTTAGGAAGAATAATAATATAAACATGGCTATTTTTGACTTTTTAAAGAACATTATGTTAAATGTTGACAAAAGAACGGCAGTCTGTGCTATCTACTGCGATATGACGCAAGCATTTGACTATGTGGATCACAATATACTGAGTCAAAAACTTGAAGCTTACGGTATTAGAGGAAATGTACTGTCTCTACTTCAATGTTACCTTACAGATAGAAAACAAATTACCAAAATAAATAAAATTAATTTTGATACAAAATGTCAAGAAACTCATGCATCCTCAGAACGTAATCTAGTCTACGGTGTACCACAAGGAAGTGTATTAAGCCCGCTGTTATTTTTAATCTATATTAATGACTTACCTAGAGTGACATGCCAACCAATGACACTATTTGCGGACGACAGTACCTTAACTGTAGCTTGTAGAGACCATACATCGTACAAAAATGACATTAATAAATCCTTGACATCTATTATTTCATGGCTTAGTAATAACAATTTAAAAATTAATCTTAAGAAAACGAACATTATGCATTTTAATCAAAGATCCAATAATTTATCAGGAATCGACATACATTTTAATAATTATTCCATAGCCGAAGTAGAAACGGCTAAGTTTCTAGGACTTATAATAGACAAAAGACTCAATTGGAAAAGTCACATTGAAAGTCTATGCAAAAGAATGAGTAGTGTAGCTTATGCTCTATTTAAACTAAGTTCCACAATTAACACAGATGGTCTTCTAGCCGCTTATTATGGATTAGCTGAATCTGTGCTATGTTACGGAATTATTTTTTGGGGGAACAGCACCGAGTACGACCGTGTTTTCAAAACGCAAAAACGTTGCCTGACAGCTATGTTTAACTTGGGTACCCTTGATAGTTGTAAGCCATACTTTGTTAAGTACAAAATTCTTACACTACCAGCTCTATATATTCTAAATGTAGCAATGTTCGTGAAAAATAACTTACATTTATTTAAAAGTTTCTCTGACGTTGTGGTACGTAACCGACGTAACAATAATAGACTTTGTACGCACCCATCGCAAACTGCCCTAATACGAAAAAGTATCTTGGGTATGGCACCCAAAATATATAATCAAGCTGTTAAATGCTTAAACAACTGCAACTCTGGTACCTCGACTGTATTTAAAAATAGACTTAAGAATGTACTCGTAGACAAATGTTATTATAGCGTTAATGATTTTCTTTTTGACAAATTTTGATTAGACTTATTAGAATATATAATTAACTTTAAGTTTATCTGATAATTTATTTTTTTTGTAATATGATTGATTAGGTATACTTTATAAGACATATCACATTAGTGACAAATCTGCAGCGTACCCTCTCCAATTTGCACGCCAGTAATGGCAAAACATGTAGGTCATCCATTTACAGTTCAACACAATTGCATGCTCGCACCATGTTAATACTCATGTTTTATGCAAATAAATGATTCTTATTCTTATTCTTATCTTTGTAACACTTCGAGAATTATATGAAATAGCGCGGCCGCATACACCGTCGTCGTCGGTTAAATAATAAAATAACAAAAACTTTGGGCTGATGGATCAACGCCATCTATTGATACTAGGTACAGAATTTCGAGCTTTGCTGAAGAACGTAACTTAGGTACTTTGTATGGACAATTGGTCTAATGGTTGATGTGTTTGTGCAACATTTCGTTCAAAAATTCCGACAACAATCGTATCGCAAGTGAAGTGATCTGTAATACCTACCTACCTTTCCAAGTGCACCTTACCTACCTCACCTACCCTACCCACAAACAAGATTGAATCCGTTCAGGAGAAACAGACGCCTATTCTTGCACGGTAGGCATTATTTCAAAGGTACCTAGGTACCTAAGGAAATCATTTCATTAGTTTTGAGCTCGGTATATAATTATACCTACTAAACAATTACCCTTACCTACTTACCTACCACCTAAGGTTGGTAAGTTGCCCAATGCACACCACACTAGCGTAAACCAATATTTAGGTAGGTACCTACCTACCCATAGGATTTTTCTTACAACGCGTCCAAAAGTAAGAGGCACCGATAATTACATAGATATTAGGTACCTATAATACTTATGACAAGTTTAGCGCCATTAAAAGAAGGCTGGCGCCTACCTATGCTGGTGCTTATTCTGATAAGAGGGCACTTTTGCTCCGTGATATGATAAAATGCTTTCACACTGGCATGGCGATTTGCAAGGAGTCACCGCCTAAAAACATGGTAGGTCTATGTAGACCTAGGTACCAAAATATCCCGTTTTAAATAAAATTACTTTAGTACATTAAGTATTATGTAAATTAATTGTTGAAAAAAGTTAGTGTTCGCGACGTCTACTGTTCGTAGAACTACTAGTTTACTCAATGTATGACGATGCGATGTCATTCTTCTATATTCTACCCTAGACAACTATCCCCGTGCTAGGCTTACTGGTTACTTTCAGGGAACTCCGAATAATACAATTAGATCAAGCTAATAACTTTATATTCATGTGAAAGAACTCGTTTTTAAATAACAACTATACTTTTAGAATCATTACATGACGCGAGCCAGTTTCTCGATCAGTTACAGCTAAGGAATGAATCTTCGTTCTACCCGCAAATACAGTGACCGATTATCAGCAACATCTAAGCGATTCCCAAAGCTGGGGTACCCGCATTTTGGCCTGAATATATAAAAATAGTCAAGCGGTGGATAAAAAACTTTACCTTAAAACCTTAAAAACTGACAATCAATATCCAGCATCGCTAATACTCTGAATTGAACAGCTGTATTTGCTTCTGAGGTCCACCCGCTCACACAAACCTTCATACATTTGTCTGAAAGATATTTCTGAGAAAATCCCAACAAAGCCAGCGTTCAAACCAACAATAGGGGTCGCAATTCGCAATGATAGAGATATATCCTATTTTATTTAATATCCTCATAATATTCGGCTTGGGACTTGTTTGTTGTAATTTCTGTATTGTACTCTCACGTTATTGTTAGCATCTGTAGAGCTTGAGTGGCTATGAGTTTGCACATACTGAAACGAAAAAGTCTACGACTACTGCTGACCTGTCAAACTTCTCAAAGTTATACTGTTATTGGTATTGGCGTGTTTTATTTCATTTTACTTATTTACTAGCTGCGCCCCGCGGCTCGCCCCCGTGGAAATTTATGTTTCCAACTTTCTTAATTTTTTCTTTCATAAGAACCTTCTCCTGACAATAACAAACACAACAAAGAAAAAATTAGCGAAATCGGTCCAGCCGTTCACGCGTGATGCCGTGACCAAGGAAAACGGGTTTCATTTTTATATATATAGATTTATCTTTGGGAAACAAAAAGCTTTAGATCTAGAAGATAAACACATAATATTAGAAGAATTAAGCTAAGCCGCTTCCACACATAGTAAGAGAATAATTTATCCGATAATATTATACATAAACACAAGTTACAAAAATTCAAGATTATACAGTTTGAAGAGCCATATCAACCTGTCAAATGTTTTAAATAACTATGAACGGACTAACGAATTTATATGGGACCAACTTTGGGGGTTCCCTTTCCAATAAAAAATTGGTTGTCTGTAAAGTCGGTTTACTGACGATAGTTGAACGTGACAACGTCTTAAGAAAATACTGATGGAATGGTAGCATTTGATACTCGATCAAAACATGTAAATGTACTATAGTATAGCAGCTGTCCACGCAAACGCATCGCTCACTCAAGTAGGAGAGAGACGGATGTCGAGCGCTCTCGCTTGCACTTCAAGCCTTACATGGAATGCCTCAGAGTAACGCCTCAGAGTAACGCCTCAGAGGTAACGCCTAATGACATCATGTTTTTTCGTGCGTGCAGCCGGCTCTATCGAATTATAAGACGTTGTCACGTCAAAAAATAATTATCAAAATCGGAGTACTCTGTAAGAAGTTATGCGTGGTCAAACAGAAAAAATATATTCCTACGCGTCGACTTGAGAACCTCCTTCGTTTTTCGTCGATTGATGCAATGTAACGTGTCACCCAAAATCATACGAAAGCTACAATCGAATTGGCCGAATTCTGGCAAAGCCACGAAACAAAGAAGAAAACTTCGTATGAAACTAATGGATCGCTGTCAGTCATATTACGAAATGTAGTTCCGCTCTCTCCGGTAGGGGCGCTGTAAGGCGCTAAATGTATAGGAAGGTAACGAAAACGAAAATAGTTTACTATGCACACCCTATACTGATATCTCAGAATTCAGTCACGATTACCCTCTACAGGAATATCCTTTTATTAAAGAATTTCTTGGATATTTCACCACGGCTCCGTGTAAACAGCCAGTACCTCTGAAAGCATTTAAAAAGGATACGTAACTAATGATAGCACAGAATTCAACATTTCCGAAATATCTATCTGGTTATTGATATTTTGACCTAATATCATGGTTAAAAAAAACATTGCAAGTGTACATGATACATATATTTTGAACTGTTATAATCTCCGCAATAAGCAGAGGTAGATAAGTAAGCCCAACGTCATTATCATAGAAGGTAAATAAATAAATATGGTAAGTATACAGGCTGGATTTTTTTGGACGGGGCAGTGGTAAGAGGAGCTACCTTAACCTTTATAGCTACAGGAAAGTGGTCCTAGAACAATATCCATATTTTTAAAGAAAATTTTATCCTAATCCACAGTATATCAAAAAATGTACAGTTAGCAAGTAAACGGGCATTTACACATAAATTGTTTTGTAAGCAAATGGATCCTGTAGTTTTAAAAGATACATACTTTGCATGCCTGAGAACCGAAACTACTCTACTCTAAGATCCAAAAAAGAAAAGCACGGCTTTTTAACTTAGGTACTTCATACATGACTCGTAAGTAAGCAAGTAAGCGTTGTTTACTCTCCGTAACGAAATGTAAACAACCGCTAAGCTTTTGAGTTTGCCGAAACTCAGTACTTTTAAAAGATACTTACATACTTTGCATGCCTGAGAACCGAAACTACTCTACTCTAAGCTCAAAAAAAGAAAAGCACGGCTTTTTAACTAAGGTACTTCATACATGACTCGTAAGTAGGCAAGTAAGCGTTGTTTACTCTCCGTAACGAAATGTAAACAACCGCGAAGCTTTTGAGTTTGCCGAAACTCATTGCTTCTAACTCTCGATTTAGGTGTACCTACTCAGCAAATATGGTGCAGAGATATATAAATTAAGATCTGATTGGTAAGTTGCTGGTTGACTGTATACTAGACGTGCCTACACGTTGTGGTAAATGCGGTCGCTCTGGCAGTCACTTGCACACAACTTGATACCAACTTAATCAGAATAATTATCTGTGAATAATCGTTATTAATAGTTACTAGTATTAATGAGGTACCTAACTAATGTTTGTAGCTCAGCGAGCTATGGAAAGAGCTATACTCGGAGTTTCTCTGAAGGATATGATTCGTAACGAATACATCCGACAGAGATCCAAAGTTATCGACATAGTTCTAAGAATGAACAAGCTGAAGTGGCAGTGGGCTGGCTATATCTCGCGAAGAACCGACGCTGGGGTAAACGTGTTCTTGAGTGGAGACCGCGACTCGGAAAACGTAGTGGAGGACGCCCTCCAGCCAGGTGGGATGACGATCTGCGAATGACTGGAGGCAAATGCTGGATGCGGCTAGTTGAAGACAGGTCGCTATGGTTCTTATTAGAGGAGGCTTTTGTCCAGCAGTGGACTAACATAGGTTGATGATAATGAATGTTGTAGGTTTGATTGTCAGTTTGTTTGTAGGAGGCAATCTCCGGAACTTATGGTCCGATTTTGAAAATTCTTTCATTAATAGATTGTTACATTAATTGAGTGACATAGGCTACGCTTTAAACAAGAGTCTCGTAAGCGGAGCCATGGGCAGGGGCTAGTTGGAAATAAATAGGTACATAGTACGAAAATGAGTACCAACCACGAAAATGTTGATCGTACACACATATTAAAAAAATATGAATAGGAACGAAATGAAATATTTGAAGTATTTGAATCAGTTGACATACCTGTAGATTATTTGCAACAATCTGCAGTTAGCTCAATTGTAAAGGCCAGTTCTAATTTATTACTATTATTTAATTGTAATTTTCTTTGTCAATAAACTACATAGGAACGTAATGGTCAGTACACAAAAGTACTTGAGAGCTAATAATAATTTGTATAAACTGCTTTAGCTGGCAGAAATAAAAAAAATCCAATTTTACCAACTTATTCTAGCGACTATTTTAATACCGGTACCGCAATCACCAATCCACCTGCCAAGCGTGGGGATTATGGACATTACCCCCCATGAGATAAAAACCAATAAGGCGCTTATCAGGGGGAGACTTGCGTCCAGCAGTGGACCAATATAGGCTGTTGAGGTTGAGGATGTTCAGCACTGGATGTGTAAGTGATGATGAGAAGAGGACTAACAAAATTACCGAGTATGATCTCTTCCAAAAAAGTAGGCCAATATAGCCATAAAAGTAATAAAATTCTTCCCTGACGCGTGACCCGAGAGCTGGTGAGTATCTGGCACAGCGCATCAGCATTGCTATACGGCGTGGCAATGCAGCCGCGTCGTGGGCACGCTTCCGACTGGTATTGATATGGATCAGATGAGCTACCTGTAGATTGTTTGCAACAGTCTGCTTAGCTCAATTGTTTCAATTGTAAATACTAGTATAATTTTCTTTGTGAATAAAGTTTTCTGATTCTTCCCTTGCAAGATAATATCGCATTCGGTCATAAAACGTCATAATTGGCACGTCGCCTATCTAGGCTCGGCTAGCGTCGCTGAAACGTCTCGTGAATATTTGAGGAGTTTACTTGCCCGGTAGGGTTGCTAGGTGTGTTTGGCAAGCGGTGACTTTTTTAATAGAGAACGTGAAAAGTTCGTGACAAATAATTCATCTGAAAATTGCCAAAAAAAACAACATGATCAATAGATATTTTAGATTGTAATGAGAAGCTCTCTGAGTTTTTGTGAGATGATGGGAATAGACAACGTCTAACGTGACACGTTGGTAATACTTTTCATGAGACGTAGGGAATAGGCACGTGTCACGGTAGACGTTGAGAAAAACCTAATTTACATGTACGGGATTTCGCGGTGCCCTCTCTTTGTGTTGAGTTGCCCATCTCGTAACCTTCCCGTCTCGTTAGAAATTAATTTAGAAAACTTTTATGTTTCACACATTTCGTCGCATTTGGAAACCTTTTCAAGAATTAGTGTATTTGAGTACAGTCACCTAGAAAGATAGCTATTTAACAGATCACGGTACTTCTACTTAAAGTCCACATTTTTATTTTTATTTAGCCCCAAATTTTCAAGGATTTTTGTGGATGTCTAATTTGACGTACCTATTTTGATCGTTTGACAGACATCATATTTTAGCCAGATAAATATTCGCAAGCGGGCCTAGGTTTCCACTATAAGACATGTATAAAAGAAAATATTTACTAGCTCATACTCAGAACAGGAAATACCTATATCTCGACGCCGTGTTGCCCCAACATTTTACATTGAAGCTGACCTACCACTGTCTGTTATTGTTATTATACGTCAGAATGGAGTGATATTTACCCCCATAAATTATACAAAAGCTGTTAGATACATGCATATTATATACCTTGTGTTCACCTTCTACCATGTCCGTCCCGTTCTAATTTGAATTCACTGCAAAAAGCCCGAGGCGAACGACACGCACGCTGATGTGAATCCCAACGTTTTTTTACGTTCACTGTTATAAGTCCCAACGTTTTTAACGTCTAGAGATAAGAACAGGGTCATTAAGGATTGACGTAGACGGGCCACTAAGGGTGAGTTTCCACTAGAGCTGTACGTGGTTAATACAATACAATACAAATACTCTTTACGGCACAACAAATAGGATATAAACACAGGAAAAGTCAAATACAGATTACGTAGTACAGTGGACGGCCTTATCGCTATGAGCGATCTCGTTCAGGTAGCCTTTCAAATACGTAAGTAGTGGGTAGGTAAGCGAGGAACATAATATTGTGTGGTGTGTTGGAGGTTTTAGGCCACCTACTTTCTTCCAGTCAGCAGACATTTTCTCACAGCATTCGTCAAAGAGTGGACGCTCTCAAAAATCTCAATTCTCAATTAAAACTTGTGTTTCATACTAATTGTGATCTGAGCCAGACATACCCGAGTTATCATTGCCAATGTAACTAAGATCCGTTTGTGATAACTCTTAGATCGCGTTCCCATTATGTCGTAAAGACAGATAGTCGTGCAGTTTGAAGAATCGTGGCTTGTAATGGAGGTGTTCACATATAGAACGATACGATCAACTGCCGTTCCTGTCGTCCATGACACTTTTTTGTCTTGACGATAGATTGTCGAGGCAATGTCAACAGAGGGAACAGCTAGAGACGACAGTCATCTAACGATAAATTATCGTAACGACATAATGGGAAGGCGTGTAGACCGCCTTGTAATAGTGAAAAAATAATTAAAAAATATTTAGCTTCTGCTCTACATCAATTTCATACAGCTAAGTCAAAAATCGCATGATTTACTGTTGATCTTTTCGTGACCTTTTATAGTTGAGCAAAATTTGAAGACAAAGGGCACAAAGGCGGTCTTTAATACCTATAGATGAAAGGGGTTACTTTCTTTGCTCTATTTGCGACCTTCCTATAAATGTCAGACGGTTTTTGTCAACCGCTTCTTTTTTATTGATTGACCAAACATTATCATGGGTATGCCCTGTGGCCAGGTTTATGGTATGGTATATCACGATTTCTGTTCATCTTCAAATAGGTCGAAAATTATACCAACGTCTCAAAAATCAATACAATCCTAACCACGTGCTAAAAGACAAGGATTTTTCCCATGGCATTTCTTACACCTCTTTCAAACGTAATAAAAATATGGAGCACGAATAAATTGTCAGTAATTGTACATTCGCGTAAGAGCTATCGAACCAACATGCCTTAGAAATGTCGAAACGTACGCGAGTTTTATCGAAACCGATTGCCACAAAGCAATAAAGTTAAATTCATGTGATATGTGTTACAGTTGTTCTCATTTTTTCCATTGCCATTTTCATGTTGGACTTGAAAATGTTAATGGTTTTGGATTCGAGCGCTTGAGAATAAATTAACCATAATACCTCAAAGGGTAAACCGGGGGGTCTAATTGCGGTCGTTTCAGCGCCGACGCCATTTTGGCTGACGTGCTAGATTAAGTTTTGTCTGGCTGACCTGCCACTGAGTAATATTCATTATTTTTATAAGAACTATAACTTTGTGGCATCTCCCTGATATTATTTTGTCCCATCCATACCCGTTTTTTGAATCCACGATATTTTATGTATGTAAACAAAGACGATGTATGAAAACCTTACAAAACTGATAACAATAACTGAAAACAATAAGGTAACAGTCAGAGTGATAACTACAAGCTAAAACAAAAACTTCAACAACTCATAATAACTACCTACGCATTGTTGAAGTTTTTCTGCAAGCAGTAAAAAAAATACCAACTAAACATAGAAAACGGATAAGAGATGAATTAAACTGTGGATGAAAGCTGCCAAAATCATTTATTTTGCGAACTTCTACGATTTGCTCTAGTAATATCAGTGTCGTAAATTATTTTCCAATAATATTTCTTTTGTTTTGTTACTCCATTGTTTACTTACAAGTCTGGAATTCTAGAACTGAGTTTACACTGACGATAACAACGCCACCCCTCTACAAATTTAACTGTCTTCGTCACAGAACTAGAATGCTAGCAAAAAATTGGTTGTCTGTAAAGTCGGTTTACTGACGATAGTTGAACGTGACAACGTCTTAAGAAAATACTGATGGAATGGTAGCATTTGACTCGACTCGATCAAAACATGTAAATGTACTATAGTATAGCAGCTGTCCACGCAGACGCATCGCTCACTCAAGTAGGAGAGAGACGGATGTCGAGCGCTCTCGCTTGCACTTCAAGCCTTACATGGAACGCCTCAGAGCGAGGTAACGCCTCAGAGCGAGGTAACGCCTCAGATCGAGGTAACGCCTCAGAGCGAGGTAACGCCCAATGACGTCATGTTTTTTCGTGCGTGCAGCCGGCTCTATCGAATTATAAGACGTTGTCACGTCAAAAAACTTTTACCGACTTTTACCGATACACTGGGTATTTTTCCTTCGTATTTTCATTTGAAATAAAAGTTCGTTCCTCCTTTTCAAATACCCACAACACGATTACGCCAGTACGGTTTGTCGGTGGAGAGTCCGATAGCAAAGGAAATAAATAGAAAACAGCAAGAGATCTAGTAGCTACCACAGTAGGTATAGAGAACTTACGCAAATAGAATCCCCCAGGGATTGCACCTCGTGGAGGATTGCTGTTACCTATTTATACTCAAAGCTCTCAGTAAAAGTATGATACCTCTTTGAATACCCAATCCCATCTTTTTTTCACTAGAGGTCAAAAAAATTATGTAAAGAGAACTTTGTTTCTTATACCTACATAAAATAATATTTTTATTGAAATAAGCGAAAGAAATAAACGTTATTTCTGATTTTTATTTTATAAAAACACGTTATTAACAGTCTGGTAAATTTAATCAAATTAGTTTTCGCACAAAATGTGGCAGCGTCATTTTTACAACATTAGCTATACCCTTTACAATCGCCTTAATAAAGAACTAAACATAGGTATAACCCCTTATTTTATAATTACAAATGCAAAATTAAATGCCCTGAATATTATGACACTGAGGAACTGCTTAAATTTGTCGAATATTAACACATTTACATATACCTTGGAAGTTCCTGTTGCCCGGACTCTTAAGAGACCGGTGTTCTCAGGAGCACCCCATACACACTGACGCACCCGCATCCACATACTAAACACAGACACACACACACAAACACATTTTTCCAAACAGAAACTGGCTGACTAAGAACATAAAAGTGTAAATAACAATTGATTAACTTAAAATTTTTGGTTAAGTTCTTTGTTTACATTTTTTAAAGAATGTATAGAATTGTTATCTTGATTATTTTCTTTAATAAGAAGTAAGTATGTAAAATAAGTATTAACTTTTTAGGGTTTCGAAGATCGGTTTCGAAACCCTTATGGTCTCGCTTTGTCTGTCCTTTTTTCCCTCCTTAATAACTCAGCAACTACAGCAGCTATCAACTTGAAATTTAAAATAATAATACATTTCGTGCGCCTGTACAGATTTTAAGAAAAAAAAATGAAAAAAAATGAAAAATGAAAATGAACATTTTCCATACAAATTGAGAAGTCAAAATTTTAAAAGAGACCTACAGAGTCAAGTGGGGTATCTAATGAAAGGTATTAGTTTGTACATTTCAAAATAGTTTTTGAAATTTCTGTAGGTTTCATACTTTTTGAAATATTTTGAAAATAGTCGAAAAAATACCCATTCCCCCCCCCCCCCCCCCCCTATCTCCGAAGTTTGCAGAGCGATTTATTCAAAATGTATGGAGCGTTTGTAGATATAGATCTATATTTTACAGGAAAAATATAGAAAAGTCTGTAAAATGAACCGTTTTTGAAAAATGGTCAAAAAGAGGGGGGATAATTTTCAAAAAGGGGGGTTACCCCAATGAATTGAGTATCATATGAAAGGTATCGGTTTGTACATTTCAAACAGTTTTTGAAATTTCTGTTGGTTTCATACTTTTTGAAATATTTTGAAAATAGTTGAAAAAATACCCGCTCCCCCCCCCCCCCCCCCCTATCTCCGAAGTTTGCAGAGCGATCCATTTAAAATGTATGGAGCGTTTGTAGATATAGATTTATATTTTACAGGAAAAATATAGAGAAGTCTGAAAAACGAACACTTTTTGAAAAATGGTCAAAAAGAGGGGGGATAATTTTCAAAAAGGGGGGTTACCCCAATGACTGGGATATCATATGAAAGGTATTGGTTTGTACATTTCAAAACAGTTTTTGAAATTTCTGCTGGTTCAATACTTTTCGAAATATCTTGAAAAAAGTCGAAAAATTTACCGCTACACCCTATCACCGAAGCATGCAGAGAGATCCATCTGAAATGTAGGTTGATACCTACTAGTTTTAGGTCTTCATTAAATTTCGGAGTTTCTAACCGGTACCTTTAGTACATACCTACTTGTTCACAAACGTTCGAAACCCTCGGCGCGCGAGTTACACTCGCACTTGACGGGTCTTGTTTGTAACTCTTTCCAGTTTAATTTCGGAGGGCGTTGTCATCTGCGACACAGTTTTTGAAACTTCTGCAAATAGCATCGTTTCCATGTACTATGGATTGTTGAAACGTTTTTTTTTTTAATTAAAAAATGTCCTCAAGATATTATTTGTCACTATTTTATTTGAATTAATGTAAGTTTTCTTTATTTACAGGTAAGTACAGCCGCGTGGAGATGACAATGAAGTTGTAAATTATACCTGGCCAGGCTTGTTGTGATCTGGTAAGAAACATAGAGAGCACACTTTACTAGATAACTGTTATACTTAATACAATACACTTCCTATGCAGTGATATGTAGATAGATATTTTTTATTATACATAGAAAACATCCAGAACACCCTGAACAAATATCTGCAGATCGTACAAACATTTGTCCCGAGGTGGGAATCAAACCCGCAACCTCCTGCGTCGCAGGCGGACCTTCGCCCGCCGCGCCACATCGGTCGTCTAACGAGTACTAACGAACAAGTTGATTCCTGACCTGACCCACTTAGGTACCCAATAATTTGCTAGAAATGGTCAAAACTGTAGCTAATGGTAGCTTACGAATAGTTCGATAGTACCTACTACCTCTTCAAATGTATTCCTCCTTTCTATCGTAAATTATGTCAAACTTATATTTATAAGTGGTAAAGTTTGGATGCATGGATGTTTGGATGGATGTTTGTTACCTCTTCACGCCACTACTGAACGGATCGGGCTGAAATTTTGTATAGACGTAGTACTGACCCTGGAATAAAACTTAGGCTACTTTCATCAGTTGCCATGGGAATGTAAATAAAGAACGTTCCCATAGAACAATTAGTAAAATCAAAATCTCTTTATTTCCATAAATACAATAAATGTACATTTAGATGTAGAAGGTGAGAGAGGTGAGATCTTTGTTACTTCTTCACGACAAAACTATTGAACGAATCGAGCTGAAATTTAAGATGGATGTAGGCCTAGACATGGATTAACACGTAGTTTTTTATACCATAAATCAGCTCCAGTGGTAGAGAAATTATCTTGAAACATATGTAGATCAATAGTCAAGTGTCTTCAAGGCAAGAGTGAAGAAGTCTTCTAGACCGTTATCGTTAGTTTCCAGCAGGTGGTACTAAGGCCAAACAAAGGTCTATTGATTATTAAAAAAGGGTTAGGTCTTTGTTGACTTGAAATAACGTATAATTATGCTTCTTTTATCTCGGGAACGCATCGGAAACTAACTAGTTATAAGATAAAGTTTAGTATCAATATCACACTAATATTACAAATGCGAAAGTTTGGATGGATGGATGGATAGATGGGTGAATGTTTGTTACGTCTTCACGCCAAAACTACTGAATTGACTGAGCTGAAATTTTGCATCGGTGTAGGTCTAAGCCTGGAATCAAACATAGGCTAAAATCAGTTCCCATGGGATACAAATAACCTCAAAACGTTTCCATAGAAACAACGCATGCGAAGCCGCGGGCAGAAGCTAGTATTACAAATGCGAAAGTTTGGATGGATGGATGGATGTTTCTTACGTCTTCACGCCAAAACTCTGAACAGATTGAGCTGAAATTTTGCATCGGTGTAGCTCTAAGCCTGGAATCAAACATAGGCTACTTTTTATCCCATAAATCAGTTCCCATGGGATAGAAATTTCCTTGGAACTTTTCTATAGGAACAACGCGAGCAAAGCCGCGGGCAGAAGCTAGTTAACTATACTTAGCAGTACACACATATTTTTATGCTACAATGTAGATTAAAAAAAATTGTATCTTCATTTTAGCTGGCATTGTTAGGTACGAGTTTTGTGTGTTATATAAATAAATGAGTCATGTAAAGGACCAGTGGACAGGTGAATCTGTTATAGAAACGAAAAAACGAACTCCTATTTCTGATGTAAGCACTGTTTACGGCAGATTGCAAGCAAGTCTGCTTTATAATTAAAATCGCTTGTTTTGCCCCTCAGGGAAAGAGCCCGTTTAAAAAGCCTTCGACGCGGCCCAGTAGAATAAACACAGGAAACGTGAAGTGTATTTTCAGAAATAATAGGTAAATTGTATGGAAGCAACAGTGAGAGGAAAGCTTTTGAGAATGGCAGATTTAATCCATTATTTAGTAGGTACAGGTCTTATGAATAAAGACAGACGTTTTGCAGATAGCAAGTCATGTGGTTGTCTTAAATTATAAATTGCTGACAGCATAAACCAGTGAAAAGTTAAGTTAAGAAAACCACTCGTAATAAAGATTTGTGCTATCTATACATATTATACGCGTTTGGAACGTTGGAAAAATAAAATGGTACGCGATATGGGAAAAGGTAAATATCTAGTAAATTGCTAAGCTGCACAAGCTTAGCAATTTACTAGATATTTACCTAGCCTAGCAATTTCGAGAGAGCCGGGCAGCCCGAAGCAGTTATAAATCGCTTAACCCTCAACTTCCCAATCTCAGTATTAGCAATATAGCAGGGGCGGAGTAATTAGAATATCTACATGGGCACCAGGTGCTTTTTACATAAACTAAGCCTTTTATGGCGACCGAGGCGTAGTATTTTTATGCTTCTTATATTTCTATACTGATGTGCTTCATAACATATTTTACTAGTTTATGCCCGCGGCTCCGCACGCGTTGTTTCTGTGAAAACTTTTAAATGTGATTTCTATCCCATGGGAACTAATTTATGGAGTAAAAAGTAGCCTATGTTTGATTACAGGATTAAAATTACCGGAATGCAAAGTTTCAGCTCGATCCGTTCAGTAGTTTTGGCGTGAAGAGGTAACAAACATCCATCCATCCATACATCTATCCATCCAAACTTTCGAATTTATAATACTAGCTTCTGCCCGCGTCTTCGCACGCGTTGTTTCTATGGAATCGTTTAAAGGTCATTTCTATCCCACGCGAACTGATTTATGGGATAAAAAGTATATGTTTTATTCCAGGCCTAGAATTATCTGTATGCAAAATTTTAGCCCGATCCGTTCAGTAGTTTTAGCGTGAAGAAGGCGGTAACAAACTTCCATCCATCTATACATCCATCCAAAATTTCGCATTTATAATATTAGTGTGATTAGTGTGAAAGTGTATGTGACTAGCGACAACGTTGGTCGCTCTACTGTTTTTATGGTACCTAATCAATTGGAGCGTTTCGATTAGTTATAATCTATTAAAAACCAAAAACAATACAGTAAAATAAATAAAATACAATTCACATTATTAACCCAGTTAATATAAATATTTTACACAACATATTGTTATTTCAACAAAGTCAGAAACATCTCCTGTCCTGATTTACAACACAAACATACAAGTAACAAGTGGGGTGGTAGGCAATGGTGGTAGGTAAGTAATTAATAATCCACCCCCTTGTTAGGCTGTTATCTGGAAAGCCAAATATCCTACATATTTAATGTATTACGGTAAAATTAACTTTGAGAATGCCATTTAGTCGCTTTGACGAATGCTTCTCGAGTGAGTTTCCTTACAATTAGATAATTAGCTGTTCTTCTCTGAAAAAGTTGGTTTTGTAAGTCGGTACTCTGCCATAAAAAAGATCCCATTGAAAAATATCCCCTAAAGATCAAGAAAATAGGTCACTGTGGAGCTCTTTGGGGGAGGTCTATGTCCAGCAGTGGTTGATATGATGATGATGACGCAGCCTTAATAGTTACACCTCTAAGTATATCTACAATAAAAATGAAATGCAAAAGATTCATAAAAATTGCCTCTACTACTAGTATACTATTATTATATCTGTGCCTCTACTCCGAATTGATGCGAACGTAGACATAGATACATAAATAGATAGAAAATACTTTAATATACCACAAAAAGAAACAAAACAATACAAACAGATATGCTTAAAATAGAGGAAGTATAAAGGGCGGCCTTATCGCGATTAATATTTAGACATGTGTTCTTCGAAAAAAGAATCGGAAAATTGACGTGCATGGCAGAAATTTTCATACATTTTCCTAACTTTTTGATTACCTTTGAAAAAATATAACTCTTATCAAAAAATATCCTAAAAGATTCTTAAAAGAGCTCACAAATGCTTTCAAAAACTTTTATAACCTTTCAACCGGCTGATCAAGATATTGGTCATGAAACCCCGCTCGAGCCCTCATCCGTGTCTCATGTCAAACGCGAGATCCACCAGATTAATCGAAGCGATAAAACTACGTGAAGATTCAAAGGATTCGAGAAAATCTTGAAAGGCATTGATTATAAATCTTGCGCTCTTGCTAGTATTGTAGTATTATTTGGGAGCCATCGTTACAAGTTCTTAAAACTTTCTTAAAGATCCATCTCCGCTCCTAATTGTAGTTTTTTTCTGTTAAATAAATAAACAAAAACCAATCGAAAACTACCAAAATCAAACAAATGAATAAATGATGAGCTGTGTGGTGCCGGTTTAGAATTTGCACCACCCCAACTTTTCCCGCGGGTGTCGTAATAGGCGCCTAAAGGATATCCACCGGGGGCGGGCAGCAGCGCCCCCTGCAGAATAATTCTACCACCGAACTGCGATCCCCTACCCGCATGCTCAGCGTGGGGATTATGGGCATTACCGCCATGAGATAAAAGCCAAAAAATGATGCACGGGCAATGAACAATCCACACAGCGTTGTCTAATTAACGTAGCTAACTATATTTAATACAGTACACTTACTAAACGCCTTACACCTACAGCCTATACTGACGCATCCACTACTGGACGCAGGCTTTCTCCTGATAAACGCCATATTGGCACTTTCATTAGGGGTAATGCCATTATCCCCACGCTGGTCATACGGGTTGGGGATCAACCTCATATCAGCAAAATATGCCTTTATATACTCCAATATCATTTTCAATACGCAAAGATTACTAATACATATTAATTATGTGTGTACCTACAATAAATTTTTCTCTCTCAAATTAAAACCTTTTGTCTGCTGAAAACACCCGAACTGAAATAACGTAAACAGAAATGATTCTGTTTGAATCTGACGTGGCTTTGCCCAAGGCAATTGGATTTTTACATAACATGCCTTGCATGAATGACATTAACACGGGTCGGGCTCGAATACTCAAATTTATTGAAAAAAATAATAGCAGGTATTTGAAAAATGATAAAAACCTGTAACTCCATAACTTTGGTCGACTACAGGAAGAAATTCGTAAGATTATTTTAAAATAGGCAGAGATTTTAAATCAACGCTTGAAGCCTTAACAATTAACAAGTAATTAACTGAAAACTATAAAAGACCCGACTAAGTCCCAGCTTTTAATTTTTTTGACGTGACAACGTCTTATAATTCGATAGAGCCGGCTGCACGCACGAAAAAACATGACGTCATGCGGCGTTACCTCGCTCTGAGGCATTCCATGTAAGGCTTGAAGTGCAAGCGAGAGCGCTCGACATCCGTCTCTCTCCTACTTGAGTGAGCGATGCGTCTGCGTGGACAGCTGCTATACTACATATAGTACATTTACATGTTTTGATCGAGTATCAAATGCTACCATTCCATCAGTATTTTCTTAAGACGTTGTCACGTTCAACTATCGTCAGTAAACCGACTTTACAGACAACCAACTTTTTTTGGCTAAATGTGTAGCAAAGGCCTTCTACATGCAGCTGCGAATCCTCCCGAAGTAAAGACGAGTGTGCTGGTACCTCATTCACCAAAATCGATTTAGTCGGTTTAATGCTTCGAGGTAATAAAAAGTGTCCGTCAACCATATAAAAACACTTAAAAACATAACTCATGGGTACCCGTAGTTATTCCAACACAAATACAAATAAATAAATAAATAAATAAATAATGCTGAACAATTCACACAGCATTATCTAGCCCCAAGGTAAGCAGAGCTTGTGTTATGGGTACTAGATAACTGATATACATAATAATATACGAGTACATAGATAGATATTTTTTATTATACATAGAAAACGACCAGAACACCCTGAACAAATATCTGCAGATCGTACAAATATTTGTCCCGAGGCGGGAATCGAACCCGCAACCTCCTGCGTCGCAGGCGGACCTTCGCCCACCGCGCCACAGAGGTCGTCGTATAAATGTATCATAGTAGGTAGGCAAAAAGTTCTAATTTTTGGCCTCGCTCCGGGGAGGACTATAAATTCTGAGCTAAACTGGTCGGAATGGCCCACGTTATATTTCACCCGTTGTATGAGACAAATGCAATAGAATTTTATCACATGTACTACACTTTGCATTGTTCATCTGCTGAAGTTCATCGCTACAATAACGTTTTTATTGAGTTGGATGACTTTAACTTTACTCAAGATAAACGTTCTGTTTATTTCAGATCTTCTTATCGTGCTTCGTTACGATGAAATACTCTTGTCAGTAGCCGACTTTACGATAAATTCAAACGAGTTTTATAAACTTTTGTTAAATCCAAACAAAATTCGAAATTTCATGCATTTGTTTTTTTCGTAGCTGGCCAATTCATACCAACTTTCGCCTTTCATTGTTAGCTGAAGCACAGCGCCATCTGTGAAAATGTCCAAGAGTTACTTTCAGTGAAGCAAGCAATGTGATTTCGTGACGCGGTGAAAACTCGTTTCAGCTACGAGTGAAACTGGCTGGCTGATGTCCAAGTTCTTGCTGTTGACACTAGAGGGCGCTTTTCTGTACCAACTGTTTTTGAAGATAGGTATGACTTTTCATTTGATTTTGAGCCAACAATAGGGTGTGGCCAAAGACTGTCTACTAGTCGTGCCTGAATTTGATAAAATTATGATGAAGATTATAAAATCTTTATGATTATTTATGCTTCTATTGCTACATGATTAAAAGTTTCGCAAAGAACAGACGAAAGAGGGTTTGAAAAAAATCAAATAATCTATACTTCTATACTAATATTATAAAGAGGAAATATTTTATTGTTTGTTTGTATTGAATAGGCTCCGAAACAACTGGACCGATTTGAAAAATTCTTTCACCGTTAGGAAGCTTACTTTTCAAGGAGTGACATAGGCTATATTTTATTCCGAAGTTCTCACGGGAACGGGAACTACGCGGATGAAACCGCAAGGCGATCGTCTAGTGTTAAATAAATTGATTAATTTCACTTAACAGTATTACTCTCTTCTCTTACGTGCATCAACGACTGTAAAAATATATAGAGCGATCACTCGCAGTGCCTTCGCAAAGGCTCCCGGAGCTTAGGTCGTCGGCCTCTGCCCCGCCCCTGCGCCGACGTCATACCCGTGACGTCATACTCCACCTGCTTCCGCCCCCGACACCCTCC
The DNA here is from genome assembly GCA_963564075.1 of Eupithecia subfuscata. Lineage (NCBI taxonomy): Eukaryota > Metazoa > Arthropoda > Insecta > Lepidoptera > Geometridae > Eupithecia > Eupithecia subfuscata. The sequence continues at coordinate 5,210,443 of OY751103.1, read as the reverse complement.
CCCTTCTTACCTTCTGAGTCTTCAGAAAATGTATTAAAATCAAATACACATGTCACAATGCAAATTACTTACTTACTTTTAAAAGAAATATCCTCCTGAAATTTTGTTTGATAATTATTTTGACAAAATGATTTGGAATTTACACCTACAGTTCTTGGACACTCTCATACTTTATGTGGACGTCATCGACGGGTCCACGGCGCACAATTCGAAGTAGAGCAGCGCACCGCGCTTAGAGGTTGCGCCGCTGTGGCTAGGAGAGAGAAAGAGAGAGAGAGAAAAAGAGAGATAATATTTTTATTTACCTTAAAACTACCATACACAATTAACCTTAAGACTAAGCTAGGCAATGAAAGCGTTAAAAACTCCACGATAACAAGGGTTGCGTACGCTTTTTTACATATACAACTTTATGAATACTATAAATAAGCGGGAAATAAAATAAGAATTTGCACCGTGTTATTCCGTGTCAGTGTAGTACAATTTTATAATGTGACCTTTTTTAAATGTACCAACATTTATTGTATTTATGAAAATAAACAGTTTTGGATTTGATTTCATTTGCTCGTGGATATCCCGATCTCGTTAATCCATGACGATTTTTTTGTTAAAATCATATTGAAGTGCCTGAAACCAACCTTTGATTAGCATAATGGCGCAGGCTTCCACAACGGTGTTGTTAGAATTATTTCTTCAATTTTATTAAAACGCTGCCAGACCCATTTCCCAACAAAATGATACCTACTTCGGAACTGAATAACTTTATAATCTATAAAGATGAGTGATTGTGCATAGAAGGAAGGTTGTTTCGTGCGCTTCTTGCCCGTGGTCCCGTTCAGCGTTGACTGGACAACCAAAAAATATTTTTTCGGTAGTCAAGTTAACTGTACCACGGAAGATTTTTTTTTTGGTTTCCGTTGACTGGACCTCGGTTAATGAAAAAAAATTGAATATCAAGAATCGAGACGCGCGACAAAGCGTTAGCCAAGGTCTGAAGGAAACGAGCGACACAATAGCAGTGTGTATCTCTAGATGAACATTGGGCACACTATTGTATAAGTAAAGTAAAGTAAAAATTCGTTTATTTTGTAACCAATACATACATAGCACATACAAAAGATACAAATACAAATGTTTTTTATTTCGTTCACAAAGTACATTAATCCTATACATTATTTTGACATACAAAAGATAAAGGTTAATACAAAAGTAACTTAAAGGTCACAAAAATGGCGCCTGCTGTATTATATTATCAGTTATCATTAAGACCGCTATATAAACATCTACAAAGGTACCAAGAACATCAATAATTGAATTAAACTCTGTGTTTCAACTGTTACATGTACCACCCTCTAGTGAGCAAAGTTTATAGAAATACCCTCAAACTTGAAGGGTAGTTTGAACATAGAATTTGATATTTAAAGTTCCCTCTATCTCGAATAATGTGCTTGTAAAAACGTTAATTTTTAGAATCACACCCTAAATGCTAAAGTTTGGATGGACGGAAGGATGGATGTTCGTTACTTCTTCACGCCAAAACTACTAAACAGATCGGACTGAAATTTTGCATAGGTGTAGCTCTAAACTTGGAATAAATCAACGGCTACTTTTTGTCCCATAAATCCGTTCCCATGGGATATAAATAAATGTTTCTATACAAACAACGCGTGCGAAGCTACGGGACGAAACTGTTACTCTAAAATTCGACGATTTTCGTAGTTTTTCTTAACCTCGCACATAAATATCGGCATAGAGACGAAAGTGCGATGTCCTTTCCATTGTAAGTTTGTGATAAATCAGAGCCAATGTATCTTCATTGTTATGTAGGCCCTAAAGAAAAACTTCAAGCGAAGCAAAGATTGTTTACTATTTTCTAGCATGTTAATGTACCTTTGCGAATTTGATCACATCATAGCATGAATTGGGACGTAGGCGGATCAGAGCTCAGAGTATTGAGTTCGGTTTGACGGTATTGTTTGTATGGGATTTGGTAGAGTTGTTCGCAAAACTTAATGAGCTCTGTTAACGGCACGGAAGCAAAACTGCGCAAGTACAATCAAATAGAAAAGTGATATTTACCAACTAGCGACCCACCCCGGCTTCGCGTCCGTGCGAAAGATAGACCTTGAAATGTCACACAGCGTTAAGTCTGTGGTCTTGCAGTTTTGAGTAATGCATAGTTACTACGAGAAATACTAAATTTATTGAAAAATTTTGTAGTTTTTTTATAAACTAAAAACTATGCTTTGTTTTCACCCAGATCACACGAGTACAAACTAAATACTTAGCTATTTTGTGGCATATTTAACGTTTAAGAGAAACAGATAATATCATGGAATACTCCACCAAATCGCAAGAACAAACTATCAAATCAATGAAACGAACACCGAATACCGTCAAAGACTTTACTGCGTCATTGTACTCAAAAGCATTCATTCCACAGTATTGCCAACGAAATTATAAATAAATTTGCTACATTGTAATTATTTTATTTTCAAACCTGGGTTAACTGCGTTACATAAAAAATTTATATTTAGTCTAACATTTTAGGTTTTAAGAAATCCGTAATTGATTACATAATGTTTTTGTATATTCTATAAATATTGAATTGAAAAATAAATTAATGCAGAACAAAATGTGCTAGACAAAATAAAAATACGCAAAAATTCTTGCTGGAAAAACCCTGGTTTGACAGAAAGATCTCACCTCGATCTTTCCCCTAAACGCCTTATTTGCGGTTCGGTGCGCAGCCATTAAAGCCAACTTTACAGAGCTCATAAAGATTTGCGCGGACTCTACAGCGCCTCTATCGTGCGGGCACGGAATTACGGAAAGCCCATACATAAATGAGACGTCACTCTGACGTCTCAGTGCTATTAGTCTACATACCGAAGTGACAGAAATCAAAAATAACACTTTATTTCCGTGTTTTTTTTACAGTTGTTTAGTTTTATGACGTTTTAGTTATGTTATGAAGTTTTATGACGACCTCGGTGGCGCGGCGGGCGAAGGTCCGCCTGCGGCGCGGGAGGTTGCGGGTTCGATTCCCGCCTTGGGACAATGTTTGTACGATCTACAAATATTTGTTCCGGGTGTTCTGGTCGTTTCTATGTATAATAAAAAATATCTATCTATGTAATGTATTATATTATGTATATCGGTCATTTAGTACCCATAACACAAGCTCTGCTTAGCTTGGGGCTAGATGATGCTGTGTGGATTGTCCAGCATTATTTATTTATTTATAATATGTCCTTTTCTAAGTGTACATTTATTGTATTTATGGAAATAAAGAGTATTTGATTTGATTTCATATCGTTAAATCGATCTCAGGGCTCTGGTAACTTAATAGTATCGAGTCGTCATCGAAACATTCCACGATTTGGTACAGCTTAAACTGGTTAGTCAAAGCCCATAACATAGATTGGCAAAAATATACAATAAAATACCTGAATACTTTAAAAATGAAGATTAATAGAGAAATTTTTGTAAAAGCTAAAGTTATTTTTATTTGGAACATGTTATTAATCTGTTGACTAATTAGCTACGGACAAACTAAAATGACACTAACCTATGATGAAACAATGAATAAATTACAATTCTGGCTTCTAGATTCAATCTAATCAATTCTATTATTATAGTCTAGTCTAGTATAGTATTATCTGTGCTATTACTATGAAACATATTTTTCTGTATGACATTAATGTCATTGTTTTAATTAAGTATTTAAAACTCTATTTGACATGTATAAATAAAGTATGTAAGAACTCAGTTTTGCAGTGCCTATCCAGGGCGCATGTACCTAGCCAGTGACAACTTAATTAACCATTAACTAGACCTAAGAATGAATGTACATGATAAAAATAAATAAATACATTTTACCAAAATCGAAAGGGGGTAACATCCATGGGTCTATTCTGTGTGTATTGTACAAATAACAATGAAGTGTAGTTTTGGTGTTAACAAAAGATCTACTGGTAAAATAAATTATGAATGAACTAAATACATTCATAATATAGAGTCATAATTCCAAGCTATAAAGCTTGGAATTATGACTCTATATTATGAATGTATCGTTATGTTGTACGTTTCATAACTAGAAACTGCATTCGTCCACTTAGTTTTTTTTTCGGACTCAAGTTACGTACTCACAAAGATTTTTTAGTTTTTTTTTTGTATACGTATTTGACCGCAGACTTTTATGATAACGATACCGAACTCTAAGAGGAGACTAGACGTTAGAAAGCTCGCGTTCATTTATCTACTCGCCGGAATGTAGCTCATTTGCGTAGACGTGTACGTGATCAGACTCGCGTAGCTCTCACGGATAGCGTAGCGTTTGTAGCGACGAAGCACTTTTGTTTTCACAAGACTTGACGATTTCTTTGCACAGATTTACATGAATATTAATTTTGAGTTAGTATGGTGCTGCGTTGTATTCGTTCGATAGGTTTAGTGAAGTAAAGTAAAATTTTCTTTATCGACTCTTTCTTATCGTTTATGGAACCTATGGACTCATTATTATCTAATCACACTAATATTATAAATGCGAAAGTTTGGATGGATTTATAGATGGATGGATGTTTGTTACTTCTTCACGCTACTTCGCTTCAAACTACTGAACGGGTCGCGCTGAAATTTTGCAGGCAGATAATTCTAGGCCTGGAATAAAACATAGGCGACTTTTTATCCCATAAATTAGTTCCCATGGGATAGAAATAACCTCAAAACGTTTCCATAGAAACAACGCGTGCGAAGCCGCAGGCAGAAGCTAGTTTCATATAAAAATATTTCATTATTATATGTTACATCCAAAAATATTTTAAAACTAACTAAAAAGTTTCAGAAAACAATCGTGGCAATGGTTAACCTTCTCGGTTCTATAGTAGACTAAAGCAACAATAATCGGAGGTCGTAGAAACCGTAACACCGTAGCACTTTTTGGTCATTTATGGCGTCGGCCGTGGGCGCGTAGACCGTAGGTTTCGTAGCAGCGTAGCACTTTTAGACATAATTATGCCGTAGAGCTTGTAGACCCTTAAACCGTAGCATTCGTAGCAGCGTAGCACTTTCAGACGCGTACTTAGCTTGTAAACCCCCAAACCGTGGCATTCGTAGAGCTTGTAGACCCTCAAATCGTAGCATTCGTAGCAGCGTAGCACTTTTTTGATGTTCACGTTGACCTACAATATTAATATATGTAATTGCAAATCTACGTGAACATCAAAAAAGTAGTTTTTTTATTTGGCTAAGTACATATAATAATTGTTTGGACTCACGTGGCTCTCGTAGCATTACAAGCTGCGTAGCACTTTTTGGATACTATCGCATTCTTGATACAAAGGATTATAAATATTTATTGAACTACTAGTTATGTCACATGAAGATCATTTTACGGTATTCTTTAACGATCTAAGGGAGTTCTTCCAAAACGCAAACTGAGAAATACAAAATCGATACCAATATATAAACCTTTCTAATTATTTTAGCTCGTAATTAAATAGCTCTGAATCACTAATTAAATATTATGAACTTTGTTACTCCCCTTAATAATGAGCACCATTATGCCCAACCCTTAAGGGATTGAGTTTCTACAGTAGCTAGGTACATTTAAATAGCCGAGTTTCATTATCGCCCGTGAAATGGCGGAGCGGACATTTCATTGATGGTAAACAAGGCCAGTTACAAATCAGTCAACGACAGGATGAAGATTGATGTTGACTCGATACGATTGATAGTCGGTCTTCAGCTCTAGCACACCTGAGGGTTCGATGAAACTGCAGCTCAAAAATCGATTAAGTCCCAAAGCGGAGTTGAGGTCTCCAGATGGAGGGTCCTCGTGAGCTGGGCGAGCGCGGAGGGCGGGCGGGGCGCATGCGCGGGGGCGCGCTGACGTCACGCCGCGCGCCCGGCCGCACGCCAGTGCCGCCCGCGACCGCGCGACCCCGCACGCGCTCCACATCCTTTGACCACGTTCACGAGCTTCCGATGATTCTCTATAAACAACCCCTTGCAGCTTACTAACACACCCAGGGCCTGGTCGGCCGTCATCGGCTCCCCCACGGTATGACTGCGCCTCTGTGATAAGCCGCGCATCTCTCTCTATTTATTAAGATCCATTGTTTATAGCGGGGGCAGATGATGTATTATGTAGCAAGTTGAGGCCGGTGGAAGTATAAGACGGCTCCAGTGCGCATCTCTAGTCGAAATTAGATTATGTGCGGACTATGCAAAACAAACATAATAATGTTGTGTTAATGTGATTGATAAGATTATCTCAAGGATTCCTTTGGCACGAAACGAATCTACTAAACACTGTAAGGAATTTGAAGTACATTATAAAATGTATAGCTACCGCCTACTACGAATGGAATGATAATGGACATACGTTATGAATGGAACTGTAGTAGTCTTGCTCAATCAGAATAAGGTATGAATGCTAGAGGTTTCATTTCGAAGCGGAATGATGAATTTTTATTTCATTCAATACACACCTAGAGCTTATGAATATTAGGAAGTAGTATAACGTTAGTAAATAAAAGAATTTTGGTTTTCCAATATGTTTTAGTTAAAATTTATGAGAACCAGTTCGTTTATTGGAGGTTATGGTAGTCTTTGTTATGAGGAAACCGTTCAAGTGTATAGGTGCCTCACGCATTTACTTGCATTGCCAGATCCAGTACAGTATCTCTCTACTCTCTACACGGGTTTTATTTCGGAAAGCTAAATATATATTAAATCGTGAAGATCTCAAACACAAAATCAATTAATATTAAAAAAAAATCTTTATTTTGTGACGGTCTTGAAGCAACTTCATGTTGTTCCCTCCAAAATTAAAACAAAAAGAATCACTAAGAAACATGTATCTTTTAGCTTTTCTAGGTTAAATTTGCATGATACTGGACACAAAAATTCATTTACACCGAAAAAATTGCAAATTTAAATAATGTTAAAAACCGCAAGATTGGATAATTAAACGACCGCGAATCGATTCGGTGGGTGCTCTAAAACTCCTGTATTATTCATGTTCACTCGGTGTATTATTTAAATTAAGCACTTAAGGCTTTTGCCTTACTTCAATATTCATTTCATTTTACAAGCTTACGGCTCTAGCACACAGCAATATAAGATATTATCATATTTAATCAAATCTTGCTATTGTTTAATGAAACAAAAAGATTTGAGGAGAAGAGCAAAGTTTTCGGGGAATGAAATCCATCCTGAAGTGAAGCGCTTGTTTGATGCTCAAATGTTGTTTAGTGTAGTCGCTCAATCATAGATGGCGCTACCGGTTGAAATTTTCATTGGTTGGTTGGCTTGGAGGTACTCGTTGTCTATAGATAGTGTTCGTACTCTGTGGTAGGAAAGAAAAGTACAAATATTTGAAATCTGATAGAAACTGGGAGCTCGGAACGTAGGCTACTAGAATCTTTGTATAGATGTAGAGATTGGATTCGGTAGAAGAGATGCTTTCTATAATACTTTTTCGACCAAAATTGGCACAAAAACGATGAGAATGTAGGTTCATCTGACTGTAAATTGCAATTATTATTCAACGCATTGAATTTTAAACGGAAAATACATAATCTTGAAGGTCTTGATATTCTTAAAAATATGGAAGTTGTTTTTAATTTCCATGTAATTTAAATTCAAATTTCTGTCATAATAACAGAAATTTGTCCCTGTCTTTCTTATATGTTTTGGTCCATCCTAAGGTTGCATGTGAGAAATTATCAAAAATCAAACGGTTCCTTATAATTTGAGAAGGTACGGCATGAATCTAATAAAAGGTTACTGAAATAAAACCGTCTATTCTAAAACTGTTACTTAGACGACACGGATCGCCCACGCATGAACCAGTTTCGTGGAAGAGTAGGCCATCACACAATCAAGATCAAAATATAAGTATCACATGAGATCTTTGTAACATAATGAATGGGTACGTAGAAACCGTTAGTGTAGGTGGGAACAGTTTTCAGTTAATTTTAATTTATTCGCGACACCAAACAATTTTATTCAGTCTTTCTGTAAACAAAATTAAAACTTATAGGCCACTATACATTCTAGGTCAAAAAAAATGAAAAGATTCTGATCGGTTTGTTAGGATAGATACCAAACCTCGACTTTTTTCAGTTTTTGGCTAATACAAGTATAATCAGCCCCGTTGTCCATGAATTGTAACAATTACAAAGTAGGGCAAAAACGGTAACAGATAGTTGACAGAGCAAATTGCAGCAGGATCGTACATTATTTGTAAATACGAATTTTTATTTACCAATTACAATACATATACAATATAGAAAAACACCCAAACCCAGGAAAAAACATTTGTAGTGCTTATAAACATATAATCGGGAACCGATCAGTCAGCAACGAATGTCACCGAACACAAACCAATTCTAATACAACATAAACAGCAAATCAGGTTAACGAATGAAACATCAACCATTGATTGGGGCTAGATGATGATCATGTCTGGATTGTCCTGCATTGTTTTTTTATTTATAGTTACTGATGTTTCGTCTTCTCACAACTAGCTACAAAAATATTAACATGTAAGCAATATTGAAGAGTATGCGGTCAGCGACCCCCGTCGCCAACTGCACCCCACACCAGTAAGTTTATTACAAAACAAAAAGGTACAAAACTCGTTTATTTCAAATTCACAATATAACTAGCCATGTTTTCATATGGTTTGAAAACAAAAACATCTTCCGTTGCAACCAATTTTCGTGAACTTTCAATGACAGTAAAAAAATATGTAGTCACAGCTAAATATATTTCGTTAGATTGGTAACAATTCTTGATGAGTCTTTTCAGTCATTTGTAGATGAGAAAATTCAAAATTTCCACAAAAATTCGGACAGACTGCTCAAAATTAATAGTCATATGGCTTTTACAATTATTCGGTTCTGTCTATTTGTACCTAAATTTACGTATTCTTTGAGATGTAGTCAACTGTGGAAACACAGCGAGCTCTTGGAAGGCTTAGACAACATAATAAAGAATACCTTATCATCGGTTTTGAATATCGATTTAGATGACAAGGCATGGTCGCAGGCCTCCCTGCCTGTCAAATTGGGAGGCTTAGGTATACGCAAAATTTCAAGTGTAGCCCTACCAGCGTTCTTGTCTTCTGTCTACAGCACTAGTTCTTTAGTTGAAAAAATTTTAAATCCTTCTCTTTTGGTCCCACCTGGAATGTCATTGAAAATTTCATTTTTAGACGAAGCTCGAACGGCTTGGCATAGTGCTTGCCCCGATGCTGCTCCCCCAAAATCACTTTTGTCCCAACGGCAATGGGACGGGCCTCTGTGTGAGTTGACACGGAACTGTTTGTTACAAACGTGCTCCAGCTCTGCAGATCGTGCCCGCCTCCTGGCCGTTTCTAAATGGGAGTCAGGACATTGGTTGCAAGCATTTCCTTCATATAACACTGGTACTTTATTGGATCCCGTAACTTTCCGTATCGCAACATGTCTCCGGTTGGGTGCAAGGTGTTGCGCGCCTCATCAATGCCAGTGCGGTACTGCTGTCGAACAGCTTGGTCATCACGGATTATCGTGCACTAGGGCCGCTGGTCGGATATCTCGCCACGCTAGCCTTAACGACATCATCCGGCGGGCCTTTGTCACCGTTAACGTACCAGCTATTCTCGAACCGAATGGTCTGTTGCGTGACGATGGTAAGAGGCCCGACGGTATGACACTAGTCCCATGGGAGTTGGGGAGGCCCATTGTGTGGGACGCTACATGCGTCGACACACTTGCGCCTTCCCATCTTCCGAGGACATCCGTGAGGGCGGGTGCGGCGGCAGATTTGGCCGAAGATCTCAAGAGGCGCAAATATGCAGGTCTCGACAGAGCCTACACATTTGCTCCCCTTGGAGTCGAGACCCTAGGTCCGTGGGGTACCGAGGCTCTTCGGGTTTTCAAAAAACTATCTGAGCGACTGGTCGAAGCGACGCGTGACCCGAGAGCTGGTGAATATCTGGCACAGCGTATCAGCATTGCCATACAGCGTGGCAATGCCGCCAGCGTCTTGGGGACGCTTCCGACTGGTGTTGATATGGATCAGTTGAGCTATCTGTAGACTGTTTGCAACAGTCGGCAGTTAGCTCAATTGTTTCAATTGTAAATACTAGTATAATTTTCTTTGTGAATAAATGATGGGTAACATAATATTTTAATAATATAAAATGAAAAAACTCTACTTATTGCTTAAACCGGCCATTATTATCAATGAACTGTTGAATTTTAGGTATTCTCCCCAAAAATCAAAATAATTCGTATAGCGAGACTTCGTCCTAGACAATGGTCTATTCTAACTTCTCCTTGAAGCTTTGCACCAAGCAACTTATTACCCTGAATAATAATTCTGGTACATTTTATAGTACCATACAAACGAAAACAAACGAGTTCTGGAGCAAATATTACCTACCTATTTGAAGATAAACAAACATCGATCGTAGGCAAGGCGCATGTTATGTTTTCTACAATCAATACAGCTTTCAAGTAATTATTTGTGTTTACTAACTAGACGAATATTTTATAAAACAAGCGCATAAATTATTATATTGTGATCTACAAATTCTTGTTTGGAACTCAGGGATTTGGTAAAGAAACAATTGTTTCATTGTGGTTACATTAAATCAAATATCTCGAACCAATATTAATAAAACATGTATGAACCAATGAACCGAAAACTTCTACGTGTATAGCTTCTTCAAATAATATAAGAAATTAAATCCAATATTTTGGGATTCGTCCGTAACAAAAATGAAAAATATAACGATACAACACAGAACTACTGATTCAAACTGAACTGTACAGGTACAGGTCTAAGTCTATGTCAAGTACTAAATCAAACAAAAAAGTCTCATTAGTTCGGTCAGTCGATCTAATAACTGATCTACTTACTGATAGAAATTAAGTAGTAGCGCAATTTCCCGCGTAACTTCTTCATCTGCAATAAGAGAATCAACAGGAAGCTCATTACGAACGTGTCAATAGATCCCACGACCATAACAACGAACATTAACGCTTATTGTACCAAAAAATGTGGTGAGAGTGCGGAGTCAGTATGACCGGGCAATGATTGTGGTCAGATGAGGCACGAGTGAGCCCTGGGCGGGGGCGGGTCGCGGCGGGCGCGTTGCGATGCGATGGGCCAGGACTGGTGCTTCCGCCGGAAGAGGAAACGGAGCAGCAGCCAGGAGGACTCCCAACCGCATCACAACCGGTAAACAACCTTATGTATCTCAAGAGCTGTCAGATAGAATATAGATTGTAGTGGGATAAGGTATGAGTGAGCTCTGGGCGGCGGCGGGACGCAGCGGGCGCTTTGCGATGCGATGGGCCAGGACTGGTGCTTAGATAATTGAGCAGCAGCCAGGAGTACTCCCGACCGCTTCACACCCGGTAAACAACCTTATGTATCTCTAGAGCTACACCGATGGTAGAAAGTATAATGTAAAGACGAGACGAGGTGAGGCCCAATGGTATGTAAAAACTCGCCGAAACAAAAAGAACTATGGAATATTTATCTAGCCTTTTTATCGTTGTAGTAATGAAACATATTTATTATTCTGACTGCAAATTGATTAAAAACAGAATCGGTATTGGTACGGTGGTGATCTCGAAATGGAAGGTGCAACTTGTGCCGACTTGGACCAACGACCTGATGCAGGTTGCGGGAAACCGCAGGATCCGGAAAGCACAAGAGCGGTCACTATGGTGATCTTTTGGGGAAACCTATGTCCAGCTAGACGTGTTGTGTGAAAACTGTATTTGTTCGAAACTCTCCGCAAAAAAACATATTACCGGTGACTGACACTCAAATTTCCCTAATTTTTCTACTAGGAACTGAAATGAGAAGACCAACATCGGCATCAAATCAATCAGTTGAAATGTAAATTTATTATAGATTCATTAATTTCTTCATTTAATGTTGGCAAAGGCGAGGTAGTGAACTGCATACGAAATGTACAGTCAATTATTGTGTATATGCAGTATTCGGCTAGACTTTTCTTTTAAATCAAGCTCACATTCAAGCTTTCATTACATTTACACTTTATTACAACTTTTCTACGGGGGATATAGGGACATTCACTATAAACCTAATTAAAACAACGCTAAACTTCTTGTCCTCCTACAAAACCCTACCATAAAATCCCTTTGACCAAAGACTTAACTTTCGTCATTACTTTAATGCCTGTAACTTAGTTGTATGGGAGCGTGTGTCGGCAAGTGGTCCCGGCTGAGTTGCGAACGCTGCTCTAGAAGCAAGTGGATAATTGCATCTAAATGGGCTGCGATACGATTAGCTCCATACAACGCCTGTCTCGAGAGATGAGCCATTACTCAGTTTAGTCATTAGGGTTAGTTATAGTGTCTCCATGATTTTTTACAGACAATTTGATGGTTAGTCGGTCACCGATTTTTGTTAAAGATAAAAGTTTTACTTATTCAGATAATCTCTACGGGGCCACAATTTCAAAAGAAATCATCGTCGTTACATCGCCATGTAGAGATACGCTCAAAGTGCTGGTCAAAAAGTGCCAGGTGAAAGTCACTAATGAAGTCCTAATTGAAGTTTTTTTTAGTTATTGAAGTTGCGCTGAATAACCAAAAAATGACCTTACACGTCCGGCCTATAAAGATTCCCGTTCAAATGTCTAACGCATCACGTTCAAATAGATAGGCAGATAAGCCTTTACTTATCAACACGCATTGGCGACAATTAGATAGGATAAATAAATATCAAACAATAAATTAATTAAAAAAAATTGGTTGCCTGTAAAGTCGGTATACGGGCGAAAGTTTTACGTGACAACGACTTCTCATTGTGAGCGCATAACGTGAGCGGAGCGTAACGCGTAACGCAGTTTCTTGAAGTTTCACCCGGCAAACCAATTTATAAGACGTTGTCACGTCAAAATTACCAACTGATAGATACAATACTAAACGTGTGGAAGCGCGATGGCCATGAAGTGACTTCATTTACGCAAATCATATTACACACAATAATCTTGAACGTATATAGCTAATGCATTGTACCTCACACAATCAACTATGGAGGTGGGCCGTAATTGCATCTACGTGCAATCCCAGTGTAATTATCTTTGGCCACAAGCGTAATAACACGGTGGGAGGCTATTAAACTCCAAGGTAACCGACGTTGTGCTCAATAAGAGGATTCGTGAAACGTAAAGCCAACGTAACGAGTGGCTCTAGGTTTGGTCGTAGAAACTATGTCGCTATCTAGTTATTACATAATCTACTAGTTTCTGCCCGCGGCTTCGTTCGCTACACGTTCTATGGAAACGTTTAAAGATTGTTTATTTCCCATGGGAACTGATTTATGGGATCAAAAGTAGCCATGTGTTATTCCAGGTCCAGGTTTATATATATGCAATTGATGCAATCAAATGCAATTCAAATTCAAATTCATTTATTTTCAAATTACTATGATCCATGATTTGTTAGTAACAGAAATAATTATCTCATAAATTAAATGTTAGTATCTATTCTTACCCTACCTAGTACATTTAATTAAATTTAAATTAAATTAAATCATATAAAATTAAATTGAAACAAATTAAATAAAATGAGATTAAAATAAAATTACATAGAAATTAATTAATTTGAGTCAGACCAAATAAATTATAAATTAAATTAAACTATAAATGCCATGCAAGCAATGTCATTATTAGGTAACAAATATGCATCAATCCATCCATCTATGAAGGAGCTCACTCCGCTCCACTAGGTAAAAAAAACTTATGAATTTTATATCCAAAAGCTGTTTCTATGAACGAAAATCAATTATTATCCTTTTCAGTTTTTGCTTATGATCTAACTATTTTAAGAGCGATCCTTTATCGTTCAAGCAGTTTTTGCAATATGTTTCGCATTAAAGGGTTTTTTAGACCCCACTTAAACAACCATTTACTAAATTAGACGATAAAAAAGTTGTTTTTCTGATGATACAAATATAGCTATCAAGCGCTACCTAATTTAACGTACAAAACTATACGAGGAGTGTATTGAGAACACAACACAGTGTGTGCTCTATCAGTAACAGTCAGAAGTTCTAGTTTCTAGTGTTGGATGACAATGCGTCTCTTGCTCAACACAACTTACCTTACATCGCAGCCGTGTTACTCGTATGGAAATGAGCAGCCTCCCTTAAATTCAGGCTCACTTTCAGTATGACACGATGAATTGTAAGTTATGAATAGTGCAGTTTTATGCAAAGTAAGTGCAGTTTTCTGAAAGTTCTTTTGAGTACTTTTAATTTATGAGCAGTTATTTTTAGGGTTGTTTGTAGTTTTTGGTTTACCAGCCTCTCTCAGCACTGACTTTGATGCTGAACTGTTTTACCGAATTCCGTTTATGATTGTAACTTTTTATTTAAACACTCTTCCAAAAACTGAATGGTGGTAAAAGTATTGACGACCTCTGTAGCGCAGCGGGCGAAGGTCTGCTTATGAGGAAGGTTGCTGGTTCGGTTCCTGCCTCGAGACAATTTTTTTTATGTCTATTCCGGGTGTTTTCTATGTTTTTATGATAAATAATATCCGTTTTGTAATTTTTTAAGTTATTGAGAAATACCGAACTTCATTCATACTAACTGCTCCACACAGCTGTTGTGTGCGCCGCACAGGAGTTTCGTTAAAACATGTTATGAAAAACATCGTTCGAAAAAACATGTTATGAAATGAAATGAAATGAAATTTGTTTATTTCTCTTAATCCACAATAAAGCCAAACATTGGAAATTAAAAGCACTTAATACTAAATAAATACAAACATATTATCAGTGAAAAATTATGTTACAATAAGTTGCTTTAATATAAATACATGCATGAGTAACAATTTTATTGTATCAGAGAAATGGCCCATAGCTCAGCTTAATGCTCCAGCATGTCGCCAGCATGTTACGGCTGTGCTGAGTCACACATATGTGTGTTTTCTATCCCGCTGCGCAAGTGCGGATTTGTTTTTTTTTGTTTTGAACTTTTTGTAAAAGAACACATACGGCGTGTTTTCAGCAGTCAAAGTGCAGCTCTGCTTAACTTAAAAAGGGGCTAAATGATGCGGTGTGTATTGTCCAGTATTATTTATTTATCATATTCATGTTACGAGTGACAATTAGGCAAGAGCCCTACCCTGTAATCCCTACCTGAATGAAACCGGGCATTCGACCTTGACCCAAACATCTCTAATAAAAGAGCTTAACCGTATGACAGGTTAAGATAATGAGATAAGCCCAAGCGTACTTGGACTGATGCTGAGGGTCCACGTCGGTCAAGTTCACATCTGAGGCCTGTGACCTCATTAGAAAGAAAGAAAGAAAATACATTTGTTTGGACTATACATAACACAACACATTACAATCATATATACATACAATGAACACAGGATTAAAGAGAAAGGAAACACAACAAAGAAAAGAAAACAGATACTAATTAGATATACACACACAGATACAATTAGATCATTGCGGTTTTTTTGCACTTTTCATGTGGAACAATAGATTTGGGCAGGTTTTTACATCGTAGTGGATGGTATTTTTGCTGTTTATCAGTGAAATATCGGGCTACTTTTTTATTTCATGATTTTCATAAAAGAAAAAGTTAGCCATGCCTTTATTAGGTTGGTACCTACGTCAGGAGTATTTAGGAGATTGTTTATGTTTGTGAACGTATGAAACATATGTAACTTTTAACCTCGAACCCCTCTTTTTCGGAAACCGCTAAAAAAACCGGAACCGTCGGAAACCGTCGTTTTACGTCTAGCGATAGAATGCTTTTGCTTAGGTTCATTCGGGTTAATTTTTCTGAAAGCTATTGAAACAAGCTATAAAACTAGGTATAATGGTTTTGTATTTATTTTATTTACGCAGACCTTTCTTTCATGAAGCTCAAACCAAAATATTTTGAAGTGGTACATACTATGTCCTGCTTCGATGTTTAGGGGTTAATGGCTCGCCAAACTCATATTTACGAATAGATCAATCTACCTATACTGTAACTTCTTCACGTGATCAAGCACCCTTTCATGCTCCGCTGCCAAAGTGGTATTAGCGCGAACAATAGTAATGGGACCATACAATACAATTTTCTCGTCGTTCATACAATAATCTTCTACGCTAAGCTTAAAGGTATTATACTGAAATCAGTCGCAGTGATTCGTAGCAAGCTTCAGTGGAAACGGTAGATTTCACGTGACCTATAAACGAACACACTCGTGTCCTCGTATGAAAATGATCCTTCGGAGCAAGGTTGTTAGGGGTAGTTCTCCCCGGCAAGGTGGTGAGTTGCGTCGTTTCCTCGTGTGGAGTTGCGTGCCGGTGGCGGCAGCAGCGTACGCATGCTCGGCCCGCGCCCCCGCGCTCCACCGCCCCGCCGCCGGGAACATGGCGGCGCAACATGGCCGCCGGGCAGCCGCAGGATGCTCTGTCACGGTGCTCTTGTCCGAAACGGCGTTGACACGATTTCCTGGCGCGCTCTACACCTTGACACGCACAGCCGCACAGAAAGCGCCGGTGTGATCGATTTATCGCTTGCGGTGAGCCCCCGCCGCCACCGATGCGAAACGCGCGTGCAACAAGTGACAGCATTTCAATTTTGTCATAAATAAATGGGTATCCATTATCATACCGTAGAGGTGATGTGATTATAGGTCACTCTTAAATATAGAACGTGCCCTTTCGGCCGTTGGCGGCGCGGGTGAGCCGAGCAGTGAGTGAGGTCGGCGCTCGTTCCCCGCGCCGCGACGCGCAACGTCAACAACACCGGCGACGCGTCAGCGCGACACGCATCCGATCGCATATTTGCGTGAATAACATCAACAAGCACGTCAGTTGCGGCGTCGGACACCCGCGCGCTCACCGCTGCAACGCGGCGCGAGATGACCCCCGCGAATGTTCATCGTACGCGATACACAATAAGCTCGTCAATCTCTGTCAATGGTTGATTAATTTTTGCCTAATCGAATCGATAATTGCGATCTAAAGTGGATGCGCGCGGTTACCCACCTATTGACTATCAATAATGACGATAAGTGGAGTGCATCGTTTGTGTTGCGTGTCGAGCCGGCGTCGGGCTCAGTGTAGCGGCGGTCGTGGCGGCGCGTGAACCACGCACGTGGAGCGCTCGTGGCATGCCGGCGCGCGGTGAACACCTGTGAGAAACAGATCTGTGCTGTGAGAGAACGATGACATAAAGTGGTTTCGATGTGTTTGGAAAGCGTGCGTTCAGGGGGAGCGGGTCGATGTCGGTGTCTTCGGGTGGCGAGATAGGGCGGCAGCGGCATGCTTACGTTCGTGTTCGCGGTGTGGTCGGCGGCGCGCGCGCTGGGCTGGTCGCGGCCGGCGCCGGAGCCCGAGGAGCCCGAGGACGAGCCGCCCGTGCTGCCGCGGCTGCGCTCGGCGCGCGCCTCCAGCGACCTCTCCACGCTCAGCACCACCACCACCAGCTCCAGCCAGACCAGCACCGGAGATCACTCCAAGAGGTCCACGCCTCTACCCATACATACAAAACATGCTCATTTTCGTCCCCCTTTACCTGGCCAAATTCTCCAAAAAATATTCGTCTTATGGTTGCTCTTCCTAGATACAATGTGCTACTCTGGGAACTTTATGTATGCGTTTTTGTTTTATATAACGCACTGATAATCTTTGATTAATCTTTTATCTCATCGTTGCGTAATTTTATTAAATAACACATAATTATCGCATCATAAATTTATAAGTATAGGCACATCAAAGCTAATTTTATAGATAAATTAATTCAATTCATAAATAACGCAAGATAAGATAGCAAATCCATTATGTTTCTTATTGTAATCTTGGCTATTTTATGACTCTGCTCAAACTATGGTATTCAATTATGCATTGACGTAGGTAATTGGAACGTGGATTGTTGTCTCGTCAAATCATCATGATAAATTCAATAACGGGTTATTATCGTTACGACTTTTCATTAGTTGAAACCATCCACCACCAGGACCTCCGTAACAAGTTGAACTTCCATATGTAATAATACTTTGTTTCAAGTAGATATTGACCTACGTCCGTCCTTATAGTTTTTTACTTTATTTTGTCGGTTTCCAACTGTCAAGACATCTCGTTTCCTCTAAGCCTGTGCCCCAAGGGAACTACTTGTACTTGAAGCGACTTGTTCTGAACTTCCAGCCAATATAACGGAAAACTCTATTCGTTCTAAAGTCTTCGGATCGGTAATTTGCACACGGGAAATATTATTAACCACCGGGAAATAACTTTCACCGCGACATCAAAGACATCGTTTTATGGCAGTAACGGGTATACCTAATTAT
Source organism: Eupithecia subfuscata (assembly GCA_963564075.1). Classification (NCBI taxonomy): domain Eukaryota; kingdom Metazoa; phylum Arthropoda; class Insecta; order Lepidoptera; family Geometridae; genus Eupithecia; species Eupithecia subfuscata. The sequence continues at coordinate 5,192,100 of OY751103.1, read as the reverse complement.
AAACCTTTTCAAAGATTAAACAGGTTTCCTTCCTTTGAGTCTTTTTAATTTTTCACAGAAGTTTGAATAAAAAATCTTTTATAAATGACTAGCTTCTGCCCGCGGCTTCGCACGCGTTGTTTCTGTGGAAACGTTTTGAGGTTATTTCTATCCCATGGGAATTGATTTATGTGATAAAAAGCCTATGTTTGATTCCAGGGTTAAACTTACCTGTATGCAAAATTTCAGCCTGATCCGTTCAGTAGTTTGGGCGTGAAGAGGTAACAAACATCCATCCATCCATCCAAACTTTCACATTTATAATATTAGTGTGATGTGATTTGAATTCGCTAATAAATAATAATTTTCCTCAATTTTGGACGGTTGGCAATCTTTTTCCGGGCGATCAAATTAAAAATTAATCCGCGATTTAATTATTTATGGGATACTTCTACGTTAGAGGGAAAATTAATAAAATTTTATTCATCCACTGGTATACCTCTCAGATTTTTTTAAAGCGGGTAGAATCTGGCCTGGCGTCAGACTGCTGTCAAAGGGTGCACTCATCCAAAACGAAACACTTTTATTTGTTCCTTTCAACACATTGCTGCAAATGTAGGAAATATAGCAATACCTATGTCGTAATGTAAGGTGTACCTTAAAATATACCTACTGCATTCCCGTTTAGCGACATTTTTTTCAATTTATACAACTACTAGTTTATTCTTTATCAAGGGCGTTTATGCCCGCGGCTTCGCACGCGTTGTTTCCATGAACGTTTAAAGGTGATTTCTATCCCATGGGAACTAATTTATGTTATAAAAAGTAGCCTATGTTTTATTCAAGGCCTAGAATTATCTGTATGTAAAATTACAGCCCGATCCGTTCAGTAGTTTTGGCGTGAAGAAGTAACAAACATCCATCCATATATCCATCCAAACTTTCGCATTTATAAAATTAGTGTGATTATAGTAACTAGTTTTTGCAAAATTGTTCACCTTTATTAAGTAAATCTATTATTTATTGAGGATCAACTAACGACTATGGAACATTTAACGACTATATTATATTCAATATATAACCTACTAGACGATCGCCTCGCGGTTTCACCCGCGTAGTTCCCGTTCCCGTGGGAATTCCGGGATAAAATATAGCCTATGTCACTCCCTGAAAAGTAAGCTTCCTAATGGTGAAAGAATTTTTCAAATCGGTCCAGTTGTTTCACAGCCTATTCAATACAAACAAAGAAACAAACAATACAATCTTTACTCTTTATAATATTAGTATAGACAACAGTAACATCCAATTGAATCATACAATAGAACGAGGATTCGACATGTCATAAATAATTACGGCAAGTGTTTGCAATTTGAACCCTGAATCCTTCGCAATATAATGTACAAATAGAATTTGGCAGAGCATCAAACAATTCTATAAAAATATGTTGTATTCAAATATAACGTGACGACAATCGAGTATTTTCACACTTACAATCTAGGCCAATGTATAAACCTATGACGATGATGATGATTTTGCATACCACGTTCAGGTTTCAAGGTTCCAAATACCTTTCTATACTTTACTACTATTACACTTATAAACCAAATTTCTACTGTAATTTCTTTATTATGACTTTTTTTACAATTAAAATCGCAGAGTAGCAGATAGGATCTATGGAATTTTATTTGCGAAGATCTAGAGCTAGTGCGGCCTTATGCTAAATCAGGTTTGTCCTCGCCAAACGTAAACCTAAACCGAAACATGGACCATAATGTGGCCAACCAAGGCCAAACGGACTCCATCGGTTTGACGCAGAAGAATCTCCTAACCTACCTCTTTTCATCACTCACTGCCTGTTTCTGTATAAGAGATCAAACTAATCAACGGTCAATCTTCTTGTCAAGTGCTTTATTGCGTAAATATTGTACGTATAAGACAATGATTGGTTGACTAGTCCGTGCGCGAATTTGACACGATCGCGAAGCGGTGGCCCATACCTTTTCGAATTCCAAGTATAGTAATAGGCGTTTCCGCTTCACCACCGCGTCAATATCACCCACGTAAGACGCGATGTAACACTCAAATACCAATCGCTAGATTTGCATTTTCGAACGCTAAATGCAGTTTTCTGTTTACAAGCACCTGTTAAATCATTGAACAGCGATCAACCAATCAGCGTTCGAGAAACTGGCTATCACCTTCATATTATCATCTAAATCATCAATAACATGGTTAGGTTTTCATGGTTATATGTATTATGGTTTATACGTCTGGCTGGTGCTGACGTGGTATGCGTATGGGCAGGTGGAGCGAAGCGCCGCGTCGGTGGAGCGCGCGGGGGGCGGCGCCCCGACGCCTGCTCCGAAGGACGCCCATGTCGGCCCGGAGAAGAACCACGGGCAGGTAGCTAACACGAGAAGAAAATAATATATCTACTTTTCTTTTTGCTACGGTGTCGTAGCGTTTGCTACATCGTAGCAGTCGTAGCAAAGTGTGTGCCATCATCGTAATTTTTAATTGAGACGATCGGATGTCCCAATTGTTTTTGTTCTTTATAACTGGCACGAGATAAAACTGCGTACTAAAATGCATTTCTTCTATCATATTTCAGGCGAGAAGCTAGTTTGAAAGAAAGAAATATTGAGAGAAAATGAGAAAAAATATTGAGAAAATGAAAATACAGAGAAAGTAAACATAACATTTTGCAGGAGTTAAACCGTTTTTGAGTTGTTTCAACTCTGATGTAATTTAATATGTAAAGCTACCAATTAAAAGCTTTCTGCAACATTGTAAATGGATATGCGTGCCTTCAATTTACAAACAACAATAATACTCATAAGCTTGTTCGTCAACGTTTTAATTACCTATTTGAGTAAAAACATATAGTTTGGAGCTACATAGTTATGTTTTAAAATATTTACTCGCAACATGAACATTAAACTATACCTGTAACAAAAATATGAAATACAAGGCAAAACTATTTGTTTTAGACCGAACAAATGTAAACACAGTTTTGAATACACACGCTTTGTTCTCGAATAAAATAAAAGCTTGTTGGTTTGTCCACTAGTTTCAATGATGTTTTCCACAAATTATTTCCTGTGTTAATATCAAAAACTAGTAGAATTTATACAATTATTTTGTTGCTTTTTGACTTTCAAAATCTATGTGCTGCGCTTCTAAAAAAACACATTCCAATATATTAAGCAAATCCATTAAATAATGTTTGCAGTGAAGGTTACCCTTGTTCACTGGATACAAAAACGTTGCTGATACAGAGCGAAACCCTTCTCCTATTACTTTTCATCACGGCCCACTCAGTGGAATATCGGATAGTTTGAAAGGTTAAAAAGGCGAATATTTTAGCAAAGAGATGTCGATCACCGAAGGGTCAGACTTCGGCCTTCGTGACACGTTTCAACTCAGGTCACATCACACTCTGCAACTTTGGGAATCACATTATTTGCCCGGCCGCTCTCGTGACACATTCTCCTCCTTTTACCTAACATTGCCTTCATTAATATGATAAACTGATCTGTTTTAACTTGTTTATTGTTTGAAGGAAAACTACACCACCCGCCGGTTATTACCTACGCTAATTTAAATATTCAAAGATCAAATATCTTGTAAAATAGTTCGGTCTCTTGACTTTAAATAAATGAACACTTTATTGTTATCGTAAATAATATACTTAAAAAGTACAAAAGGGTTCCTATCTGTACTATTATCGATTAAGATAAGCTGAAAGAGATTTCTCCCTGGCAACCTTTAGCAAGGGAATATTTGATCACTGGTAATAATAAGTTACAGCTGATCGGCTTATGAACAATCGGCTGTTAGAATGATCGATTCCTTGTCGAAATTATCCCATAGTAGTATTTATAAATTTTAATGTGTGAGATTTTTTTAATAAGCTAACTGCAAATTACGTGTGAAATGTACGAGACAATGTACGAGATATCCGGGTTGTACTAAATTTTAAAAAGACCTTCAATTTACCAAAGTTTAGCTTGCGAAATAGTGGCAAGTAAAAAACACTGCTCAGTATCGTTTCAAAAGATTGAGAAAGAAGGTATTTTTAATAATTTTTCTGGTTTTCAATCGTGGATAGATTCAAAATAGGGCAACTGCCGGTATGGAGCAGCTTTGAAGCATTACTTTTAAGACCTCATAAACTATCACAATGTTGGCTCAGGTATAAAACTATCATTATTATTTTCATAAATCAGAATGAAACGTAAACTCAACGTCTTGAATCTTGAAAGATGTAAAAATACTTATATAAATAAATAATGCTGGACAATTCCCACGCCGTCATATAGCCCCAAGATATGCAGAGCTGATGACGATGATGAAGTAATGATGACGCTTTCAATCAGAGATGTACAAGCGAAGTAGGTACCTAATATTCATAGTTACTACCTCACACATGCTTGTTATACCCAACTATTGGGTATTTATTTATTTTATTTTATTATAACAATGTTCAGGAAATTAACAGCTAACTTAATGAGTAGGTATGTAACCTCTATTCACAAAGAAAATTATACTTGTGTTTACAATTAAAACAATTGAGCTAACTGCAGACTGTTGCAAACAGTCTACAGGTAGCTCAACTGATCCATATCAATACCAGTCGGAAGCGTCCCCAAGACGCTGGCTGCATTGCCACGCTGCTGTACGGCAATGCTGATGCGCTGTGCCAGATACTCACCAGCTCTCGGGTCACGCGTCACGCGTCGTTTCGACCAGACGCTCTGATAGTTTTTTTTAAATTAAATTAAATAAATAAAAAAAAAATTATTTTTTTTCCGTATGTGACTAAATATTGAAGGCTAATTAAAAATTTCCACAAAAAGCCACTGAAAATGATACTAAACAAAGTTACAGGACGACTACTTGGTTAACATATTATCTTAAAGTTTGTTTACAGATAGGTGATAAATTCCTACCAATTTTGGTTTATTATATGACTTAAGAAAATAATTAAATAAGAACATGTACTAAAAATCTACCACTCATGAGGTAGATCTGTTTTTACCTGTTTATTGTTTGAAGTAAAACTACACTACCAGCCGGTTATTTGCACCTGCAAAATATAAAAATATAAAAAAATGCAAAATATAAAAAAAAAGTAATGTATTTTTAACGCTAATTTAAATATTCAAAAATCAAAACTCTTGTGAACTAGTTCTGTGTCTTGCCGAATTGACTTTGAATAAATAAACATTTTATTGTTCTCAAAAATAATATAGGTAAGTAATAGAAAAGTACAAAAGGTGGCTTTCCATCAGAGATGGAAAAGCGAAGTAGGTAGATAATACTCGTAGCTACTACCTGGGGTAAATTATTAGGTATACCTACTCAGCAGTTGGGTAACCTAGTAAATAATTTACCCATTATGTATTTATTTACTACGTACCAACAGTAACCTAGCTACATACCAGCATTATTGAGAAGGTAGGTATTAGGTAGTAAAATAAATGGTAAGCCAGATCAAAATATGCGGAAAAGCAATAGAAAAATGATTTACTTTCAGTGTGAATGAAATCAAATTTTCAATTAAAATCAGTACATTTACGTTTCTCGGTACGTGTTACAAAAACTTACCTACTTAAATTATAACAATGTGTATGTTAAAAAAGCTTTGTAACCAAAACCTACACTGAACAGCTTGATTTATTTGCAGTAAGACTTCCCAAAGTTTTTATTATGCCTTTAACTACCTTATCCCAAAATTACTGTTACAATAAAATAATAATCTACCAATAATGTACGAACGCCTTATTACCTCAACTTACATAATTTGGTAGATATAAGTACTCAAAAAAACCTCATATTTTATTGTTTCTTGCCCTTTTCACTGGACATGACAATCTATGTTTCCAAATGAATGTCTAATCTATGAACAAAGACTTTGGTCTTGGTATTATAATGATTAGATTATAATCAATTTATCTATTATAATCAATCTATAACTATATGAATCTTCGACCGTCACTACATCTTTTGCACGTGAGTTATTGATTGACGTAAAACCGATTTTAATTTTGTTGTGTAATGATTTTAGCTCACCGACCTACTTTTGCACTCTTCAGAAAGCTCGTGTTTATAATAAATCGGGCATTTTTTTCTTATAAGTGCCCTCTAACGGCAGACTACGGGTACTTTCATATGTTTGCTGCAAAGAGCGCGGGTAGAGTAAATTTATACAAACTCTACCTGCGCGATGCCTGGGTTGTCGTACAGATGTCGCTAGTATGCGGCTTTAAATAAATTCATCATGGGAAATTTCTGGCATATTTTGCTTTTTCTATTCTTGAACAAGTATGCCAAAGAGATTTCATGATGTATCCTTCTAGTTTTATTTAAGACTCTGCTCTCTATGTACACATCTGCACTCCCTGGGAATTAATCAGTTCTATTCCATTTCAATAGAAAAAGACGAGACTAGGTACTAGAAATCTAGAGCAGGAAAAGAAATCCTTTATTTGGTCTCCTACTTTACTAATCAATCAACGCAATTCTTGCGCACTGGGTTTGGTCACGTTAACATTACATAAATATCCATTTATGTAATGTAATGTTTAAGTACATACAATAATCTATTAGTTATCTCTAGTACCCATAACATAAGCTCTGCTCACTTTGGGGCAAGATGATGCTGTGTGGATTTGTCCAGCAATTTATTTATTTATCTATTTGTTCTAGCTTCGATGTGGAGAACGGCGGGGCAGGTGCGGCGGGCGCGCGTTCGCCGCTCGAGGGCGGGTCGCCGTCCACCGCCCTGGTGCTCCAGGCTCTGCCGCAGCGCCGCGAGTCCTTCCTCTACCGCTCCGATTCAGACTTCGAGATGTCGCCCAAGTCTATGTCGAGGAACAGCTCGATTGCCAGCGAAAGGTAAGTTCGATTAACTTGTGGAACTTGCGGACTCGACACACTGAAGCTGCAACACCGCCGACGCAACCCGGTGACTTTTAGGTGTACGGATATTACCTCGCCGATAGTGTTTTGTCTACTTGGAAACCGCTGACATGCCACCGACTAATCAAATTCAACCAAAGATATAAGCTAGGTCCAATTTCACCGTTGCCATTGTAAAGAAAAACTCAGCTTAGCGCTCGCAAACGAGTTCAGCGCATAGTGCACGTTGATTCAAGCTGAATTTTTAACAAATGATGAAATTGAACCAGCTAAATTTGTTAAGCCGCCGGGCTGAGTCAGCAGGCAGGTGACATTGGTGTGTAGACTCCATAGATGTGATGTTTCTAGCTACAGTGGATGGGTAATGGGTGTGCAACTATTGCGTATTGGTGAAGGTTACATAGTCGAGTACATAAATAAAACTTACTTTTAGATGAGGTGATATTTTTAGCTACGTATGGTTGGGTCGGAAATTCATTGTTCATTTTTAGCTATCGTGGATGGGATGGATAATTGTAATGGTGAAGGCTATTTTAGTTTAATGATTGCCTACTACACTCTATACTTTATCATTTATTGTATACTATATAGTATAATATGTAAGTATTGTGACATTTACCTACGTCTGCACAGTTTATGTATCTCTGATTTACCTACCTATTCAGTTGATCCAGTCTTCCTTTTTATCGTTCCTTAATTTAATTTTAGTAAACTGACACCGAAGAGTACATATAAAAAGTTCAAGAAAATGGATTAGACACAGCTGTGTGCAGAAACAAAATAAAACATACTTCGACGACAAATAATTTCCATCATCAATACCACTCGGAAAAAGAGAAAAAACTCATTGATTACATCATACACGTAGAACCTAGAGATTAATTAATAAAACTAGTATAAATACTAATCTATAATAACCGTGATACATTATATACAATTATAACTAACCATTTTAACTCACTACAACACCGTAACAGTAAAGCACTGACGACATTTAATTTTACAGTAGTTTTTGCATAGAATTTATAAAGGATACATATTTGTTTATCACTACAATGATAAGTTTTTACAAACACGTTTTATGGTTTATTTCTTTACGTATAACAACGTCAGCTAATAAATACGATGTACATATAGATTAGATAAGGTATTTACATAGGCAATTCACATAGGTATCTTTTTTAAATGATTAGAATACACAATTTTTTTTTGTTGACTTAAAGGATCTTGTTTTTACTTTCGAAGATTATAATTTAAACCAACCAGAATATACCGAAACATTTGGGTTTTATTATTTTTCATTCCACAACAAGGCAATAGTTTATTGATGATGATATTTGTGATGCCGATCTTTATCGTTGGTATTTTAAAATAGCCTTACATTGTGGCAACTCATGAAACAAAAACTCGTGAAAACCTGAGATAGCCAACCTTAATTTTCATCTCTGTGATACCTAAGCCGGTACTCCCAGTAACCTGAATATGTCAGTTAATATATTCCCAAGGTATAGTTGAGTTGAAAACAAATTAATTACCTTTCCTATCGTACCATGTAAACTAACACAGACCGACCTCAATATCAGCCCCTTAAAGTTAATTTATAATTTTCATATATGTATCTAAAAACGATTAAACCAACTGATAGAAACGAAACGAAACGACTTTAAACTTTATATTTATCACATTATTTATTTTATTCATATTATACATTTCGCGTTCGATACGTAGGTAAAGATACTCACGTTAATTATGGTTGTCACGTACTGCATCAACATACATTATTGTACCTAACCTACACCGGAACACCGATCAAAGTAAGCTGCATTGTTTATTTATCTAAGGCCGTCTAAATGTTGTGTACAATTAACAAGTAGAGCTTACTCACACAGCCGTTGGGACAGCATGCGTATTTAATGGTGAAGACTTTGCCTCCTCGGAAGAGCTTGGGAGGCAGGTTATTGTTACACTCACAGAAATGTATTAGAACCAGGAGTCTACTCGGAATATAAAAACTGATGTTTTTGTTTCGTATTCGTGCAAAACCTCTTAGGTCACCTGCATAACGTATCATTTGCACGAAAACTAATCAGAAACTTCGATTTTCGTTTAACGAGGGCCCTTGCGTGCCCAAAGCTGGAGCTTTGGCGCCTGTTTTGGTCAGGCTGTCGTCCGCTCTCGAACGTTCTGCCTAATACGTTTCTGTGGTTACACTCTATGCAAGCCTCACAGTACACTGCACAATATCTTTCGGTGTGAGCTAACCCCCTCCCGCGACCTCGCCCGCTAAGTGGTATTTGTCCTCTGGATCTGCGAGGTCCGTTCTTTCTTTCTTCTCCATAATTTTTAATTGCTTGCAGATTCAAGGAGGCTGAGGCGGCTCAACTGGATAGAGCGTACGTACATTTAATTCTGCACGGTTGTTATGCACGACGTTTCTATTTCCCAGCTTTATTCCTATATTCGCTTTTCGTGTGTGGTAACTGCTTTTGCGTGACTTTTTTTCCATTTTGGTAAATAATAATGTAGCTGTTTAAAATATAAGTCGGTTGTAGATAAAACGTTTCTACTTTTCATTGGATAGAAATCATTTTCAACTCGTATAAAGGATCGGATAATAACCTTTTCGATCACCTTGATTATACATGTCATGTTCTTCAACTTCATACCATTACTAAAATAATCTAATTTATCTTTAAATTAAATTAGTTGCAAAGTTAATCTAGCCAACGCAATATTCTGATTGCCAATAGAGCTTGTCAATATTTAATCTAAAAAGTTGTCCCTGGTAATTAGTTTCTACGCTGTTTTAAAAACATAAATTACATTTGACGTGGTAGAACTACGGCCAGTTTGTGTTTTTCATTGGATTCTAAACGTGATTCGTTGACGCACCTTTTCCTAGTAGGTTCTTGGCACGTAAGCTATACGAAACACCTCACCTCCTTTATTTCAAACACTGTTGAAATCACGAAGAGTTTGTTCCTTATAACCCCCCCCCCCCCCCCCCCAATTTTCTCTACAATCACATAATTTTTATTCAGTTCCTTTTTAAATCATACAGCAGAATAAATATTTCGATTTCTCTTTGCCTCATTGTGAAGTAGATTTTTACAAAATTTAGTAGGAACGTACACGTTATAAAGTGTCATCATCATCATCAACCTATATTAGTCCACCGCTGGACATAGGCCGTTATAAACACTTTATCACTTTAGATAGCTATTCAAAAACATAAAGTTCTGAATACCTTCAACTGATCCTAATAACTGATCCGAAGAAGTCTATTATTTTCTTCTAACGAGTAACTGGAAGCTCGTACAAATTTGAGTACTTAATTACAATTGATTGAATTGATGATTTAATAACAATGCCCTTAATAGGCTTCAATTATGAATGACGTTAGTAGTCCATCGAGAACCTAAATGTAAGAACACATACGTGTGCCAGTAAATTTACCGAATTCATCATTCATTTGTCATCATCAGCGCATCTAAGTCCGCTGCTGAACAAAAGCCTGCCCCAAACGACGCTGAAAGACGGTCCTGAGCTGCCGAAGATAATCATATTTATTTACCGAACACGTGGACAACATTTCTCTATTTTCCTCGGGTACATTAGGTTCTAAGTTTCTCTGAAGGATAGGATTCGTAATGAATACATCCAGCAGTGAACCAAAGTTATCGACATAGCTCAAAGAATTAGAAAGCTGAAGTGGCAGTGGGCCGGCTATATCTCGCGAAGAACCGACAACCGCTGGGGTAAACGTGTTCTTGAGTGGAGACCACGACTCGGCAAAGGTAGTGTAGGACGCCCTCCGGCCAGGTGGGATGACGATCTGCGAAAGACTGCAGGCAGATGTTGGATGCGGCAAGCTGGAGACAGGGCGCTATGGCGCTCATTAGGGGAGGCCTATGTCCAGCAGTGGACTAATATAGGCTGATGATGATGATGATGACATTAGGTTCCTTGAAGAAAATAAAGAGTTCAAAGTTTAACAGGTAGGAAAAAAATACTAGTAAAGAATAGAAACAAATTAAACCAAGTATTTACAATTGAAACACTTCAGCTAACTACAGATTGTTGCAAACAATCTAATGGTAGTTCAACTGATCGATATTAATACCGTATGCAATGCATGCAGTATATGAATGCTTTGATGGTCAAACCATTGATCTGGGGTCACGGTAGATCCCCTGAGAAGACGAGCCGAAAAGGTCTGGTCATGTGCAGGTGTCGCGCAACATTTCCAAAAACTGATTATCAATGTAAGCGGGCTAACTACGAACCTAGTTTGTGTTGGAAGAACACCAACGTTTCATCCCTTAACGAGGGACTTAATCAGGGTGAGTTAAGGGATGAAACGTTGCTGTTCTTCCAACACAAACTAGGTTCGTAGGTTACCCACTTACATTTATAATGAATTCGTCAAACTACGAAAGTTTTTATAGTAAAGTTCCAAGAACTGTTTCTTGGAATAGTTTTTTTACTTTTATAATAAAGGACAGTAGGGCTTTTAGAGCTACGGTTTGTAGAGTTAAGCCTTATGTAGTTATGTAGATTAAAGGGCTTTGGTTTTCGTGAGATTTCATAACTAAACAGTGAAAGCGCTGTCAGTTTGCGAGTCTTGGTAAGTACTTGACTAGTGCTTGGTAGGATTTATTAGAAATCAAATATAATTCTACTTTTGTCAATATCAACGCCGAAAGGAGCAAATCGATTTTTGTCCAAAAATCTGCTTAATTTTATTTCCTACATTGTTCAGTCGGGTACTGACCGGTGTTTCGGGCTGTAATATACCATTCGCAGCGAGCATGGTACGTTACCGTAGCCGTGTGGTACCGTAGCCGTGTGGTGCCGGCTTAGCACCACCCCAACTCTTCCCGCGGGTGTTGTAAGAGGCGACTAAGGGAAATCCACCGGCTGGGCAGCAGCGCCCCCTGCAGAACAATTCTACCACCGAACTGCGATCCCCAACCCGCATGCCCAGCGTGGGGATTACGGGCATTAACCCCCAAGAGATAACAGCTAATAAGGCACTTATCAGGGGGAGGCCTGTGTTCACCAGTGGATTAATATAGGGTGTTGAGGATGGTACATTACACCATGTGTTAAACACATGGTGTAATCCGCCTCGTTGCTCGTTGCGAGAGCCTTCTTTCCCCGTACTGACTGCACTGTGCAACACCTCGCTGTGTAACGTTACATGACGCCCAGTAACGCCGGTCAGTACCCACCTTTAGAGTATTTTAGAACGAATATGCTAATTTCAATTTACAATAGCATCCATTTTGAATGTAAGCGGGTTAACTACGAACGTTATTGTGTTGGAAGAACACCCGCTTATATCCGAATTCGTCAATCTACTAGTAGATAGATAGATACCTATATCATTTATTCATAAAAAACATTACATAGGTTGGTTAGTAATGCCATAAAGCCTATGTTAGGTTTGTCTAGGCAATGAGTTCTCATCTATTTTACTTACGATCTCTTATCACTACTGTTGGATAACATGTAATTTAACTTGCCTAAATATACATTGTAGGCAAAAAGTATTTATAGTATAATACCAATACCATCATTATAATTAAGCGACTAACTTCACCGTCTCCACAATCTATTATTACGTAACATGGGCGTAGGAGGCTTCCGTGGCCACCCACACTCATTTCCATATCGTAGTACGTATGCACAGCAACGATAACTTGCATTATTATAAATTTATCATCTCTTGGAAGCAGCTAGTGTCTATTTTAAATCTAACTATAAATAGGCAAGCATTCTCTTTCCACATATAGATAGGTTTCTAATACTTTAGTAGAAACACAAATATCAGTAAAAAAGTGTGAAAGAATGAGACTGTGACAGCCTATTCCTTGGTGGATAATATTTATTTAATTTTGGTGCTCTAGTAATAGGCGTACCTTGGCATGCAGTTCTACCTAGCCAGGCCATCTTGAACGATACCTACAAAAATCTAGACAACCCGCAGAAATCTGTAAAATTTAGGAACCTGTATGTAGGGACAAAAAGGGTACAAAAATACTACGAATATAGGTAGAGTAGGTTTTTACAAAAATATTATGGCTTCAAACAGCCCCCAAAGGCATAATACGAGATAATCATTACCATTTTTTGTATGAACGTAAACAAACGAGAAAATGCCATAAAAAAAATAAAAGCCATGATTTTCTTTAATATCCTAGTCCCATGAGTAGAGCAGCACAACGATAAACACAAAGTAGTCAAGGTTATGTGCAAATTACGCATTATTCGAATGTACGTACTTTTACTATGCCCATGGTACCACAAAAGTTTTAAACCTGACCTTCGAAAGATGACTAGTAACTTTAGTAACAAAGGAAAATGTATCACATTCAACCAAGCAAACAAAAAATGGGAATGGAAATTTCAGTTGTAGGTACTTTTACTTTTTTAAGTGACCTTGAAAACCAGTCACTATGGTACTAACGGTATGCTGTGAATGAGCTCTACTTTGACCATTCAATCATCAGCTCAAAGGCTTGCACCATATTTGAATCATTCTTATAGAGCAAGCAATCGATACAGCGGCGGCGCGGCGGCAGTGGCACATGTTGCGTTGATCTTGTTAACATTTCGATGAAACCATCAGGCTTTCGACGGAGCATCGCATTTTTGAACACCAGACAATGATCGCTGCTTCCCATGATTTCGACGTCGATCATTGATTACCGGCGCCCAGCGTCTCACCAGTCCCATTAGCGCCAAATTTATCCTCGGGTGGAGTCGCGAAAAGTCGGCGCGGCGGCGGCGGCGGGCGGAGCAAGCGGGAGCGCGCGCCCCGAGCGTCCTCGCCTCGCTTCCATTGATAGTCCGCGCGGGCTGCGGGCGACACGCGTCGCCACCTTCCATGACCAGCGGCACGCGATGCACCGAGCCTTAATAACCCCTCAAACGCCGCTCACCTGGGACAGTTAAAATGTGACTTAAAATTACTGTGCTCTTCCGTACCGTGAAGTGTTCCAATCGAAGCATTGACCGTCGAATATCTCGGCAAGTGTCACCGTGAGACAGTGTCGAGGTCGTTCACTGATCTGACAGGTTGGCCCTGGTGGCCACCGCAGCACGCGATTGTTGACCGGCCTGGGTGTTTGTGGATTAGGCCTATCATTTTTCTTACAACATTTTATGGATTATCCATTAACCGCTGGTGATACATTGTGATATTCAATGTAAATACGAGTCCCACTCAAGTATACAAAATTGTTATTGATAAGAGCGTCCGATGATAGAATAGATAATGATAACCGACCGCATGTATGAACGTCGATGCTAGTAGAACTCCACCGAGCGGAGTATATAAATTTGATTTGTATTGACTTTGCGCAGTGACGTCGTAATTACGAGAGAGTCTCGTTTACCTTGAAACGTAAACAGAGAGCATATTATTATTGAGTGCGAGAGATCCAGCTGGCTCTGGGATATTAACACGATGAGCGCGTCGTGAGCGGCGCATAGTTTTGGGAGTCGAGTTAGTGTGCACAAAGAGATGCAGCGTTCGGGGTCGCAGACGGACCGCATGGTGGTCGGTGGGGGGTCGCCGTTCATCGCCAAGAGCTCAGCGTCGGAGCACAGCATGTCGACCGGCGTGGCGAGCGGTGGCGGCGGTGGCGGCTCGTTGCCGCGCACACTCAGCACCAGCGTGCTGCGCATCAAGAACAGATCCACCTTCTGGGAGAAGTTCTGGGACGAGCGCACCAAGAGAGACTAGTGAGTGATGCTCTTCCACTTATAAGTTCATAAAATATGGATGCTAGCTAAAACTGCTTCTATAAAATGGAATGAAACGGGAGGGTTTATAGAGTATTTTACGAGCTATCTTTGAGCCGAAAAGTCCCTCTCTACTTTTCTCTGGAAGCACCTCGTACACCTTAGGTTTTATTATATATGGAACCGACCGTTTTGATCTAACTAAAATAGCTTACTGATGCTTTCATATTAATACGTTTTTTCCGTGAAAAGGTCTGTGAAATCCTTAAAGAGGGTCACAATAAAGCTTTCAGTTTCATCATACGCCTATTTTACGAGCATATTGAAATATATATTCGATGTAGATAGGTACTTGTAATATTAAAACCTTGTACGATGGTAGGTATTGAGAAAATAACCGACTGTTGTTCCATTTCGAACAATTCATAGCAATATTCTGAGGAATTCCTCTGGGACGTGCTTTCCACAGATAAGAATAAATCTAACAATACAGGTTCTTTCAGCGATGGCACAAACAGCTCCTTACTCAACTAAAGAGAGAGCTAACTCATTCTCTTAATAGCTATTTGTCTCTGTGATTAATACTTAGCTTGCTACGATATACGATCATTTGAAGAAGGTACATACTCGTACTACAAATACATCATATAAGCATATCTATAGGATGGACACGAACTAGACTACAAATATATGTAGGTACAGAACTGACTTTATTCCTCAATAACTAAAATTGAAAAATAATGAAATCAGACTACTTTAAAGTGGTAAAATCAGGCCACAAAGTGATAACGTCATTTGGTTTTAGGGATCGGACCGACATAATCAGATCAGGTAGCGAAATAACAGAACAAGTATTCGCAGAACCTTATTGGCATGGCAATGAAAAGGTAGCATTACCGGGCGAGCTGGTTTTAAAAATAGATGCTGGGCTGATAGCCGCCCTTAGTATCACTTAGAGGTAGGAGGCTTCCGCAAAGAGGCTTTTCATCCTTTGAATCGAATTATGGACATGGCTCAAAGACTGTCATAACAATACGTTGAATGTGTGAGAACTGGAGAGTTGAATAGGGATCGAATTCATGATTTATATAAGTTATGTTAACTAAAAGGACAACAATGAGCAAGCAAACTTCAATATTGATATAAATACGCGAGCAGAACAACCATTGTTTGTATTTTTAGTGACTCGACGTCATTCACGGAAAAAGTGTAAGGAAAAATGGCAATCAAACCAAATCTACTGAACTGGTGTAGGGGTTTGAAACAGCATGAAACAAAATCTCCAATAATCCCAAATACAGAAGTAAAGAACCAATTATTCCAAGCAAACATTTTCTAATTTCGTTGATAAATTTAAGTCACTTGAAATTAAGATTGAATATCCATAAATTATGATAGTATCTGAGTACTTGATAAATAAGAACAAAGGACAATATAATTTCTAGCAATAGCTAGTTAAAATTTGAATCGCTAATTATTAAAACGAAGCCTGCCATTTTTCGAAGCCAATTAAAATTGAACGGCAAAAAGTTGCTGAAACATCTGGCTATTGATTCGTGGAACTAACTGTTTTAATGTGGTAAGAGCAGGTATCAAGAGCGCTCGAATCTATGCAAACAACCCTAGAGGACCACCCTGTACCTTCGACCCCATACAAAACAGCTATAAGTACTTACCAACCCGGTAGAATTATCCGGGGATTGATTTACATGTTAGGTTAGGTCTATTTTAATTTAAAAAAATTGATCTTTTGTAAGTGTAGAGATGGTGAGAGAACATGTGCTTCTTTTACGTTCGTAAACAATTTCTACATAATTGTGTTTGTGAGGAGAGAAGGAGGAAACAATTTATATGTTGTTGTTGTTTCTTTGTCTAGGAAAAGTGACTGTTATCTTAAAGATAGTTTTTCGCTGAGGAAAGTGATAATTGAAAATTCTAGTTGTAATTTGTCTTTATTAATTGCAATTTTATTAAAATAAATGACTTCTCACCTTCACCGCCGCCGGCGGATACCTTGAACGATGCTTCACTCATAGAATCACCTTAGAGTTTTTTGCTCACAAAGACTATCTACGTCATCTCAAACCACTGACTTATAATGCAGTCCATTATGAACTGCCTAGGTAATAATTAATATCATGGAAACAAAACAAGTCCCTCTTGTTTCCTTGGCTGTTACCCACGTTGTTATTATGTTGTTTATATAAATAGCTAGTTGGCTACGTCATCATGTAATTGACAATAAATTATAGTGGTGCACACTCAACTATCATTCTCGTTGAAAGGAAAACAAATTATGAAGTCAAAAAAAAAAAATTATTGTTTTGAAAAATGGAAAGGAAAGAGCACAAGATACAAACATAACCTGGCGCTATTTGTATTTTTTGTTTATTCCATCGTAGATACACTTAATGTTACACTTTAAGTCGTTATATTCTATACTAGCTGCGCCCCGCGGCTTCGCCCCCGTGGAAATTTATGTTTCCAACTTTCTTAATTTTTTCTTTCATAAGAACCTTCTCCTGACAATAACAAACACAACAACGAAAGAATTAGCGAAATCGGTCCAGCCGTTCACGCGTGATGCCGTGACCAAGGAAAACGGGTTTCATTTTTATATATATAGATATATTTAAGTACTATTTTAACAATAACACACATAGGTACTTCGTTAAAGGAAACACCTTAAGGTAAAAAGGTAAAAAAAAAACAGACAGACATGACTGAAAAATTAAATTAAATTATTAGTCAGAATCAAATAAATTAATTAAAGGGTGAGTATGTCAAAGTATGCTGCTGTTTATGGCTTTGTCAAACTATACTAAAACCTACACCGCAGGAAAAGATATGGCTGCATAATGTCAGAGTACCTATAACGATAGGGCTGTTATAATCTATTTACGCATCGATCGAGACTTCATAGAATATTCCACACACGTTCTTTCTCACGGTTTGTAGAGTCAGCTCTGTTGTCTTTTTCTATGATAGGTACGAGCTATCAGTGGTACCTGTACCGGTTTATGTGAAAACGTGTAATTTGAAACGTGCCTATTGCTGTAACAACCATTTGCCGTACACGGTTATTAGCTTCTCGTGAATGACAACTTATTCCTATTATCGTCCACTTGTGACTGCAGTTTCGGAAATTATAATTTTCATTGTCAGTTGTTTTTTACAAGGTTTATGTGCTAAGGTGATTTACTCGTAGTTGAGCTCATTTTAGAAAAGTTTGAATTTAGTAGGTACCTTCTATTGAAGTTTTATGTTTATCGAAACGAAATTTGCTTTTGGTATTCACGGTGGTAATAATCACAGCCGAACTCCTTTGAGAGTTGGATATAATCTAGACGAGATCGTTTATTTCATTCTACGATGCTAATTCAAGAAATTTCAGAATATACTACAGCCCTGTTATTTATTATTTTAATAAAAATGAACATGAAATATAAAACAAAGCCGAAGCCTCATCCAGCGTGGGCGTTAATTGGAAACACGTGGATGCATACACCAGCCTGCGCTATAAATAGTTCAAGCCGGTGAAAGCTTTTATTTTTTACATTCACCTTCCAATCAAACAAAGCGGAAAAATATTTTATGTGAACCAACGCGAGAAGCTTTTGTTTGAACCTTGATGATGTCGTTGAGAGGTTTTTTAACCGACGACAAACGGAGGTTCTCAAGTCAACGCGTATATTTATTTATGTAACGCATAACACAATAATGAAAGTTATCGACATAGCACAAAGAATTAGCAAGCTGACGTGGCAGTGGGCCGGCCATATCTCGCGACGAACCGACAACCGCTGAGGTAAACGTGTTCTTGAGTGGAGACCACGACTCGGCAAACGTAGTGTAGGACGCTCTCCGGCCAGGTGGGATGACGATCTGCGAAAGACTGCAGGCAGATGCTGGATGCGGCAGCGAAGACAGGGCGCTATGGCGCTCATTAGGGGAGGCCTATGTCCAGCAGTGGACTAATATAGGCTGATGATGATGATGATGATGCTGATACGCATAACAGAGTAGTCCGATTTTGATTTAAAAAAATATTGGAATGGTTATACCCTGAAGTTGGTCCCATATAAATTTTAAGTAGATGAATTTGAGTCGGTTTATAGTTTTTTAAAACTCGCCAAATATTGTTGATGCAATTCATCGTTTTAAAATAGCAGATTTAATTTAGTAATTTAATTTGAACAATTTTAAACTCTCTAATTTAACCCCTAATTATTCCGTCAGAACCATACCGTGAGTTTAAATAAATTCGTCGAAACATTATTCATCTTTAAGTATAAATATATATACCTACTTTTTCTCTGAGACCTGAGAACCGCTTTCAGTAGGAACCGATACCCACGTATTTCTCCATAAGCAGATTATTCTACCTCCTTACAATGCGCTTTACTGAAGAAGGTATACTTATATGTATAAGAAGTCTTGGGCGTGGGCCCAAGCCCGTTGTTGGTATTTCAATAAATTCTTTTGTGATTAAAAATCTTTCAATAATATTTTATCGTGTGTATCAACCAAAACTTTTTTTATCCGGATCACCCAAGCAAATAATAAATTGTTAGACGGTATATACAAAAACAACATGTTTCAACCGACTCCACTTCCGTTCGGTTGAAAACTGGTACAGACAATCGTTTTGCAAGCAAAGACTGAGTAACAACTAATCAGATGTAGCTCAAAAGTACCAAGTCTGCTCAGGACGGCTGTCGGCAATGGAATGAATCCGGCAGTCGTTGGTCGAGGGTTGCCTGGCTCATCGTGCGTCACCCACTGTGTTGCCAGGCTGATATACAATTTTACCCAGTTATGTTTGATGGTTATTATTTACCTAACACAACCAAAACTTTTTTTATACGGATCACCCAAGCAAATAATCCTCTCGAAGTATCATTCTGCATACCTACGCTCTCTTATGCCCTATTGTATATTTACTATCCAAGTAAGATACGAACTAACATAGATTGGTAATATTCAAAACTTCAAACGCACCAGTTGATTGAATCTAATTTGGGTATGAAACCTTGGTTGTCTGTGGTGAAGATCAGGTACCACAATTGGCAAAATACCAATTAGCACCGTTAGTTAAACGTCACTATTGCGTAGGCAAGCGTCTCTACGCCTCCAAAACCAACGACTACTATTTTTGAAACTAACAGGTTTCCCTGTACCTTCACGCAACACACCATTTATGTATTGTGCCAATACCATTATTTGGCGAGAGGGGACTATTGATTCAAATCAAAAACTATTTATTTCCGTAAATACAATAAATGTACACTTAGAAAAGGTAAAATAATAAAATTAAACACTGACACGGAAATAAAGTGATATTTTTGATTTCTATCGCTTCGGTATGTTCGTTATTCTACAAGGGCTATAAAAGTTTTCTAGGTCTAATACCACTGATTTTCGATACGATTACTTTGACAGAAGCTACAATAAATACATTTTCTCGTAAAAAAAATCCAATCAGGATCACAATTGAAATGTTTATCGTTCTGATTTTTTACTAAAAGTAGCTAATATTTGATAAATATTATTTAGTTAATTTAATGTATTCATTTGTATTGTAAGTAGAAAGTTATTTCAATCATTTGTATAT
Source organism: Eupithecia subfuscata (assembly GCA_963564075.1). Lineage (NCBI taxonomy): Eukaryota > Metazoa > Arthropoda > Insecta > Lepidoptera > Geometridae > Eupithecia > Eupithecia subfuscata. The sequence goes on along the minus strand of OY751103.1, from coordinate 5,171,831 downwards.
GTTTCGGCTTTGAGAGTCAAATGTTTTTTTTTAATAATTAACCACTTTGAAATAACAAACATTGATTACAAAGTTGTTTGGGGCTTTGAGAATTTCAAATTAGTTTGCTGTGATGGTAGCAGAGGGATTTAAAATATTTACGTTTCGGCTCTCCTATTGTTATTTTGGCATAGTTTCGGAAAACATTAAAGAATACCAGAAGCAACAAAACAGCTAAGAAAAAAATTACTCAACCTTCAAAGTTGAAATAAATAAATAATGCTGGACAATTCACACAGCATTATCTAGCCCCAAGCTAAGCAGAGCTTGTGTTATGGGTACTAGATAACTGATATACTTAATACAATACACTACATAGATAGATATTTATACATAGAAAACATCCAGAACGCCCTGGACAAATGTCTGCAGATCGTACAAACATTGGTCCGGAGGCGGGAATCTAACCCGCAACCTCCTGCGTCGCAGGCAGACCTTCGCCCGCTGCGCCACAGAGGTCGTCTACTGAATTAAACTACAGATTGAGTTATTTCTCCTAGAATACCTACCATAAAAGTGATGCTAGCCTAGATTTCCCATGTGCAATAAAGAGGACCATCCATCAATTGGAATTGTTATAACAAGTTGTCTACTTTAGAATGAAAAATCTGTTGACAGTATAAACTAACCGGGGGCGTCGACCACAGGTGCGTCGACCACTGGGGGCCTAAGACACGAACCCATACATTATACTATCACACTAATATTATACATGCGTTAAAATGGTTCAAATCCCGGGCACTCCCGGGTCGAGCCAAGACTTGTGTCGTTGGGACTTTTCTAGCAAGAAATATTCACGGTAGCAGTCCGGAGTCAGGAAGTTGGCGGTGTCACACCCACACACTGAGGCACGGCCTCAGAAAGCACGTTAAGTTGTTGGTCCTGCGCCTAACCTCTCCCCGGTCATGTCGGTCTGCCGTCCTATCGGATTATGAGAGAGAGGGAATAGAGAGTGCGCATGGGATAGAAATCAACTTTAAATGCTTCCATAGAAACAACGCGAGCGAAACCGCGGGCAGATACTAGTTACTTCATAAGTACACACAGAGCATACGCCAACCTATTAAAATTAAAATAAATAACAAACATTACCTATTACTAAACGATACGTAGAAGGTAGATAGAGAACTCGCGCCTGAGTTAGTCACCGGTTATAACATGCTTCCATTAGATACTATAACCACATGAAATACAATCATGTATGTCGTTCTGAAGGTCTTCGAAGCTTCATATTCCTACGTCATTTCTCTCAAACATTGCCACTGATCTTGTTACAGTTATATTCGTGACAGAAATATCTTGCAGCAATATGAACGTTACATTTGTAACCGATACTACGGCGTAACTTATCCAGAATAACTTTTAAAAATTTTATACCGATACTTTTTGATACCGATGCTTTTTGATACCGATACTTTTTGTTTCATCGTAACGTAACAAGCACTTATCAGGGGAGGCCTACGTCCAACTGGTAAATAACCGAATGAATGTTAATGTGTAGTAGATACCACCTTTTTACTGAAATTATAAGCAAACGATGAAGCAGATTACAAATTATCTTCTTCCTTTGTTCCGACAACAATGTACACTGCTATTACTATTCGTATCGTTAAAATTCATCTCTTTATATTTATTCTCCTACAATTATTAATAAACTGGAGCTAAAAGAAAATGTCACGTTATTTCTTTAGGGCTGACAAAAGGCTCTTAGATAATGACGCTCATGGGGAGCGTCGGAAGCTTTCGTTCGCAAAATTTCCATTTAACCTAATAGCTAGGTGTTTTTTCCAGGCTTATGCACTTTTTCAAGCTTTTTAGTTCACCTATAAACGCGGCAAACGTAGGACGCCCTCCGGCCAGGTGGGATGACGATCTGCGAAAGACTGCAGGCAGATGCTGGATGCGGCAAGCTGAAGACAGGGCGCTATGGCGCTCATTAGGGGAGGCCTATGTCCAGCAGTGGACTAATATAGGCTGATGATGATGATGATAAATGTGCATGCAAAATTTTAACAACTTCCTCTCAACTTACCGACTTTGCATGCTTCTTCGGTTCTGATGATAATACAAAAGCTGTCAGAGTACCCTTACGAGGGAACTCCTCCTTTGAGTAGTTCCCTCGACAGGATACCGATAGCCTTTGAAACGCACGGACACAAACAGTTTTACTCTCGTTTAAACTTTGTCTAAGCCGTGTCTAACTGTAAACCATCGTAAAACGCACTTTTGTGGTAACGCTTTTGTTAAACACGCGCTCAACAGTTGTCAAACTTTTTTGTAGTAAAGCCGAAAGGTTTTAAAAAATAATTTAAAAAAATATACAGTTAATAACGTACCTTTTTTGACATACGGCGGGTATGACTAACCTCTTCTATACGATGACTGTTTACATGTGATGATTAGAAGAGGAAACGTCAAAAGCACATTCAAAACATCAAACAATGAATTGAATTGAATGATCAAACATAATAAAACGTAAACTGTGCCTCAAAAGTACATGGAAGAGAAAAAATAATTTGTAAAATATGTCGAGTGGGGATATTGACGATTTAACAATGATAAGGTAACTAATTTAGTTGCTAGTATCCGTAAATTCTGTATTAGTAACCATAGTTTTTTTGACGATACCCTTAGTTGAACAATCTTTAACTGGCTCAGTGTCTCAATGTTAAATCGGGTGTTGTAGCTTGTTTTTGCGTGTGGGAACATAATTACCATCACATAAATGTAAACACAATGGCAAGGTACATAATAAAGTTATTCCTGGATTGGTATGGTAACTCGATGGGTGGCATCGTCGAAATGAGGTTTTATTCAATTTACCGGCCGTACGTGATTTGGCGCAGCCCCGACTTGCTATAAAAAGTCCCTAAATTAGAAAACCATGATAAACCCACGGCCACGGGCAATCAAGGAATAGTCGTGGAGATTCTAAGGATTCATGACAACCTTATTTCCTCTGAATATTTCTCTGCGATGTACGATGATTGAACTATTATTAAGTACCTACCCATAACACAAGCTCGGCTGCGTTTGGGGCTAGACGATGCTGTGTGGATTTTCCAGCACTATTTATTTATTTTGTTGTATTTTTGTGCTCTATTTCATAACGAAACACAATGTGAACATCAAATGATGTATAGAGCCCATGAGTGATATTATCATCGTTGCCTGTTAACTTCTAGGAACGAAAGATGATTAAGGTGGCGTCTAATTGATAAATGATAACGTCGAATAAAATACAATACTTCGAGTTGGTTCCGGTAAAGAACCTGTTCGATGAAAAAGTAGAGACTCTACACTACATAAGGCATAGTAAAAATTTTTACACGAAAAGTACCAATACATACTTACGTTGAGATGTTAGTACGGATTTGACCCAAATAAATAGTAGACAAATACATGTATGCACGCTTTGATTATTCCAATTTATATACGAGAGCGAATTCTGAATAGTTTTGCTATGATTACTTCAGCTGAGTGAATAACGTTTATGGCCTGTTTGCCAGCTTGGTATGCGAGATTTGTTTCATCCAGCTTTCGACTGGCAAATATAAGCTTTACTTGCAAATTTTATTTATTAAATAGAAGCGTATCATACTAATCTCGAGTAATAAAGTGAAAAGGTAAATATTAGCTTTGTCATCACATCACCATAATATTAGGACAATTTTGATAGTGTACCTACCTACACGACGAACACAACCGAATTTCCGACCTCTTGACCAGTTTTGTTGGTGATGCTTGAAATGCGTGCTTCAAAAACAATAACAAAGAGGCCGCTTTCAAATAAACTTATAGATAAGAAGGCATAAAACTTTGCTCTACATTTTTAATAATCTCTTGGAATCATTCAGCTCATGCAGATGCTTTGAATTAAAATAAACAAATTGCAGCGTAACCTCGTTCAATCTAGAGTTATGCAACATCCTGTAGCAGTGTGCCTACTGGACCAGTCTTCGCAGTAATTGAATAACCAATCAGTAACAGGATGAGAGTAAACGAGAGAAGTGGCCAGCCATGCTGTAATCTGATAAACTATGCACACGACGTACTTTTATATCCGTGTAATGAAACGACGGGACTTTGACGACGCGCATATCTGAAACTAAAAGCGATGCAAAGGAATACTACTTCAGCTGTCTAATTGCAGAGAGAATTAGACTTCAATGTATTCCCTGTAGGTGTAGCATACGGCGCTTGAGCCGCAGAAAGTTCCAAAGATTTTTAACTAGTCGGGTACTTGACAAAAGAAGCAACTGGTTAGCGCATTCCCATACTGAGAGGAAAATTGCGGGTTCAAATCCCGTCAAAGCCTTAATTTTTTGTGATAGAATTCTCAGAATCTTTCCAAAGTGTTGTTAGCATTAGAAAAGCAAAAAACTTGAGAATGAGACAGTTGTAATATGGTTGTGATACTAAAGTCGACGGCGCAACGTGTAAAAAATCATCATGTGCATGGCATAGACCCTTGCTAGTCCGTATACGTATTAAAACGACGTACATACATAAGTATAGCAACGTAACCAGCGCTTTGAACACTTGCCATGATTCAGATGGATCTTCTGAGTAATCGTTTCCACATTGACGAAATAGAAACGACATTTATCGTGGCTGGCACTTCCCTATCTATAATTTTTTTTGTTTGTATAGCAAGTTTTGATCACAACCATATTTAAAATTAAATACTTTTTGGTTAGGTAAATCTATCCCATTTATACCCATAAACTTCCCTATTCTCCTTCACCTTCTCTCCCGGTGCTTTATCCTGCCAGCTGCTATGGCAAATACATAGGCTTAAAAAACTATGTGGTGTACAAAGACAACAATCAGTTGATCTGCTCAAGACCTATACAGACCTTGCTTTGTACAATCAAACCAGTTTATATTCATAATATACGATGCAGTATTAAATTTAACACGTTGACGTCAATCGATAGCTAATTGAACGCTGACAAATGATTATTTAATTAGCAGTGTTGTTTCATGCCGAGCCTACTTTAATTGTTCACGACTCGACAGACATTCAGATTAACGACGGCGCCAGTGCCCTATCGGAAACCAAATAAACTGTCATTTTAAACGAAACAAATTACACATATGGATGTCCTGAGTCTGCGCGTGAGTAAGGTCATGAAGTGACGTGCCTGTAGTCTTTAGAATTGATCTGCTCATATGTTCATATACTCATGATCGAAGATGGCGAAGATCCAAAAATTCCTCGTAACGTGACAAAATCATGTGAGTGATTTCACATGATTTTATTGATATTACCAGCCTATTAATAGTCGTCCCAGTATTTTTATATCTCATTACCTACATATTTGTTAGTTTCATCATATTAATAAATACTTTTACTCATGCTTTGTAAGATCTGCAGATATTTGTTTTGGATGTTTTAAAGTTACAATAAAAAGATGATTTATCAACATCTAGCCCATATATTGTCTAGTATATTTATTTTATGCACATGTATCATCAGTGCTTACAGGGCGGTTTGGCCAGAGTCTTTGGTTTCACTTACGTATGAAAACCAGCCCTGGGGGCTCTCTACTCTGAAAAGGAAAATCGAAATTTCGTTACCGTTGTCGTGCAAAACAACTCTTATGTCGCTTGCATATGATTAGCGTTTGCACGAAAACGAATCAGAAACTTTGATTTAGTTATTAAGAGTACGGGCCTGGGTCTAGAAATTAATACGTATTGTGGTAGATACGCAAGGACATTCTACCGCAAGCTGCCAACAGGCAGGCAGACAATAACTTCTGAGTATTTATATAGGCTAAATATAACAATAACAATAATTTTGCATGAGAGAGGCTAGTATGAACCAACTCGGAAAGAGGTTGTGTTTACTACCACCGACTTTTCAAAGTTGTCAAATTGCACCTACTGCAGAAATATTAAATACTAGCTGCGCCCCGCGGCTTCGCCCCCGTGGAAATTTATGTTTCCAACTTTCTTAATTTTTTCTTTAATAAGAACCTTCTCCTGACAATAACAAACACAACAAAGAAAGAATTAGCGAAATCGGTCCAGCCGTACACGCGTGATGCCGTGACCAAGGAACACGGGTTTCATTTTTATATATATACTAGCTGCGCCCCGCGGCTTCGCCCCCGTGGAAATTTATGTTTCCAACTTTCTTAATTTTTTCTTTCATAAGAACCTTCTCCTGACAATAACAAACACAACAAAGAAAGAATTAGCGAAATCGGTCCAGGCGTTGTTGAGTTATGCGCTTACCAACACATTTTGCGATTCATTTTTATATTATAGATAGATTATACAACGATAAATAGATCCTCTATATTCAATAGGGGCGCTGCAAGATGCTAAACGTATGGAAAGAAACGAAAAAATTTATAGCTTTCGTAAACTATGCACAATCCATACTTAAATAAAAAGTGGGAACAACTGTCGCATGACCTCAAATACCTAGTGCCTTTAATCTAAGCGCAGCTGTAAAATACAGCTGCGTTTAGATTAAAATGTGGGCTTTGTAGGATAGATAGATAATAATGTTCCCATTATTCAATACGCCTCTTCTTGTAATAATAATGATATTTTATCTGGATCCGTTTACTCTCTGAGAGTTAATAAACTAGTTGACTGGTTGTTTTGCTCATCCAGTCATATTCATTTAACTGCTTTTATTGCTTTAGATACTCTATTTCTTATTAATTCTTATATAATACTAGGTTTTGCCCGAGACCTTGCACGCCTATACCTTAGTTATAAAATAGCATGATCTGTGAATAGTGAATACGATTAGGCTCTGCGTACGCCAAATTTAATTTGGATCTGATAAGTAGTTTTCAAGATGTTAGGTAGAAAAAGATATTTATATTTTCACAAACCTTCTCCTTTATAAGTAAGATCTATAAGATATATAAGATCTATAAGTAAGATTAATAGGTATTTTGAAAGCTAGATGATTTTTTGGTAAACTAATTTAGCTAGGAACTAATGCCAGTTCGTGTTACTTTTCCTAGTCCTAAATTGAATTATAAAACGTTCAGCGTACAATGAGTCCCAATCGTTTGTATTTTTCATTGTTGTTCGCAACCCAATGAAATAATCCAGTCCGGCATCCTCAAAATAGGTACCTAATCTCCACGAAAAATATGTATCTTCATACATATTTTACTCTCATGAATAAGTATTGCATAATTTTCGTCGAGTTACTATCGGTACTATACTAACATAATATTTAAATGGTACAAGTACAACGACTTTCTTGTTATTTTACTGGCGCTGTATGCAGCAATTTTGTCTACAAAGTTGGAAAATTATGAGATATTTTAGAGCATCGTAAATAAAAGTTAAAGGACTTAGAAATAAAACAATTTTATATTGATATTGGAAAAACAATAGGTAGTTTACCATATTTAAAGAAAAACATCAAATTATGGATTGCAAAGAAAGAGACTGCAACTTTTTGGGTGCTAGCGATTAATTTAATTTTTTACCAAGAAATCGACGCCATTAAAGCACGTTATTAAGTAAAAATAAGAAATATGAACTAAATGCATGAACTAAATTTTTACTGCTTTATTTTCCTTCTGAAATTGAATCCAGCTAATTAGCATAATTAGAAACAATCTAGGTCGTTTTTTGTAGCTCTGAGCCAACTTATTTTTGTAAAACTGACGGGGTTTATAATAATAATAATAATAATTCATTTATTAAATCAGACAACATAAGTCCATTTTTTGTTAGTGAGTTGCCTTAAAATCTATGTTAAAATACAAGGAGAGCACAGTACATACAAATTAGAAGTAAGGTTTAAGGACCTTAACTCGTGTCCCGATGAAGCTGTCTCAAGCGAGACTTACTACTTCATCAGGACCCGAATAAAGGCCCTCATTACTGGCAGGTCGTAGCGATCTGGAATGACCTGCAGGATGCTGTTGGAACTGCCCCGTACTCTGCTGAGCAATAATTATAAAAATAGAGCTACGCTTAACATGTTTCAGTTCAGCCAAACTCTGCGTCTCGAATAAGTTTATTCAATGAAGGTAGTCATTCTTCGTTGAATAAATAAAGTTTAAAAAGTTATAGTTTTGTATTTCTGGCATCCCCCATTTCTTTGTTCGCATTTTTCTTGGATAAACAGCCTTTGTCTTTTCCCGGTATACCAACTATATCCTTGCAAAATTTCATAAAGTCCGTTAAGGTTTTAAAGGGAAAAGGTAACAGACAGGCAGAGACAGAATTACATTCGAATTAATAAATTAGTATGTAGCATGGATGAGTTCTAGCCTATGTTAGGCCGACTTGTCAATAATATCAAATTTTAATAAATATCCAAGATAAAGGAACCATAAAATCATAGGTATGAAATGTTGTTTATTTTATTCCGCAAATCTACTATTACTGCAAATCATTACTGATCATACCAACAACATTTCCATCTCGAATCACATCACCCCTGAAATTGATTTTCGAGAAACCCATCAAGACGAGTTCATTGACTAGTTCTCATATCCATCAAAAATATACTACACCTTATCCTGTGAAAAATAAAGCTGTTTTTTGTCCTGTATCTTGGTTACCTGACCTTCAACAGATAAGACACCTTATCCTCTGTTTAATAAAGGTGTTTTTTGTCCACAGTCATGGAGAAGACCTGATCGTGACTCCGTTCGCGCAGGTGTTGGCGAGTCTGCGCAGTGTGCGCAACAACTTCTTATCCCTCACGAACGTGCCCGTCTCCAAGTGAGTATTTAAATGAGCACCTGCTTTTAAAAAACCTTGTTCCTGCCTTTAAAAAATATTATAGCAATTCGCTTGAGGAAAAGGTATGTCAGCTCTCGCAGGGTACGGTTGGCCAAATTACTCTCCATTCCCTTGGCAGGTAATTACATAGGTGATTATTTCATATGATTAAGCGTGGAATAGGTTAAAAGGTCATTCGTCACAAAAAGCCTAATCGCAAAAAGAGTAGTCTCGCAAGAATGACCAAATCCTATAATATTTGCCTGAAATTCGGCACCACAAAGTAAATTCGTTACTGTAATCATCCATTTGAACTATAAAAGCATTTGATTGCTTTATACCCACACCCTGTTTCCCACTTTAGTGGATTGCTGAAGTAAAAGCGTTAAGTAGTGAACAATGAACGGTTAGTGCCTTGGAATAAAACGTTTCGAGTGCGAAAGCTACTTTGCTATGATCGTATTAATAGGCGCATTCCGATAACTGGTCGATGTTAGTGGTCAGCGTCTACAAACATAGGTGCATGGAAACCACACGATCTCTCTCGATCAATATGTATTGTTTATTCAAGTATTCAATGTATGATAGTAATAATAATCAATGAGTCTGAACTTTAACGATAGTTTGTTTTAGAACAGAGGAAAATCCTATGGCGTTTTATGATTTTGATTGTATGACCGTAGAAAGTATTTACCTAGATACTTTAATTTTGACCGTACCGCGTACTTACTGGTCAGAATTAGGAAAACGTCATAGTCACGGACAAGATCCTCAATATTTAATTGAGGTATTGTATCAAACTTCCACAAACGCAAACATTTATTGTCTACTAGCTTGTGCCCGCGGCTTTGCACGCGCTTTTCAAGTAGCCTATGTCCGTCTCCGGGATAACGTTCCGGTGAAGGGGTGTACCCCTTCTGAATTTCATTAAGTTCCGTTGAGCCGGTCAGCTGTGAAAAGGTATAATAGACAGATAGACAGAATTACTTACGCTTTCACAATATAGATAGTTGTCTGAACATCATCTTGCCTGCTGTAGGTTCTTAAGCTGAGCTTTAAAAAAAATTAAATTTGATTTAGAAAGCTGATTGAAAACTTATAAAACAAACTTTATGTAGGTAGGTGTGATTTGAATCTTACAATGTGGGTAAAAGAAGAAATATAGGTTTCGTCAATTCAATAGATAAATAGAAATATAACTCAGAAATCAATAAATTTATTTCTTCAGGCTTACATTTAAGCACGAATTTTTTTTTTATCTAACCTATTTTGTCCCACTGCAGGGCAAAGGTCTCCCCCAAACTCTTCCAAAAAAAAAAAAGCACTAAATTAAATAAGAAAAAGTTTTAAGTATTGATTTTCTCTTCTTTTGTCTAATAGTTGAAGAAACTAATAATGGAAATAATTCAATAGAAAAAACACTTTGAAGCTGAACTACCTACCATTGTTTTGTGGAAAGGTTGGTTAATAAAGAAAATGTCCTTGGGTCCTTATGCGTCATGTTTCAGCTCCTTTACCACGAGATATTTTATGGCACGGCCAAAATATGACTCAATAACTATGTCATGCGCTATGTTTATTTCGAGCGATCCATTTTACTTATCTTGTCGCGCCGCCGACGTATTTTTGTGACGTAGCCAGCGTCGTGGAGTCACGGAGTCTCGTGATGAGACGTAGTACGAGTCATGGAGACGACACGCGAGGCCTGAATCAGGTAGTGCGCAGGTCGCATGCCACATTAGGTACATATTACACCCACACCCCCTTTTCATGACGCTAATGAATCACCAACTGAGTGCCTATGATTGTTTTTTCTTGTTCTTGCATAACTCGAATGAAATAATGTGGGTGTTGCGATTAGTCAGATCAGTGTCTTTGAATGTGATTTTTGTGAAGAAGTAGAATCTAAAGGAGTGTAGAAGTAGAATCTAAAGGAACATCGGTGAGTTCAATGACGTAGCCTTTAAACAGTCCAAGAGTTATTGACATGTAAATTTTAAATTATTTATTATTCGATAATCGACATTTAATCTGATTAATAACTTTTTTTTGTTGAATATGGCATGACATTTATTTGAAATAAATTTTCTTATATAACTATTTCATTAATTATACAGGAGAATTATTGTTTGAAACGTTTGTGTACCCTATTGAGCACATTTTATGTAGGAAGATGCTTTGATATTCACATGCCAGTAATGTGGCGAGATATTAGGATCAACTTATTTATAATACCACCTGTGTAATTTACCATGTCTGTTATGAAGAAACAATTTGAATTTGACATATCAGCACTCTGACGACAATTGCTGAAAGTGCCTTCCCAAACAAGAAGGGTTATGCCATGAACACCACGCTTGACAGGCAGATTGGTGAACTCAGGGTTAAAAAAAAACAGAAGGAAGCTGGTAGGTTCCCTTAGTCGCTTCTTATGACATCCACGGGTTAATTAACCTCAACCTCCTCGCCTCAACAGCCTGTGTTGGTCCACTGCTGGACGCAGGCCTCCCCCTGATAAACGCCTTATTGGCTTTTATCTCATGGGGAGTAATGCCCATAGTCCCCACGCTGGGCATGCGGGTTGGGGATCGCAGTTCGGTGGTAGAATGTTCTGCAGGGGGCGCTGCTGCCCGCCCCCGGTGGATATCCCTTAGTCGCCTCTTACGACACCCGCCGACCGGGTTAATTAAGAGTGGTCGATTCATACGTTGCTACCTAAGAAGCTATGTGACAGATGATACAGATTTTGGGAGAGTATCTCTACTTTACACACTTGTTCACTTAGAACCACTTTGTCCGGTTACCCTATGCCCTATGTGTAATTAATCGTTAAAGTAAGGAAAAGGGTTTATGAGCGCTTACTTCTGTTTTGGAATTTGTTGAGTGAAATATTTAAATCGTCATTATTTCAAAGGTTAACTTTTGCGTCACTCCTCACTCGTAAATCGTAATCAGTGCGTTCGTAATTTATTCGTATATGTAGGTAGATAGACTGTACCTTTGAAGTGAAATGTAACAATTTATTCTGATTTTGTTTCAATGTCAACGATTTTTTAAACTATTGACTCAGCAATACTGTATAGATTAGTAAACTACTAACGTACCAATTCAGCCACAATTACTTAGGTACCTTTTTGTAGTACGCTCGCACCCAAATAAAATTTACCAAGTAGGTATGTATACATTAAAAAATAAATTTATAAAATTTTATTCAACAAATAAAGCAATAAAAATCTTTTCAGGTACATACTACTTAACTAGACCTAACCTAGAAGTAATATTATCGAGAAATATATTTCTGACTTTATAGTATGTAGCTGTACATACGCAGAGCTCTGTCCCTCGCACTAGGTCTCTGAAGATCCTGTGTGGCGAGGTTAGTGATTAATTACACTATAGCATTTACTGGCCCTAAGTTCTTATTTGAAGTATTTTTACAAGCTTTTATTTACTTGCAATGTACATACTCGATGTAACTATGTTTGTTTGTACGGGTGGAATCTTGCAATTCAATTTTGAAGCAGATTTCTTCAACCGATTGAACAGAAATTTTGTATAAGTACACGTTTAGTTTGGATGACAATGCAATAAAAGCTGGTTTATAAAAAAGTTTTTTTAAAATATTAAAACTTAAAGTTTCATTATCTTTTTTTAACTTCTTTCATTAACTTAAAGTTTCATAAACTATTTAACACCGTATGAGTAATATAATAGGTAAGCTAGTGTAAATCTAAAAGTCATCTGTCACCTATGAACCTCGATACGACCTTGCATGTTGTGCCCATATGTTTCAAGCTATATTTAGCTTACCATGAAACACACATCGTATAATCAAATAGCATTTAAACTATTTTTAGAATTTTGATTACGATCATCGTCCGATCACGACGTAAACAGTTTTATAACTGCCCTACAATCGCTACATCGATAAATGATTGCCTTGATACTAATGTTGTTGACATGCCATGTGATGCGGCTTACCTTAAATTCTTACTAAATATATTTCATATAAATGTTTTAAGGCATCTCTCCTTCTTTTCTTCTACATTAGGTACTTTTAAACCTGAAGTTTACAGGACCAAAATCATATTATATTCAATTACTTATTAGCCGATTCAGTCCAATTTAACCTTCATCCTCTAGATTCTTCAATCAATGTCTATAAGGAACGTTGTGTAACAATTCTTAAAATTCTCGGTGACAAACAACAAAGTTGAGTAGCGAGATACAAGCAAAATCTCTCAGCCAGTGCCCACTCGTTCTCTGTCGTAGTCTTTGAACAGAAAGAAATTTAATCTCATTAAATAGAAGAGCTTTTTCACAGAGCAAACACTGTGCAGTCTTTCATAATCTTCTCGTGTTTACATTCTTCGTTTAATCTTTTATGATGCTTTCAAGAATAATGTTGTTTCGTTAATATAGAACTCTGCTACGTATGTATAATTTTATAGCAAGAACCTTCTGATTTTCGACGTTTTCCTCGAATTCCTTATGTATGCCTGGGTTTAATATTGAAAATAATTACAACGAAGTCGATTCCATGTTTCTTTTAGTTTAATAACTTTATACTTACCAAAATTCTCGCAAAGAAACCTTGCGAGTTTAGCATATAAATAAAAATTCACAGCGCAGCGTCGCAAAAGTCTATAGAAAATCTTCCCCTTTCAATTCCCATCAAAGGAGCTTCAATCTGGTAAACTTAAGGCACCTCGCTATTTGTACGGATTGAGTCTTTATTGGAACACAAGATCTAATAAAATAATAAAAACTTTTCTCGTTTCAGATCGCGAAGATCGTCCGGCGCGGCTGCTGTGACGCCGCAACCGAAGAACTTCAACCCAGGAGGTAAGTCACTGATCTGTAAGACTCATCAACATAAAACTCCTGTGACCTCTACATCTACACAGCATTCGTTTTACTATAAAAATGGTCGTCTGTAAAGTCGGTTTACTGACGATAGTTGAACGTGACAACGTCTTAAGAAAATACTGATGGAATGGTAGCATTTGATACTCGATCAAAACATGTAAATGTACTATGGTATAGCAGCTGTCCACGCAGACGCATCGCTCACTCAAGTAGGAGAGAGACGGATGTCGAGCGCTCTCGCTTGCACTTCAAGCCTTACATGGAACGCCTCAGAGCGAGGTAACGCCGCATGACGTCATGAATTTTCGTGCGTGCAGCCGGCTCTATCGAATTATAAGACGTTGTCACGTCAAAAACTATCGTTGCTTAACGAATTAATTATGTGTTTCTTGTTTGTCACACATCCCTCGTTAAGGGATGAAACGTTGGAGTTCTTTGTAGACCCGCTCACATTCATAATGTACATTTGCTTGTTTGTTCATGATAACATTACGTTGCTGCATCCTCAAGATTTTCATATTAAGTTGCCTGAACGCAGTTCAGTTCTGTGTTCAGGCAATAGAAGTATGAAAGCTCTTCGGATGCAGCGACTCGTGTAATTATAGTCAAAGTTCACTTAAAGTAAGTTGCTTTAACCTTCAAGTTCGTTTAACCTTTATGGATGGGTAATCTCTAAAGCTACTTACAGGACAGATTCAAAAAAATATTTCACGAATAGAAAGCTACGCTTAGTTCATAGTTCATTTATTTATAAGAATTATGTTACAGGTCACAAAATATAAATTACATAATGTAAAGGTACATCTACAGTGTAATCTCCAAAATACGTAATATATAAATATCAGCCAAATTTTCAACCTAAACTTAAAGGATGTTATGGATTGTGCGCTGGTGATAGGAGTCGGAATTCGGTTGTAGACAGCCGTCCCCTTACGAGCAGCAACCTCGACGTCTTCGCTAGTCGTCTGGAAGCGCTCTTAGCCGGTTTGAGTGCCTCGTGTTGTATCTATGACCGTCCCCAAACTTTGAGTATTCGTCCAAGTTTTGACGCACATATAATGCGGCCTGGTATATGACAAGGCCATTACCCTCGGATCTAAGTGACACAGGCCTTGTACCATGCGAACGAAGCCGGTAGCAGAAACTAGTTTGTTGCTACATGACGAATTTTGCACGAACCTTTTGATACAGGTACTTACGTAGCGTGTTTTCCCTGTTTCAAAAGTCAAAAGTTTTGCCGCAAAAATTAAACTACACAAATTTGAAGCAAAATTTGTACCGAATGGATTTACCGAAATTAGTGATGATTTTCAATGATGTTGTTTGTCCTATTTAAAAAAATGTAGCACATTATTCATTTATTTAGTATTCAATGGTTTTGAATAATACTAAGATATGTCACCTGATTGATCCACTTTATACAAGTGGGTGCCATTATTCAACCGAAAAACGAAAGGATTCACAAGTCTGTATGTATTTTTATGTTTGTTATTCGATTTATCCGCCAATTATCATCCGATTTGGAGATTTTTACGTTTTTTTATAGATAATGATTTCGACATTCAAAAGTTTTATGCCCGAGCAACATCTATTTAGTCCCTCCCGTAAATCTTAAAAAACAGAAAATATTTAGAAATTTAAATTTCCGTTTTTAGTTTTGCACAAATCATCAAGTACCTAATCAATCAGTCTAAGCCGCCTCACCATTACCTATCGGCGTAGACCGAGAGGTCACGGGACTAACCCGACGGGTTATCAACAGCTATTAAATCAATAAAATACGTTTAGGTACACGGAAATTCCCGGAAAATCGGATTCTTTAGCGATTTCATGGCAGATGTCCCCTTAGCACAAACATCGGCAAATATTTTCCTCGAACCGTTTAATGAAAATTTCTTAGTACTCTGTGATGAGACTGTCTTATCATAATTAATGATTTTATCGAGTATTTATTGCGTACCTTTTGTTATTATTTCCGCTACGTTTCTACCGCGATACAGCGATCGTTGTCACGGGGCGACTAGATGTACTCTAGTTATAGCCGATAATTGACGGTAGTATCCACGACTACCCTCATTTCGTCTCCAGAACCAGGAATGTCCAAGTTCAAATTACGACACACTACACTGTCTTATCTTTTTATTACTCATAGCTATTCATCTTATAATATTAAGAGCGATTTCCCTGAAAAGTTGTTATTAGAATGCTTATCAACTGATCACACCACTGAGAGGTTATTGGAAATAGTAGATACGAGTTTTACATTACGTAAATGGGCTAGTCTCTCCCAAATGAAAAACGTGCATTTTGGCACGTAGGTCCCTTATTATAGTCCCTTAAAACAATAATGTAAGGTAAATTTGGTTTATGAATAAATTGTATATCAGTACGGATGCCTCGGCCATTGGCAAACCTAACGAAAGCGTATTTCTACATTACTAATCGGATCGAGACTTTCTGTTTCTGAAATTTAGTTCAGTAAAAAAGGTACAAAAATAAAATAATATCCCTAGTTTATGTTTGAATTAATTAACGATTTTTGAAGTCGTGAGACTACTAAGACCCCCCGAATACTCACCTCACCTCACCTCAACAGCCTATATTGGTCCACTACTTATCAAGCCTCCACCTGATAAGCGTCCTGTTGGCTTTTATCTCATGGGGGTAAAGCCCATAATTCCCACGCTGGGCATGTGGGTTGGGGATCACAGTTCAGTAATAGAATTGTTCTGCAGGAGGCGCTGCTACTCGCCCCGGTGGATATCCCTTTGTCGCATCTTACGACACCCACGGAAAGAATTGGGATGGTGCAAATTCTAAGGCGGCACCACACGGTTGAACTCTCCAACAAACCCCTGAACACTCCAACACTACTCAGACTTAGGCACGTCTCAAGTCGCGATTTTTTGACGGTTGAATATTCAGGGGTTAGTCAATGGGTGTGTAGACTGAAGGGTTTTTTAACTGACGATCGTAAAGCGTTTGGTGCATACCAGTAGAAGCAGTCTGAAAAGACTTACCCACCAGTGAACTTTAAATGTGGGCCTTTTATCCCTCAGTACCATAGTCTAACAATCTCTCAGTACAGTATTCGCCACAAATATTTGTTTGCCTTTTGATAAGTACATACAAACTTCATTCGGCCGCCTTTTCCTCAATCCGATAGGAAAATGACTCGTTATTTAAATTCCTTTAAGTGTTTACATTATTCGGGTATTACGCATAATAATGCATATTATTCTTTGAAAAGCGAACGTGTCCCCCTTCAGCCCTGATTAGAATTATCGACGAGCCTTTATTATGCTGATAACCGATTTGTTTTGACGGGCATCGGAGTAAACACATGAGGTAATATATCTGTGTAAAATGTCCTCGCATTACGTAATCCTTTATTCACACCGAAAATTACACTAGTATTTACAATTGAAACATTTGAGCTAACTGCAGACTGTTACAAACAAACTACAGGTAGCTCAACTGATCCATATCAATACCAATCGGAAGCGTCACCAAGACGCTGGCTGCATTGCCACGCTGTATAGCAATGCTGATGCGCTGTGCCAGATACTCACCAGCTCTCGGGTCACGCGTCGCTTCGACCAGACGCTCAGATCATCTATATATATACTATCTATATACGCATCACGCGTGAACGGCTGGACCGATTTCGCTAATTCTTTCTTTGTTGTGTTTGTTATTGTCAGGAGAAGGTTCTTATGAAAGAAAAAATTAAGAAAGTTGGAAACATAAATTTCCAAGGGGGCGAAGCCGCGGGGCGCAGCTAGTTTTATATAAACCTGAAGAGCCTAGGTACCTCACGGACCTAGGGTCTCGACTCCAAGGGGAGCAAATGTGTAGGCTCTGTCGAGACCTGCATATTTGCGCCTCTTGAGATATTCGGCCAAATCTGCCGCCGAACCCGCCCTCACGGATGTCCTCGAAAGATGGGAAGGCGCAAGTGTATCGACGCATGTATCGTCACACAATTGGCCTCCCCAACTCACATGAGACTAGTGTCATACCGTCGGGCCTCTTACCATCGTCATGCAACGGACCATTCGGCTCGAGAATAGCTGGTACGTTAGCGGTGACAAAGGCCCGCCGGATGAAAGCATGGCGAGATATCCGACCGGCGGCCCTAGTACACGATAATCCATGATGAGCAAGCTGTTCGACAGCAGTACCGCACTGGCATTGATGAGGCGCGCAACACCTTGCATCTAACCGAAGACATGTTGGGATTCGGAAAGTTACGTGATCCAATAAAGTACCAGTGTTATATGAAAGAAATGCTTGCAACCAATATCCTGACTCCCATTTAGAAACTGCAAGGAGGCGGACACACAGCTGGAGCATGTTTGTAACAAACAATTCCGTGTCAACTCACATAGAGGCCCGTCCCATTGCCGTTGGGACAAAAGTGATACATAATTGACTTATCCAGCTCTAACTTAAAAATATTGAGGTGATCAGAATCAATCCCTCTTATTGTTTAGTTTGAAAATTTGCATTATTCTAACCGCTTTTAACGTAACTAATCTGAATCTCTAAACGAAAATCTGAATAGGTAATATAATGTACGTACCTACTATCAATGTAAAAAAAACATGCCTTGTCTGTCTCTCTGTCTGTCCGTCTTGTTGATCGTTGCGAGCGCCTTCGTTCCCCGTACTGACCAGCACGCCGCCGGTCAGTTTCCGATATTTATTCAAAAACATTAAAATAGCCACCCTGCACTGAAAACTAACAATTGTTAAATATACGATGCGAGTAGAGAAACAATACTCGATTCACAAATTGAGTTTCGATTCAACCGAGAACTTTTAATTGATTATGATAATTGGAATCCTAGCTGCGAAAATGGATTGGACGATGAGGTCTCACTAGCTTATGAGGCTAGTATTATTGGCTGGTATTATTATTAGGTATTACTATTTGATAAAACAAACCTTGTGTGGTAGGTACTTTGCAAGTAAGTCACGTTCCTACTACAGATTACAGTAGGTCCTATTCCACTGACCCGGATCTGCTATCAAAGTTAACCGACTTTAGTGTTAATAAGGTAGGGATCATTGTAATCAGTAAATGCCTTTTAGGATTCGTAAAATATTATGAAAAGATAATATTAAAAGTTATGCTTTGTTAGACAAACCTTAGTTGATTTACCCAGTGTCTTTTATTAACTGACTTCACAGAGAGACAAATTCACAGAAGGATATACAGAAATCTATATATAGCTCTGCTTACCTTGGGGCTAGATAATGCTGTGTGAATTGTCCAGCATTATTTATTTATTTATTTATTATATCCTACTAGAGGATCGCCTCGCGGTTCACCCGCGTAGTTCCCCTTCCCGTGGGAATTCCGGGATAAAATATAGCATATGTCACTCTCTGAAAAGGAAACTTCCTAACTAAAAATGGATATCAATAATTTAAATATTCGAATGAGGAGGTACGGTACAAATATGAACCTGAGAAAAAAGCAACGCGAAACCTCTCGTCAAACGAACTACATGTAATTTTCTTTGATCAGGAAGTTATCTAAACTTCAATATTTCCCCTGTAGGTGGAGCAAATAACGCTGGAGTCAGTAGAAAATCCCAAAGATGTTCGGCAAGTCGGGTACTTGCGGCAAGAGGAAGGTTGAGGCTACAAGTCCCGTCTAGGTTTTCAATTTTTCGGATATTACATACATATATTTTTAAGTACACTTCGTTATTTTTTGTTTTTTTGTCGGTCATTCACTATCATGATACTAAATTTTCGTAATATAAAGTTACTGTTTATTCGCTAACGATTGTCCCATTAGATATTACGGTTGAATCAAATCCTCTATATAAATTAAGGACTGTTGGAAAATGACCACAGTTCGTGATGTTGCAATTGTCACCTTTAATTCACTGTTTTCTGTAGTCGGCCATCGGAGTCTTTCAGTGTTATATCCACTTTGGTTTCAAGAACATCGTATTTAGTTAAATAATACGTTATTCAAGTTTATTGATGGATAATTTGACGGTTAAGTGTTATTGTGGCGATTACTTTCTATTAATCGTTATAATTTTTGGAGATTTCACGTCGATAATAGGTAAGAGAGTTTATCAAGACAAAATTAAAATTTCAAAAAACCCGCCGACGTTTATTGGCTGAACAGATTATCATGAAAAATGGCTAAAAACACTCAGGATAAACTTATATATGACACAAAAAAACTTAACGAAAATCGGTTAATCTGTTTGGGAGCTACGATACCACAGACAGATACACAGATACACAGACAGACACGTCAAACTTATAACACCCCTCTTTTTGCATCGGGGGTTAAAAAACGGGATAAACATATTGATCGGAAGAGAGAGAGAGCATAAAAAGGGGATCACCACCTCATGTTTTTTGTTTTAAGATTTTACTCCTGTGCTCCCACTGTTGGTGGTCTATAAGAATAAATAAATAAAATAAGAGATTTTTATGATGTCCAACCCGCATGCTCAGCATGGGGATTATGGCATTAGTCCATAATAAGCGCCTCATTGGCTCTTAGAGGAGTCTTAAGTCCAGCTGTGATATATTATGATTGGTGATTTTGATGATGTTGAATAGGTAAGAAACGAGAAACCGATAGCTTATTATATCAACTGATATCAAAATCTTCTCCCTGCAAAACGCACGCAACATTATGCTTCTGTTCTCTACTTATATTACAGAGATGACCTTAATGAAATCACTGATGATTTCTTTTTTTCTACTGATAGAAAAAACTAGTTTTTCCCAGTGTTCAGATTGATGGTCGGACTAGTCCGGCAAATAGGATTGTTTTCCCGTAGGCCAGGTTAATTTGACTATAAATCTAATCTCTGGGAAAAACTTGAAAAAACGTGGCTTTAAACGGTAATATATTAAGGAAAAAGATTATGATAAACACAAATAAACAACGCAGTCATAAATCATGATAGATACCAAGATTAGTAAAATTTTATGTATCTAGAGATATCATATATTATTTTTATTTTCTTACATATTAGGTGCGTGTAGAGCTATAAAAGTATAAACTATGTTGAAAATTATGAACAGGCTACGTACAAAAGACCCATGTTTGTATAGACAAACAGCCAATTTACGTAGTATAATAGTTATAATAATTATTGTTCGTTTTCTTCTAATGGTTCAAGAAAACTAAAAAGCTAAAGCAAAAAATTTCACTTATCATGATTATAATTTGAAAAACGTTTTTTAACATTCGCAATTGTTTTAGACCTAGCTCTAGTTTTCTCTTCTTGAAGAAGACAAAAAGAAAAGAGTTGAAGAGAGAAAAGAGAAGATCAACCAACAAAATTGTAAGCATTGACTAGATTTTTTTTAAAATACATTGGTAGATAAAAATACGAAAGCTTTAATGTATTCCTTTATATGGACGGTTTTACCTAATTCGTAGGTATTAGTGCATTTTTTATAACCTACCAGTTTATCATACACTAGACGATCGCCTCGCGGTTTCACCCGCGTAGTTCCCGTTCCCGTGGGAATTCCGGGATAAAATATAGCCTATGTCACTCCCTGAAAAGTAAGCTTCCTAACGGTGAAAGAATTTTTCAAATCGGTCCAGTAGTTTCGGAGCCTATTCAATTCATACAAACAAACAAACAAACAAAAAATCAAACCTTTCCTCTTTATAATATTAGTATAGATAACATATCAGTATTTTTCGTATCTTAATTATTTAATTCTTTATTTCCTTATAACATCGATCGTAAACAAATAAGTAATCCTTTTTAATCGTCATTAAAATAAAAATTATCCTGAATCGAAAAAAAACTCAAGCCACTCAAAATTACTGTTAATGCGCTGTGCCAGATACTCATCAGCTCTCGGGTCACGCGTCGCTTCGACCAGACGCTCAGATAATTTTTCTAAAACCTGAAGAGTCGGTACACCACGGACCTAGGGTCTCGACTCCAAGGGGAGCAAATGTGTAGGCTCTGTCGAGACCTGCATATTTGCGCCTCTTGAGATCTTCGGCCAAATCTGCCGCCGCACCCGCCCTCAAGGATGTCCTCGGAAGATGGGAAATGTCTGCAGTTAGCTCAATTGTAAATACTAGTATAATTTTCTTTATGAATAAAGTCTATATACTTTTTGACTTTATCGATGTAAGTAAAATTAGGGAGATTGGGTACCAGCTTCTCGAAAGTGTAACGCTCAAATTAGGTCCAATTAGGTCCTCCGACCTCAGTCATACTCGGACGCGCGCCGCCAGCGTTCGTGTTTCGCGTGCGTATTGTTGTCTCGGTCGCACTTCTGTCTTCGTACGTCTTTCCATCTTTGTAGTTCCTGAGGTATATTGCAAAAGATTGGAAATAATATGCCTATGCGTTTCGTTGTAACACAACACATACCATTTGTTCAGTTAGCGCTGGGAGAACGTACCATACCTACAGAATTTTACTTATATCTACGATTAATTCTGATAATATTAACCACCTGAACTTTGTTGGATGCACTCTATTTATTAGATTTGAATACTGTATAAATAAAATTACCACCGAACGATAAACCCACCTCGAAGGTGCCCTCGTATTGAATCCATGATAAAATCACTCTTGAAAACATTATTGTCTTCTAAAAAGGTACTTGTATTTGCTTAAACCAGGCACCCCATTTCACTCGAGATCGTGATGAAAAGGGGGTTGTAGAGAAAATGATAATCCGCCATCTTAGGACCGCGTCGATTTTAACCATGCGGAGGAGGAAATAAGTACGTGAATATTGCTGGGCAATTCACCCAGCATCATTTCTAACCCCAGAGCAAGTAGAACTTGTGTACTAGATAATTGATGTAGGTACTAGATAACTGATGTTGGTTCCTTATACATTACATTAATAGATATATATTAATATCCATAGAAAACACAAAGACACACTCGGAACAAACATCCACAGATCGCACACATATTCACCAGGCGGGAATCGAGCCCAAAACCGCCTGAGTCGCAGGCGGACCTCCAACCGCTGCGCCACTGAGGTCGTCTCGTCAACAATTACAATAATGATGATAATTTTAAAATTAGCTTAAACTTTATTCGGTTGTATTTTAACAAAAAAAAATACAATTTGTACCTATCTACTATTACTACATAATGACAATAGCCTTTATTCACAAAGAAAATTATACTAGTATTTACAATTGAAACAATTGAGCTAACTGCAGACTGTTCTTGACGTGACTTCGAGTCCCTTAGTTTAAAACAGTTTTTTTTATGTTTTGCGGGATAACTACTTACCTATCCCCATTTTTATGTTAAATTCATCATACAGCTGATCATGGAACCTCCTCCTTTTTTCGAAGCCGATTAAAAAGAAAATGTTGAAAGTAGGTTATCCCGTGCTTAGGCAAGGAGGTAATCTTAAGACTTCTTTAATTAAAAGCAACGTTCAGACACAAAAGTGCCGACATAAAAGTTCTACCTTTTCTTCAACGGGTTTCCCCTGATCATTCTATTTAACTCATTTTCCTTGGTAGTAAGTAATGGTACCTAATCGTACCAGGGATCATACTACGTAGGTTTCTATAATGATGATTTATGATAAGCCATTCTATCTAAATAATTTGGACGGTGTCTGTGTGGTGAATCTCCAAGTAACAGCTGAAATTATAAAGTTTTTAAAACGGGTTAAAGTATTTGAGTTAATTCGGTATTAAGTCCAGTCAACAATAAATAAACGATAGGTATGGAAATCGGAGTGTATTAATTTTATCACCATAACTACATAGTATAGTATTATTATAATATATGTGAACATAAGTAGATTTGTTCTCAAAATATAGGTAGGTAGTTAAGATGATCATAACTAATCATCTATTGTACAAGCTCTGCTTAGCATGGGGCTAGATAACGCAGTGTGAATTGTCCAGCATTATTTATTTATTTATTGTAAATACTAATTCTAATTAAAAAAAATATCTGAGCGCGTCTGGTCGAAACGACGCGTGACCCGAGAGCTGCGCATCAGCATTGCCATTTGCCATACAGCGTGGCAATGCAGCCATCGCGTCTTGGGGACGCTTCCGACTGGTATTGATATGGATCAGTTGAGCTACCTGTAGACTGTTTGCAACAATCTGCAGTTAGCTCAATTGTCTCAATTGTAAATATTAGTATAATTTTCTTTGTGAATAAAGGCTATTGCCCTATTCTAATTTATTTCTATTATTTGATTTTAATAGTAATTTCCTTGTGAATAAAGATATCATCTATCACCCAATAAGGTATTTATACCCTAGATAATCTTGCAGGCGTACCATTCATGCAACGAGCGCCCTAGACATCCAAAACTATAAATATTTACAAGATGTTAGGGTCAAATCTCAGAAGTTATCTGAGTCAACGTTATGACGCACGAAATCACGATCTGCAGCAATGACCATTTTTATAATCGCCTGGATTTCTCAACCTTGCACGATATGACATGATATATCATGGAACCGTCACACACCGTGATAGGAGATCTCATGCAGTTTCTGAGTGTTATAAAAGCTGAGATGTGGCAGTCGCAGCGTAAGAATCGAATCTCTCAACTCGGCCCGTGGAGGTCGTAAAACTAATGGAACCTTCTAGAAGAAGGGCAGCAGCTGGCTTCTGTGTATCTTCTGCTCCGCTATTGTGATCACCGATCCGCTGGCCAAGCCAAGTGATTATGGGAAAACTTGTTTGGAGGAAGCACGTGCAGACGTAGGTATGTGTGCCGATAAGATGATAAAAGCTTAGGTAACGTGTGCAGAGCCACTTCTGCCGCGATCACGTTGATAACTCCAATCCAATTACCCCTTGTTTGGTTGATAGCACGGATGTCTTTTTCTCTATAATTGAGTGCTTGTTAGAACTACATAGTAATGATAAACACGGACCGACTAATGCCCTCTCGTTATCCCTGTAATAGTAGATTATTTGTCGTAAGCACTGGTAATTGTTTCGCCCTTTCAGGATTGTTTGCGGGGTTTGGATTACAATAGATTCTATCCTCGATTTCGTACCCAAGGCTATCCGAGTGGGTCTTACGTCAAACTTGTTTAATTGGTTCTGTAAATAGTTAGTCATTAGCGTTCCCATAACCAATCCCGTTGATTGTTCCCATGTGTTCCTATTGATAAATCACTCTCTGGCAATATTTGATTTTGATTATGCTATGATTTAGCTTAGCGTCAAATTTCATTGTGTTGCCATGCAATTAAGTTTGATAGGCAATTAAATTTTAAAAGTCACACAAATGTCAAGAAAGTTACATAACATTGTAAACTTTCAAAAACTCATAACACATCGCCTCGTATTTACCATAGAATGCTTCTCACAAACTTACTCTTTGCGGTGAATTTTCTGGTGTACACTAACCACAACACAATCAACCTACATTATGTTCAATATCTAAATTATCGTTATTGTTCCAGATGAAGCCTACATGAAGATGGCCCTGGAGACCGTGGAGGAGCTGGACTGGTGCCTGGACCAGCTGGAAACCATACAAACTCACCGCTCCGTCTCCGACATGGCTTCTCTCAAGGTACGTTCCAATGTCACCAACGCTACACATTCCACGAAATATTATGATAATGATAGGGTATTTGTATCGTCTTTGTTTTTGAAATAAAATGACCCTAGATCCGGGTACACGAAGCTTTGTCTCTCGGCGTAAATTGTACTGATATGTAAAGCAAATAACATTCGTTCGCCATCTGTATAACCTGACAGCGCGTATAATGCGATCCGCCAAGTGAGAAACTCAAACAAGCCCTATTAATTTGACTTTGAATAGGTGGGGACAATCTAAAGCCTTCGATCCAGGGAATATTTAGTAGGCAAAGCTGGGAGCGAGTAGATTTGATATAATCTGGCGGCAGCTTCTGCGTTATATCTAGGTTGACACTAGTTTCTATCGCCTTTTCTATTCTTTCGCGAACAATAGGGAGCTATTGTCCTGGCATTTCTATTGTGGACTTTGCTGAACCGTGTCACGCGTAGTTGTTGCAGAACAAATTTGAGTAATAGGAAAGCACTGTTCTATAAGTTGTTTTTCTTCACATTGCATATCATTTTTATAACATATTCGAGTGTTCTAGTACAAAATTACGTAATCAAACCAAAATAAGGTTAACTAGACGCCTTATATTCCTTTTTATATATTATTCGTTGCTATAAGAATATAAATTTTATATAAAATCTCTGCGCAACATTTATAACTACATGTGTATGGGTACCTATATAGTACATACAGCGTTTTATAGGCAACTATCTTCGTAATTCCAAGAAAGGAGGTTTTTCCCAGCAAAGTTTTAATGATAGCTATTGGAAAGAAAGCGAACTAAGTCTTACGGCGCCTACCGATTGGAACGGGTTTTTTCTCATTTTCCTTTTCTACTCAGGTTTCTACTTGCTCCAAGAACATTTTTTCTTTTTTTACCCGTAAGGCGGGTTATGTTTTCCGAGTTTTTTATCTGATAATCTTTATTACCTCGAAACATCCAAACGACTGAAGCGATTTAGATAGATGAGGTATCAAAATACTCGTCTGTACTCTTATATATTTCTTAGCCACTTTTGCAGGCTTTTTTTTGCTCCCACATTTTGCAAAAAAAAAGGAGATAAAAAGTCGGGTTTTCAACTAATGACTTATATCAATATTGTTCCAAGCCTTTATTTAGTCCCAGTCCTATTCATAATCTTTGACGGGGCAGATATATCCAATCTCCGAAGTAATCCTAACTTTAGTGGCTGCTTAAAACTTATTCTATTTTGTGCGTGGAGGGCCTCATATAATGAACCTTGAAATTGTTAAGCTCCGAATAAGTCGGGCCGGGGATTGCAACGCAGCTTTGCGTAGAACTACGTAGGTCTACGGACCCCTGTGTGCGTGACGATCCGAAGGGCGCAACGACCCAGGAGGTCTACTTTGAAAAACTAAATGTCGGATGCTTTCCTACTACAACGATATTTCGGTTTCTATGAAAATAATTTTCATTTAAGTACATGTTTATCTAGAACAACCATTAGAAGATATATAATTACATACACAACAAAGACTAAAATTTTCATTTGAATAATTTTATTCTTTTAATTCTTTCCTATTTTTTTTTCATATTTCTAAATATTTTTTTTCTTATTTTCTTGATAAAATAAGATAACTATCGTACAAGTTTTTATTACTGGACTTTACTTTTTATAAATACTTTTTTATTTTACTTTACTTTCAATAAGTAAGTACCTACCGATCTCATGAATTATGCACTTATTAAAACAGGCATGTAGAGTCACAGAAAGAGTTAAAATTATTAAAGTACCAACTATATGTATAGTATATAAATATCAATGTAAGTTTTATGAGATTTTTTTATTGACAAGCTTAGATTGAGAAGCTTTACGCAAAATCATTTACAATAAAAGTTAGAAATAAAAAGGTTCGGTGAACTTTTCAGACTGTAATAAATTGCGCGTGGGTGTAGTCTGGACTGATAAAGGCTATTTACACATTAAATTGCAAATCTTTTAATCATTTTACTAAGCACTATCGCCGGTCAAACTTATTTCTTAACTTTTTAGCTTTCCATACATGAGACTTTGATATAATTTTAACAACTTGTATTACTTCCATTGTTCACTACACAAATGAATAAACAATACTCGGTTCAAATGGGCGATTTAGAGTTATTTTGGGTGTACATTTACGGGATCTTTTTTCAAAACTAATAAAATTCAAAAATAAACGAATGTATGGGATCTTTATTATCATACAGTGACAACATACGAGTTACATATGAGTTTACAAAAAATGTCTAGGATCCAAGTATAGTAAAAGACAATCTCTGAAAGTTTCTTTTGTTCAGCAACATACTAATCTTGCTAATTCCGAATCGACTTTTTCTTTTATAACGAGAGTTTAGAGTTTCTAAACAAACCCCCATAAAAACGACTCTACCAGGCAATCAGAATACAGCGTAGTATAATTTTAATGAAAGCGTATTGTTTATGAGTATTATTATAATCCGTATCGCGATAAAACGTTGTTTACTACAGCGTGGCCTTCTGGATGAGATAGAGTTGTTACAGAGTGATGGAGGCCCACGGCCATTTGGCGTCTGGCCTATCCGTTGGCACGCCCGCATGGTCACGTACGCAGCCCGGCCATTCGAGTCCGCACCCCGACTTTAAATCAAGGAATTGGGGACACCATACAACAATGTTATGAATAGGTACCGGTTCCGCTCGCGTTTAAATAGGTACCCGTATAAATAGGTTACTTCGATTAATAATATGTCATATAATATAGCGAAGTGTGGTTATCAACATCCCTAAAGTATTTATATAAATAACCTTCATGAGCACACATCCCCTAGTACTATCCAATGATCCTATCGATCCACGGTTGCCTGGTAGAGATCGCTCTTGAGAGATAAGACCGCCATTTTTGTCACTTAGATTTTAAGGTGTTTTGTTGTATTGTTTCTATCCATAAGTGTGCAATAAAGAATGTTCTATCGATCTACCTCGAAACATTCAAACGGCTGAATCGAGTATCCAAATACTCATTTGGACTAATTTATGGTTCTTGGCTATG
Organism: Eupithecia subfuscata; assembly: GCA_963564075.1. Classification (NCBI taxonomy): domain Eukaryota; kingdom Metazoa; phylum Arthropoda; class Insecta; order Lepidoptera; family Geometridae; genus Eupithecia; species Eupithecia subfuscata. The sequence goes on along the minus strand of OY751103.1, from coordinate 5,143,602 downwards.
TTTCGCGGGCTTTTGTCTTCACATTGTACAAAAAACTGAAAACGTGAAAAACCGGAGACTGTTTTTTACACTTTGTGATATAGTTTTCAAGGCATTCGTTGTTTTGGGATAAATATACCATAAGTTCTTCCCGGAGCTACAATCTACATCATTGGTAAAATACATTCGATCAATCAATCAAAATTGCAAAATAGATGTACAATACATATAATAACATATAATGTCCTCCTAGCCGAATTTCGACCACGCTGGCCAGTTTCATCGGAAACTAGCCAGATGCGCAGGACATAATCATAGTGCACAATACTTATTTAGGTACAGTCAGCTGCACAGACATGTATACACTTCCAAGATTTAACTTGTATTTTATTCGGAACTTTTCAAATAAAAGGACATGCACACGTTTTTCGTACAAAGTAGTCATCGTACTTCGTCAGAATGAGGTACATAAATTATCACAATTACTATACACTTACTATTTAGTCAAATTGAAAACTTGGGAGTGTATATATATTTTTGCAGCCGACTGTACACTAGAAAAAGGTTAAATTCTTTAACCCTTCAGACTACAACAATTACGTATTTAAATGTGGGCGTATATAATTTCGCATGCGTGTGTGCGTGCGAAATGCGCAAATTACGTCACACTTCAGATAAATGCTCATATAAAAATAACTAGATATTCTATCTAAGTTCTGTAAACGGTATTAGGTTCCCAAATAATTTATCTTCGTGTATTTATTTTCTATGCAAGCTAATTTCTACAAACAAGTACACGAAAACGAAATAAATGTGGATACTACCAATTAGAAAAACACGAACAAAATGTATGGGGACAAATTTTGACTGATTCAAAGACAAATGTCATCTTCTTCTTGGTTATTGGCCAGCCTTTTAGTGTTGCAATAGGCAGAATAATAACTATCCTTTGACCCTGTCAAAAGTTGTTCAAACAAACATAGTCTCTAACACGATGAAAAATCGGTTTACAATCGTCCGGGCGAGCCGGCCCGCCGGCGGGCTCGCGCAAGCCAACGCCTTTTCCGTTACCTATCGAGCCCGACATCATGATGTAGGTAGTCTGGCCAGATCAATGAATAATCAGCGTTTGACGATAAAAAAGTTAAATGCACGGCTTCTGCATGATATGGTCAAACATTAGTGATCATATCATGAAATAGTTACATTATCTACCGTTAGAGGCGCTACGCTGATATTGTTTTGTTTTGACTGTTTTTGTGATGAATCAAGTCGGTGGACAATTATTCTGTTATAAAAGCTAATAATAATGTGCCAATTGAAGATAAAAATGAAGTGAAACGCCGTTACGACACAAAACTTCTTGACTTTTACGAAATCGAAGTTTTAAATCCTCATCTCGTTTTAAAAAAACGAGCACAACGTGAAAATATTCTAATAATTATTGCCATGAAAGACTTTTAAAGATTTTTATTGGATTTAGATTTGGTCAAAATATTTTAAGTATTATGTTGCCAGTTTAAACTACAAGCTAACTGCAATAAGTAATTTTTTGTGCTTACAAACAAAATATAAAGTTCCATCGTTATATGGATTTTTTATTAAACCTTTGATGTCATGTAAACCCTACATTAATGATATGGCCAAACGTTGATTGAAATATCGTTAAACGATATAGTCAGTTCTAGCTGGCCATATCATGATATACAACCATTTCATGAAATGGTCGGTTACATCATGAAGTGATCAATTCTAAGCTATGGCCACGACATATACCTACATAGATACGTAATATGAATAATTTTCATTGTGTGATTGCTTATGCAAATTATAATTTTATTATCGACAAGGATATTTCCTCAGTTTCTTAACTTACCTTCTTGATTCTCGATAAACAACATCGTTATAAATTTCCCAAGGTGCAGTTCGTTGAAAAAAATCCACGCAAGCACTATTAGTCTATTACTAAAGCAAACAGTTGGTACTAAACGAGTCTTTAACGCCTCTAGTGTAAGCAATGTGTGAACCTGCACGATCTCGGAAGGCGAAAATATTTATCATAAATTTTACCTATGTGACGCCAGTGAGCTTAAATATAGGTACACTCTTATATACGTCCCATAACAATTCATAACGTTGTCTTGAAATCAATCGAATAAACGCTTCGTCGTCACGGCATTACTGCATAATTTAAACTAACGGGTTTGTGACTTGAAATGTAGTTATACAATATTCACATGTGAGTTACCTATAACATGACCTGGTTAAGTCGTGACGTCTGTTTCGACCTCAGTCACAGCCGTGGCCGCGGCCGCGCGTCGCCCGCCTCCCAGTCTGAGCTTAAGCTTTTCAGTTACTGCACTGCACTATTTGTTTCTCTTTTGTTAGCTTAGATGCCAGACAAAGATCGTCTTGGATATTTTCCGGCGTTGGTCGGCTGAAACCAATATACCTGTACCTACACCGAGGCACCTATGAACACACACTTATACAGCCGTCTTGTATTTTATGTATATGTTTTAAGGTATATGGTCTTATATTGCTACGGACCGTAGAATAAGTGAAATAAGATCTGTAACTTTTCTATAGTCTGAAATATGAATTATTATTATATCAATGTGGTGGGACCCATAGTCTATGGATTGGATACATGCTAGACGTTAGATTGCTGGTCTTAGTTTGTATGTATCATATATCTTTTTGTTTATCATTAATTCATGCTAAAGACAATCTAATTCATTAAGCACTAGTATTCTAATAGCTTAAGTACGTTCTACGGAACGCACTGCTGCTACGATGTTTAGTAAATAAGAATTCGAAAGGATTTGTAAAATCAATTATGTAGGAAGCACCGCTCTTGCATTAGAAAGCTTAAAGCTCGGTACGTACGTAATCAGGTCTCTTGAGCGAGCTACCAGCCTTCTAACGAGGTGACATCGTACCGGCTTCCAGAAAGTGCAAACAGTTCTAATCCGTTTTACTTTGTAAAGCACATGTAGAAACGTTAGCTATTTCCCAACTTTGTCCCCACCGGGAGATCCGCTAAATGGCCCAACTCTCAAACTACCGTTTGTGGCTTTATTTCGTTGCTTACGCTAGCTAGAAAGTAGTCAATATGTCACCGTGATTTTCTATGTGCAATAAATATTAGTGTTTTATAGGTTTCTTGTGAAATCACCGCCAGCCAAGTGTCACTTTGCTTTCGTGTTAAGTTTCTCCGAATCTTAGTTTTGAAACTTAGAAAAAGTACCTACTGCATTGACGTAAGCATAGAATACCATAAATACAACTAAAGATAATTATTGTACTTATAACAATACACCCTTTGTTATTGAGTAGGTATAGGAAATGTTGAAAACGTGTTGCCTTATCACATTATTGCAATGTCAACGAGTTTTGTGACGTAGGTCATGTTGGTACTATCGCAGCCGTCATCAGGCTATTTCAACACCAGCAGGAAATTATCTAAATAATCGGCAATTAGATTTTATCGGCAGAAACGGGAGGCCTTTTTTACTTCTCCAAATCGCGATTGTGTGTTTTGTTTCCACCAATGTTAATACTCTAAAGATCTGCGCACATTCAACGTCTCTATAGCACAACACAAAAAGTGCATTTAAATATTGGCTCTTTATCTTTGGATATATTTTACAGTGACAAAATGGCTTCCCGCAAGCTCTCCGCGGTAAATTACCCAATACGGTCCTCACCGTTTTAAATATTTCTCTGAAACGAATCACGAAATATAACCATAGCAATATATGACCAATACTAGCTTCTGCCCGCGGCTTCGCACGCGTTATTTTTCTACGGAAACGTTCAAAGTAATTTCTATCCCATGTTAACTGATTTATGGGATAAAAAGTAGCCTATGTTTGATTCCAGGCATAGAGCTCCACCGGTGCAAAATTTCAGCTCAATCTGTTCAGTAGTTTTGGCGTGAAGACGCAACAAACATCCATCCATCTTTACATCCAAACTTTCGCATTTATAATATTAGTGTGATGATAGTTGAAATTCTTTAGGAAAAACATTAAATTTGCTCCCAATTTTTCCGCAAGGAGTTTTACAAAAATAAGTTTATTTGGGGTTTTATTATTATTGTATTGAATCTATTAATAATAATAACGAAATCTATCTAACATAAAGGAAAGATATACAATGTGTCTGGTTACCGGTGTCGGAGACTTTGGGGGGGTGAAGTACGGTAAATTTTATCGACAAATCACTATCCTTATTTTTTTTCTCGCTCCCTGATAAAATGGCAGCCATTTTGTTTTCTTTTGCCTCGAAGCACGTCCAGTTGCTTATTAGCGGGATATTTAAACTTTCAAGGGTCAGATTCAAATCGTCATAACTTCTAAACTATCTCACTCAGGGCTAAGATGCATGACTTATTTTGAAGCACACATTCTGTACTATTGTTCAAAAACACAAAACATGTAGCTTGACAGTTTCAATTTCATGAAAAAGCTAAAAATTTAAAAAAAATGTTGAAAAAATAACTTTTTTTGTTATATAAATTCTCTTTTCTTCTATTATAAAATAGAAAATGCAACAATGATAGCATTGCTTTATTGCCTACATTATTGGCAATCATATGAGTCCTCTATCGTCCTCCTAGAATCTCTGCATGGGTAGCTATACAATACAGGCACCCGTGCTTCGAGGCAAAAGAAAACAAAATAGCTGCCATTTTATCAGGGAGCGAGAAAAAAAAATAGGGATAGTGATTTGTCGATAAAATTTACCGTACTTCACACCCCCCCCCCCCCCCCCCCAAAGTCTCCGACACCGGTAACCAGACACATTGTATAACTTATATTATACATACCTAAGAACTGATTTTTAAGTGAATCGTACCAAGGAATAATAATTTTCCATAGAAACTTTACCACCCCTTTTAACCCCCTCGGAGGTTAATTTTTGAAAATTAGATTATTATTTAGTGTTAAGTTTTTATAGTTTATGTGCTATTCTAGAACCTAAACTATCTACATATATACCAAATTTCATCAAAATCGTTTAAGTAGTTAGGACTAGTTACTACAGCACTCTATAGTACGTGGTAACAAACATTCACACAAACTTTCGCATTTTAATATTAGTAGGATTGTGGATTTGTAATTAATACTTAAGTAAGTACTTAAGTAAGTTATAAATAGTTAGGTAAAAACTGGGCTGAAAGCACCTGAAAGTCAAACTGAAAAAAAAATGTAATCAGAGCTGAAGAATATTGTATTACGTCTTACCTACTTCTTTTGTGCTTCTTCAGCTGAATTAACCAGGTCATGGTTGCTCATGAAAAACAAACGTTTGTCATTCATAAAACAGCTATATTCGGAGTAAGTATATTTTCTTGGACTACATTTCACTTTTTTTTGGCCGAGAAATGTTCGTGGCTGTCATATGGAATCATTATTCTAGGGTTTAGGTAGGAGCCACAATAGTTATTTATTCAACAAGGGGGCAAAACGATTTTTTGTTGAGCGTGCCGATATTAAATCCCGAGCTAGCGAAGCAGTCTCAAATAGAGTCACGAGTGCAGCGTGTGGAACTAAAGTAGACTGCTGAGGTAGCGAGGGCTTTAAAAGGCACGAAACGAAAAATAGGGCAAACTCTTAAACATACAACTTTTCATCACGACTAGCGAGAAAATATTTAGTAATTTATAAAAGACAAGCTGCCGCCCGCGGCTTCGCACGCGTTGTTTCTATGGAAACGTTAAAAGGTGATTTCTATCCCATGGGAACTGATTTATGGAATAAAAAGTAGCCTATGTTTGATTCGAAGATTATAATTATCTGTATACAAAATTTCAGCCCGATCCGTTCAGTAGTTTTGGCGTGAAGAGGTAACAAACATCCATCCATCTATACATCCATCCATCCAAACTTTCGCATTTATAATACCTCTATTAGTGTGATAGTGTGATGATAGTGTGAAGTCGAGGAGAAACTCATTTTGGTCAACAACCTTGGAGGGTAAAAATGCTACACTGTTTTTGAGCAGCAAAGTCACTGTTTTCGACCGAGAGTGTTGAAAAGATATTTACAACCCCAATATTGTCTCGTAAATAAAAAGGAAAACAATGGGTAGATAATAGTAGGGGCTTTGAGAATACCTACTTGTATTGAATTCAGTGGTTGTCTGAAGAATAATTTATACTAACATACAGAATTCAGAAGTGGATCCAATTGCTTTTCGTAGAAGTATTTCGATTCACCTACGCATATAATTTTCCACTGAAAAGACAGACGTTTCTTCGCTTTATATTTTCAAGGAGGCGAACTTATCGGATGTTATCCGACGTCGGAAGCAATTCAGAGAATATGAAAAACGGCTTTTGGCCGTTTCATCGAAAGAACAATCGTAAATACTTTTACAATAGATATCTATTTATACACCTTTTTCGGGAAACGACTGGGTCGAGCTAGGATTTCCTTAGATCATACCTCAAAAAAAGTAGGTAGGTACCTACCTAAGTATTGTTACTTAAAATATCATCACCGTGACAACTGTACCAACATTTCGCTGATTCTTATATTTAATCCCTTTTTAAAAAATATCTACGAATTTTACGTCAATAGGATGCCTGGACAGGAAACTTGGTTTTGCTGGAGATTCCTAAAGTTTAAGGTTTAGGTAAAATGTAATAAAATAAAGTAATGGATTTTTAAATATACTTACTTTAGTACTTACATAAATGTTGAAGATGTACGTTACAAAATAATAATAATGATATTTTCCTCTTCACAATAGGCTCACTTAAAATTTAGTTAATATAAGCGCGTAGAACTATATTAATCCTGTATTGTGAGAGGCTGATTCAGGTACTTTGCCCAAGACTAGCTAGAGGTTTCTTCTTTTCCCTTTAACAAATTAACTTATAGGTTCATAGTTTAAGAATTTATAATGTTAGGTTAAGGTTATGAGAGGGTGGCTATGAGATTTTCAGTCTCTAGGGAGTTTAGTGCTTTACAAAAGTAGGCAATAAAAGGAAATGCATAGCCTAGTTTTATCGTAATCCGACCAATTAGTAATGCGGCGTCGTTCAATAATTTCAGGATCTAAAGTATGTATTTCATCATTGCCTAGCTAATGATGGAATACATATTTTAGATCCTGGACTTGGTTTAACCTTCTAACAGTTTGATACGTAAAAACAATAACCACCTACTAACAGTTTAATGCGTAAATGTTACCAGCCTAGATTGAATGCCATATATATAAATGCACTTTGAACTCAATGGGAACAATGGTCTTTGACCGTTGACGTCCACAAATCATGCCCAGTACACAGTCAGAGGATTCTCCTTACATTGTCTACGAGTGTTGTAAGTAGGTAACTACCTAAACCGGACGGATTCGATACTATACACTACGTCACAAAACCTCATCATTCCTGTATGTAAATGAATAATTAATTTTACACAGTGTAGGTACTCAACTAACCAAATGTACTGCGTCTACTGGATAAACCACACCCACGTATCAATTAGGTACTAGGGAAATAACGTATCGAAAAACCGTGTGAGTTTTAGCCTAACATAGCAACTTGCAAGTCCATTTCTTTTTAGGTTGCCTTTACCAACTAATCAAATCTAAAGAAGGGTATGGTATTCAAATTGAACTAGATAAATTCAGTATGAATTGGCCAATGAATTTTGCTGTGATCTGGAGTAGTGCTGTATAAACTGGGTTTAGGCTGCTGCGTCCACATGAGTCTTGAGGATAAATTAAATAATAGATCGTAAAAAAGTAAGTGTGATGATTTGGATGCGAAATGGCTTTGCTTCTGATAATCAGATATGCGTTGGCGTGGAAGTTTTCTGTGTTCTTAAATTACTATTGTTCTGGTGACACACTTGGAAAATGGATTTCTTGGAAAAACGTTGCCAAAAGGAAGATCGTATCGTTGCTCTCAATCCCACGCAGCTACCAGCACACAACTAGCATGATTTCAGCAAATATTTAATGTTAAAAAATATTTTGCGGAGAGTTTTTTACCAATAATTTCTGGAAAAAATCTGACTTATGACTTGTTAAATAAATACCTACCTATCATTGTAAAAAATATGAGGATAAACGTTTGGCAATCGACTGACAAGACTGACACAGATTTATCAGCGAGTATAGATAGCATATTTCACGATAACATCTCAGAGATACGGATAATATCTGTTTACGAAGTCAGAAGTCCTTTAAATCTAATCTCATCAATGTGATATCAAAGGTCAATTACTTCCTTCCTGAACCGTAAATCTCCATGTAGGTACTACATACTCGTGAATTTACTTACTGGAATCATTTGATCCGGAAGCTTACTTGAGCTTCGCGGCTTCTCAGGGATAAAGACGATTAAAGAGGCGAGGTGATAAGAATCAAGTATATCAAGAACACAGCTGAAATTACTATACATTCAAGGAAACAGCTCCAACAGTAAAGTCGTTCCAATCGATTCTATGACAACCGAAATCATAATCCCCTAATTTAGATTATTTATCAGTATTGTAGTCAAGAAAATTATCGATATCATGGATTAATATTATCTCGTTGCTATGCAGTGTATAAATCAGTATTAATGTGACTGTATGACGATAAGCAATTACTCACATACACTAATGTTCGATAGTGTAGAGTTGCTGGCAGTTATCGCCAGATGTAAACTGTCTGTCCTAATACTAAATTATATCCAGTACAAAACTATTATTTTTATTATTAACTGGGAAAATATTTGTTTTGTAAGTATCATTTAAAAATATTTAATTAAGAACCCAATCAATACCTGTTAAATAAGCAGAGTAATCCCTTATGAAGATTCGTCGCGGCCACAAAAAACAGATTAGGTACCTTCATACACGACCAGTTTATTTCTCTCCCCTGAAAAACCGCGAAGGAAAACCTGACTTCAATTATATAAACGATTCTACCGGTTATTTGATGTGCGAGTTCGCTTTCCGCGTAGTGTATGACTACACCCACCCGCGCTAAGCGAGTGACTTTGAACAGCGCCCGCTACGATTCCTCAGTCCTTCGATAGCGCTCGCTGATTGCACACGCATTACAAAACGCGATCAAATCGGACTTTTTGTTAGATTTTTTTTTATTCAAGTGATAGAAATGCGCTTGTGCGCTGAGAGACAAAGCGTCGGTAGCGAGCCGACGACACGCTGGGTGCGTGCCGTGGAAAGCATGGCGCATTCATTGGATGTGTTGCAATTGCAGTTCAAGAGGATGCTGAACAAGGAGCTGAGCCACTTCTCAGAGTCCAGCAAGTCCGGCAACCAGATCTCAGAGTACATCTGCTCCACGTTCTTAGGTGAGTTTTTATTTTCTTATTTTTTAGAAATCCTGCATCAGCAAATAACTAGACGTATAGTATTAGGTAGTAGGTGCATAGCTAACTACGGTGTGCGATGAACAATAATGCACAGTCTTGTTAGCTTGTAAGATTCACTTATTTGTGGAGGTTACTGGAGCTTTTTATTGATTTACTTACATTATTGTTATAATTCGAAATTCGTTCTTTCATGGCTTAATAAATTATTCAAGGATTTCTTTTAAAGCAAAATTATCATGATCATGAACACCTAATCATCGAAAATTACCGCTACTTAACATGAATCTGCAAATAAAATATAATGTAAATAACACACCGCTAATCCGTAGTAGATAAAATACATGAAAGGTTCACGGATACGCTACGTCAGCGCTCAAGTACCTAGTTAGGTAACTACGTGAGGGGCGCTACGGCGGCGCGTCATCGCCGCCCGCCCAACTTTCTAGGTGGCCTTCTTTCGATCTTACTGGCCTTGTTTTTATTTCGCAGTAGTTTTTAACGCGGTTCCTCACTGTGAGCAATCTCCTGTAATGTAACATTCAGGTTCGAGCATTAACATCAGTGAGGGAAAAGACCCGAGGATTACAGTGCGCAGCTATAATGATAGCCGCTTCGTCAGACTTTATAAAATCAAGAGATTCCTCTGCAGCAAAATGCTAAAAATCAAATCCTCAATTGTTATATTGCACTGCACACGCATGTGTCATCGCCGCCCGCCCAACTTTCTAGGTGGTCTTCTTTCGATCTTACTGGCCTTGTTTTTATTTCACAGTAGTTTTTAACGCGGTTCCTCACTGTGAGCAATCTCCTGTAATGTAACATTCAGATTCGAGCATTAACATCAGTGAGGGAAAAGACCCGAGGATTACAGTGCGCAGCTATAATGATAGCCGCTTCGTCTGACTTTATAAAATCAAGAGATTCCTCTGCAGCAAACTGCTAAAATTCAAATCCTTAATTTTTATATTGCACTGCACACGCATGTTAGATGCGAATTTTCGATAATCAGGGAGGCAGTATTGTAATGCCCACGACTAATCTTGAAATGTTACTTATAGACGAATACTCGCGGTGAAGGAGCGCCTTTAAAAATATCTTAAGGCCTCTTCAATTTATTTTGAAGGTTTATAGCGTTGTTGATTCCTTTGAGCTCTACATGTTTTATTGCTTGAAATTGTAGTAGGAACATACTTGAGTACTCAAATCGAGGCCAATTGGTAAATATTTCTACAGATTAGGTACTTAAGTTGATTAAACATATTGATTTCGTAGGTAAACTGCTTATAGTTAGATAGTCATTAAGTACAAGGTAATTTTGAAGGTGATCGACTGGGAAAGAGCTTGTTGGTCAAATAACCATTTTGCCTTTATTTATATTCGGCTCTAGCTTCATCCATATTTAATCCAGATATATATAAAGCTAATAAATGAATTAAGCACTCACAAAAGCTTAGCTTACCAATATGTTATTCAACCCGCTAATCTAAAAATAGGTAAATAACGTTTTATCAGAAATGTTAGAGTTAGATAACCCCACACGATAGGTTTGCCTGATTGAGGCGGTTCGAACTAGTTTCTTATTTGTGTCAGAGCTGAGAGTCTATCTAAAAGATATTAAGGTTCATCAGTGCACTATCAGCCACCACATATGCACAGAATGATCTACCTTGACGATAAACTCCATCACCAGCAGCGTGCGCAACGCGAAATCATCGAAATTTCCACTATACTTAGCCGCCCCATCATTACTTGGTTAAACGATTAATAAGATTGACGCATATGCAATTAAAGAATATAAATAGACAATAGTTGCATAACTATTCAAGGTGACGACGTCACCTTACTGTTTGCATTTAGGGCAAGAATGTTGCTTACAGCTCAATGCGTCACACATTGATTCAATTGACAACTGGGTCTGTCGTTTATTGAAGAACATGCTTTAATTAATTTGTTTTCATTGTCCTCGCGTCGCAATATTTATTGTTCATTCAAATCATCTCAATTGGCAAATCCTCAGTATTCTTTCACATATTGTATGTATGTAGGTAGCGAACATAACACATTGTTTACAAATAATATTAGTCGTACTCAGATATGCGCTAATTTATTTATAATTATGCACTGGTGTTGTTGTTAACTAGAAGGAAAATTTACAGACAAAAAAAAATTAGCATTATAATGACTTGTATTCCTATTTAATTATATTGAATACTTTACCTTCAGACCATAAGCTATATGAGAGCACCTAAAAAGTTTTATCGTAGCAGAAATACAGGTTTCATCTGTTTTATTGCGTCTTTTTTCTTTTATCAAAGGCTGATTAGATTTTATCTATTCTTAAAATAAAACGCAATGCAAATAAAATATCATTCCTAATCATTTCACCGGTCACGACGTATCACATGTAATAAAAACAGATATATCTCTGATGTTTGGGCTTACTTAATTCTGACAATCAAAACACTTAGCAGCAATAAACTTAGTGATGATGGAAACCTCTACGTACTGCATACGTAAGGTTACTAGATGTCTGTTGTTTATTCGTTTCACTAAATGTGTCAACAGTCAACAGTATTCTACATTTCAAGTCGTAAATCATATTAAAGTCCTTGAAACATTGAAAACTAGAACTAACCCAAAATAAAACGAAGCGGCTTGAAAACACACATCACTCACTTTCATCTGACATCGTTACCTAATAACACCATTTCGAAACTATATCCGACTTTTTTAGGTCATCGATTAACGTAATTTTATCTTGGTTACAGACAAACAACAAGAACTGGATATACCATCTCTCCAAGTGGAAGATAACTCAGCCGAGCGCGCCAAGAAAAAGGACAAGTCTCCTCATGGTGGGCCAGCTACTGCTATGTCTCAAGTGAGTTTTAAGAAAAAAGTAAATTGTAATTTAAATGCTGATTCTTCTAGCTGTTTTCATGATTCTAAAGAATGATTTATCTTTACAGATCACCGGTGTGAAGAGAGCACTCACGCACACAAACAGCTTCACCGGGGATCGCGTGCCGAGACATGGTGTGGAAACACCGCACGAGGAAGAGCTGGGCAGGCTGCTCAGCGATCTCGATCGATGGGGAGTGGACATTTTCCGCATCGGCGACCTCTCGTGTGGGCGGCCTCTCACTGCAGTGGCATACGCTGCGTTTTCGTCGAGGGATCTGCTTTCTACGCTGCAGGTTCCACCGCGTACCTTCCTCGCCTTCGCCGTCACCCTCGAGGAGCACTACGTCCGCGACAACCCGTTTCACAACTCGCTGCACGCCGCTGACGTCACGCAGTCCACAAACGTGCTTCTCAACACCCCGGCTCTGGACGCAGTGTTCACTCCGATAGAGGTTTGCGCGGCTCTCTTCGCTGCGTGCGTCCATGACGTCGATCATCCTGGACTCACCAACCAGTTCCTCGTCAACTCGAGCTCTGAATTGGCGCTAATGTACAATGACGAGTCAGTCTTAGAAAACCACCATCTAGCGGTCGCTTTCAAGCTGCTCCAGAACGAAGGTTGTGACATATTCATCAACCTTCATAAAAAGCAAAGGCAGACACTTCGCAAAATGGTCATAGATATGGTGCTCTCGACTGACATGTCGAAACACATGAGTCTACTCGCAGACCTGAAAACTATGGTAGAGACGAAGAAAGTAGCCGGTAGCGGTGTGCTGTTGCTGGACAACTACACGGACAGGATACAAGTGTTGGAGAATCTCGTGCACTGCGCTGACTTGAGCAACCCTACTAAACCTCTGCCTCTTTATAAGCGATGGGTAGGGTTGCTGATGGAAGAGTTCTTCCAACAAGGAGATAAAGAGAAAGAAAACGGGATGGAAATAAGTCCTATGTGCGACAGAAATAACCCTACAATTGAGAAAACACAAGTAGGATTCATCGACTACATTGTCCATCCTCTTTGGGAAACATGGGCGGACCTGGTGCACCCCGACGCTCAGGATATACTGGACACGTTGGAGGAGAACCGCGATTACTACCAGAGCATGATTCCACCCTCGCCGCCCCCCGCGCCCATCTCCGGCTCGGATGACGATCGCCCAGAACAAATACGTTTTCAAGTAAGTTTTATTTTTGTACAACTACTACTAAAGGCTCTTACATTTTACATATAACATGAATATTTTGTCCAAATAACAGTAGAAGAATATGATGATTGAATTCCCTCTTTTTAAATTTGCGGAGTAATACGGGTCCAACCGGACGTCATATAGTAGTAGATATCCTGTCCTTTAGCATCCTCTATAAAAAACTAATACCTATTGTATTCTTTTGAACAGGTAACACTTGAAGAGGGTGAAGGTTCAGAGGACTGCGAGGGCGAAGGCGATGGAGGGATGTGACGGAAACTACTGGGATTCTGCAAGAAACTCTCAGAGAAAGTGCACGTTTGGTGGCGGCTCTGGCAGTGAGAGTGGCCGGGAGTCGCGCCCGGCCGCCGCAGCGCCCGTCGAGTGCCCGCGAACTCTTGTTGGATAATAATACACATGTTGACGCTTACTATCGAAGTGGGACGATCAGCGGGTGCGTCGTTACATTTCGATCTTTATATAAAATTAATTTTATGTGATCATCATGCAATGTTGTCTAGATTACCTAATGACTGTGTAACGTTCGATTGTCTAGTATTTGTACCCGTTGTTTCGTTTTGTCTAACCAAAGATTTATAAAAGCTACGTTACTGTGACGTTCGGCAAAATCCCATGTAAAGTAGTTAGTGTTCGATTCGTAATTTAAAGAATCGTATGTAGATTTTAGTCGTCGACTCCGTTTATATCGGATCGGCTACATAAGGACATTGAAACGCTTATTAATTGGTATGAAAGGGTAATTTATATTGTCATATCATTCACTTTTCTCATAAATTAATACGGGTTTGCGATAATGATGTTATTCACCAAAATATATTAACATTTAATAGGTATCCTAAAACAACTAGTCTAAGGTTCATTTTAAAAATTGCCTTTTGAAGCTGTTGTTGTGTCTTTTCTGACTATTTAATGTTCGGCCAGCCTCTTGCTGCCACGGAACCCTTGCAATGATTTTGTAAATATTTACTATGTCTGACAGTGAAGTTGTCTGTGATGCGGTTGTATCAATACCAATTAACTTCGATATGGCTAACAAAGAGGCTCCAATAATAGCTCTTAGTAGGTACATGATACATTTGGGGTAGACGTTTTATTGTATAAAGTGTTCTAGCGACCGCACCATATTAGATATCATGATGGTAACATAGCAACTTATACGTCAGTTCACCTGAAAAGGCACAACTTCCATTCTTCTTATCTTCAACAGTTAAAGACACATTTCTATTTTCATCATAACCTATAGCTTTACCTAGTTGATTTTGTAAACCTAATGCACCTCATGTTTTAAAGTTGATCGCTGGCGATCTAAATTATTGTTTAATTCTCTCTTTAGAATAGTGTTATTGCTTTTTGAAACTACTAAGTTACAAATTAAATTTGATTCTCGTAAATCAAAGAATTAAGAAATCTTAGCCAATATCGAATTCGCGTTGTGCAACTATATGGCTTGACGTGTTAAATGATAAGTAGGTACTAACAAGTGAGTGGTATAACCAGGTTTTCTTTTGAGTGCGTTTTGATATTTACCAAATTTTCGGCATACAGGCCGGGTTTTGCAATATGTGTGCCCTTTTTGCATCTTTTAGATGATCTGTACTCTACTTCTTGTCGCACAATAATCTTTATTTAATTTTAACATTTGACATACTAGATTTAATGGGTTGCAGATCTGATCACCATCAAATTCATTAGTTCATGTTTCTCTAATCATAAATTCGTATCCTTCAAATTAACTTTAGGTATAGGTTTATCACCAGAGGGTGTAATACTTAATTAACTGTATTATTTTTGCATTTCATTTTTTCATTGTATTTTAAATTTTTTGAGCTGGTCTCTACATTCATGTACTCAAAAAGATATTGAAACTAAATAAACAAATTAAGTTCCTCGCACTTCATTTTTATTTAGGTAAGTACTTTATGTATGTATAGGTACTTATGCCAGAAGTATTACCCGTTATTTGACATCTACGTACCTACTGACCATTATCATTCATTAGTGTGAGATGGTCCAAATACTTTCTATAAGTTTGTAATAAAATTTAATAATTTGTATCTGCGGTCTATAGAAACTAATCTATGAATGACATAAATCGCTCTTTTCACTGTGTATATTTAAATAACATTTTAGAAATTGCATATTAATCATTGTATAATACCTACCTACCATACATTGGATACGCTTAAAATACATGTGTGTTAAATAATAGAAAAGTTACGCTTAGAGTCATTTTATTTCTAAAAACGTAAAATAATTGTATGTAATTGTGTTGAATATGATATTGGTACCGCAGTAGATCTGTGTTTATTGTACGTATCTACCCAATCTATCGAATTTCACATACCTACCTACTATACCTATTGTAAACAACTTGCGTGTACCTTTGCCAATGTGCTCACTATATTAATAATTAAATCATTAAAATGTATCGCTATGTACTCTGGTAACAACCTTGACATAAGTAAATAGGTGTTACTTTCATTCTATCAATGTATTATACCTAATGATTTTCTTGATTCAATGTTAAGCATAAAAATAATATGCAGTTCACACCATATTTTAGTCGGATCCAACTTTACTTCTACGAATACAATATGATCCATATCAAGTCATACACAATAGTGTACTATGTATTGAATCAATTTTAATAATATTATGTTGTATCATCCAAGTTATTATTTTAAAACAGAGTTCAGTGCAAAATTCACTTAAAGAATGAAAAAAGTAAATTATGCATTATTTTTGGACGTTTGGAAAAAAATACAGTCTAATTCAAAAATTCAATTATTATTCTATCATTTATTTACCAAAGAAATAAGTATTTGATACCCACTGTACCAACAGTTCTTATTAGGTAGTATTATGTAGTAAATATGTACTACATAGTACATTGAGTAAGACCTACTTAGTATCTTAAGCACGTGTTTTTTGGATATCAATAGAAACCTGATAGTAACCCACAAATGCAATAGCTCTTTTAGAATATTGTAATGAATAAAAGGTTAAATTAATTTTGCCAAAGTTTTCAATGTTGTATAGGTACCTCTATGTTTTGTCAGTATGGAAGTATCGGTAAGATTGGATAATACCTAGTTATATTATTAACAAGTTAAAGTGTTCAATGCTGGCCATTGCAACACATTATTTATGTTTAAATAAAATAAAGAAATAGCTTGTAATAGTTTAAATTAAATATTTGAGTTGAATTTAAAGAATATTAATGTATTTAGAATAAAAAGATATGGGAGAAAATTCAGTGTATTATTTAATATTCTATTTTATAAACCCTTATTTTCTTATTGAACCTCATTGCGGGTTGCAGAATGAAAGCCTAACTTTTATTCTGCAACCCGCATAATGAGGTTAGTTTCGCATAACTCTTGTACAGACTGAAAACAACTATGTGAGATAAAAAACGTCTGGCATAACTAAGTTAGCCGAGCTTTCGATCTGCAACCCGTAATAGCGCTATTTTTCGTGGTTCCATTATTTCTTACCGATCCAAAAATTGCTTCCCATTTGCTTCTACACTTGCGAGCTTTAAAATGGAATCGCTTCATGGCGCGAGTTGATCAAAACAATTTTTTTCCAATTTATGTACAATGAACTATAGATTGTGGTATATCATTTGAAAGGTAATTTTGTTACCTTTCAAGTGATATCAAGAAGAAATTAATTTAATTGGCTACCTAAATTTTGGGAATTATGGCAATAGGTCGAAGTTGTATCTATCGGCTTCTATCGGCGCCGGAGCTGGATTAGCTGGATTTCTCCCTCGTATCCGCTGTTTTAGCTCGTCCCACATATGCCAGATTGGGTTCAAGTCAGGAATAAGGGCTGGCCAGTCTAGTGTGGGAATGCCGACATGGAAGACGTCTGTCGGTACTGTCTAGTCACTGCTGCGGTGTGGCAGCGGACATTATCGTGCATTAAATCAAAATTTATTGTCGCCAATAAACCCTGCATAAGGGAAAACATAACTTAACTCATAGTTCACTGCAAAGAAATTGTAAAAATTAGTCTTGAACAACCCTTGAAGCGTTTCCAGTTTAAAGCTCGCAAGTGTATTTTCTTCCTACATTAAGAGAATTGCTTCCTTTATATTTTAGAAGAAATTCAAAATTTCAAGGTGACCGTTCATTCTGACGTCAGGATGGCCGGTCAGGACCCGTAGACTATGTGCGTTGTGGAATTCCCTGAAATTTATATATACCAATAATTGCTTATACCATCCAAGTGCGCAGAGGAGTGAGACAGGGGGATATTATATCCCCGAAACTGTTAACGAGCGCGTTGGAAGATATGTTTAAGACGCTCGACTGGAAAGGTAAGGCATTAACATAAACGGCGACTACATCTCACACCTGCAATTCGCTGATGAGTTGATGACATAGTTTTAATAGCGGAGTCGCTAGAGGGCGTCCGTTACGACTGAGGGTCCACATTGAAATTTCATGGTTCTGAATACGCTATTCATTATCATTAGCTAAACCAGATGCTGGACGGCTTAGCCTCAGCCTCACGACGCATCGGTCTTGGTGGCCCAAGTGAGGCCATTCATCATTATCCAAATCATGAATTTGGATAAAACCAAAGTCATGATGAATGGCCTCATTGATCCGGGACCGGTCGTTGTACATGGCCACCTTCTCGAAATTGTTTCCGAGTATACTTACCTTGGGCAAATTCAACAGTAAAAAATAATTTTTGTTTGTGTGATTGAGTTTTCAATCAGTGCGTCCTACCCGTCATGACCTACGGAGCTGAGACGTGGACACTCACGGTAGGGCTGCTCCACCAGTTCAAAGTCGCTCAGCGACCTATGGAAAGTGCAATGTTCAGAGTCTCTCTGAAGGTAGAATTCGAAACGAATACATCCGACAGAGAACCAAAGCACAGATACTATAATACTATACTTACACCAAAGTTATCGACATAACTCAAAGAATTAGCAAGCTGAAGTGGCAGTAGGCCGGCCATATCTCGCGAAGAACCGACAACCGCTGGGGTAAACGTGTTCTTGAGTGGAGACCACGACTCGGCAGTAGTGTAGGACGCCCTCCAGCCAGGTGGGATGACGATGTGCGAAAGACTGAAGGCAGATGCTGGATGCAGCAAGCTGAAGACAAGGCGCTATGGCGCTCATTAGGGGAGGCCTACGTCCAGCAGTGGACTAATATAGGCTGATGATGAACGATTGCTTCCTATTTGCTTCCTTCAAAGCTTTCAAACCTAGATCCTGTACCTATCAAGGAAAAAAAGATATATCGATATAAGATGAATGGGTAAGCCTGTCAAAATATGGAGAGCAAAAGTGCAGTCATAGGTAATTTGCATTTACATTTATTTTACAATAGACGATCGCCTCGCGGTTTCACCCGCGTAGTTCCCGTTCCCATGGGAATTCCGGGATAAAATATAGCCTATGTCACTCCCTGAAAAGTAAGCTTCCTAACGGTGAAAGAATTTTTCAAATCGGTCCAGTAGTTTCGGAGCCTATTCAATACAAACAAACTATCAAATTTCCTCTTTATAATATTACTAGCTTCTGCCCGCGGCTTCGCACGCGTTGTTTCTATGGAAACGTTTTGAGGTTATTTCTATCCCATGGGAACTAATGTATGGGATAAAAAGGTCGCCTATGTTTGATTCCAGGGTGAGACTTACCTGTATGCAAAATTTCAGCCTGATCCGTTAAGTAGCTTTGGCCTGAAGAGGTAACAAACATCCATCCATCCATCCATCCAAACTTTCGCATTTATAATATTAGTGTGATATATACATCGATCAAAAATTTCCGGCCGGCCCCCCTTAGATGCACAATGCACGCCCCGAAAACGTCAGTTTCAAAAGGTATCCCATTTGGCATTTTGGGATACCTTTTCAACTAGTGTCATTTTAGCTCTCGGACCGAAAGCATGGTCAAGTGCTCGTATAAAAAATGCAATAATCGACCGACCAGGCAACAGAAAAAGAATGGAATTTCTTATTTTCAGTAAGTTTAAATGTAATTTTTACCTGTGTATTGTGATATGAGCCAATTGAGCGTAGAATCTATATTTAATCTGAGCAATTGAGCCTTATATACTTGAGAAATCAGCATTAAAATTGTTGTTGGGTTTGCCTATGTAAAAATATTTATTTTGTTCTAAGTTGATGAATGGAGCGGCTATTGTTTCTAATTTTTTTTTAATTTATTTGTGGTAAGTTGTAAGTGATAATTTTTTTTTTAATGAAAAGACATTTAAAATAACTTGTTGGGGCTTATAAAATAACTAGCTGACCCGCCCTCAATTTTATTTGCGTGAACTGAAATAACGTTTTTTGGCCCATAGAAAAACTCTTACGAAGCCGCAGGCAGACACTAGTTCTTTTAAATTTAAAGTACCTGCCTGAAATTGTATTTTAGGTTTATTTCACTAGCTTTTGTTAACATATTTATATTATTGTATGTCCGAAATGATCCTTTTGTTTGTTGACTGTTGCGTCGCTAATTTATAGTTGTATCAATAAACGATTCGTTATCTTTACCTGAATTATGTTGATTTTATAATGCTTATAAAAATAATCAGGGTATAAATTATTTTTAGGTACCTTCCTACGTACTTACAAAATAAAATAAAATAAATTCGACTCCACTAATCTCTTGTTCCGCATGCAAAAAACTTGACAGGCTCTGCGCAAACTGTCTGCGTCAAAACAAAACGTGGACACTTTTGAGTGTCATTCTTGTAAGGTTCTAGGTATCTACGGGGGAGGCCGCATACTTGATCGATGGATATATAGTATAGATACAACAGCATCGTTCGTCGACATCATTACGTGACTATATTAAAAGGTTTGAATTTTACCCTGCCGTAATAAAATTAAATCTAGCACAGAGGGTCAGGTTTTATAACAAAAAAAGTAAAAAGTACTATACTAGCACAACAATAAAAATTATATAATGTGGTAGGTATCTACAAATGAGTTAACCTAGTTTAGTTACAGAAAAAGTTATTCTGTATCATATGAAACTGGAAATTTTTCTTATGAAAAAGTGTAGGTCATGCTCATGGTGGCACAATTAAATTGCAAAATTAAACTATTCATACAAAGATGTTAAGAGGGCCAAAAAAAAAATTACTGCAACTTACTTATTTTGAAAAACCATTTTTTTTGCCATAAGACCTAGGTATTAATGTTTTCAAAATCGACCACGTAACTCCTAATATTATCACTTTTTGATAACTCTCACGGTCGCAATTATTTAAGGGCCATCTAGCCCTTAAAAAAACTGAGGACTCGATAAACAGGATATTAGGAGAGCATAAGTAATTACAGTAAAATTATAAATGATAATTATATATTTATTGTTAGGTTTACTTAAATTTAGAAATTATACATTTAATCTTATTTTTTTAACATTTAAATAAAACAATGTGGGATCACTTTTTTGTTAGCACTTCTTACAACTATTGTGCTTATCGTCGTAGCATTGCCATATATTTCCAGGCCTACAATGTGCTTTATTGACTATATTTTAGTGGTCCATTGTACCTATAGCTGGTGAAACAAACTCTATAATTTAAATCAATTCGTATTCCTTGTCCTTTAAAAGTAACTTTGTAGGTACCTCTTAAACAGAAATACAATTATGTGATATTTCAAAAGCTGCGTAAGATCAACGCTGATTTTGCCTGGCCGCACTCACGCGCATGCAAACAACTATGCACACCTTGTTTGCTCCCTCCCACAATGCACGATGAGGCTAGCGCTAACCCTGAGCGAGCGAGAGAGAGTGATCACGATAACCGATGCAGCAGGTACAGTAGGCCTATAATAATTACAGTAGTAGGCCTATAATTAGTTAGTTGTTTTATTACTTACACTTAGATTACATATAAAATGAAAACGAATGTGAGTACCAAGACAAACCTCACAAGGTTTATATGGTACAAATAATAAGATATATTGTTATTGTAATGAATAAATTAAAAAAAAAAAAAAAAAAAAAGTTCGATGGATTTGATACCATCTCAATGAGTTCCACATCATGATATAGTATAATGTGTATATTATTAACCAATGTATTTGCACCTCCTTGAATATCAGTTGGACGTTTATCATGTAAACGTAACAGAGATACTTTTCTAGTTACTTTATATATGTATACTTAGGACAATTTAAATTGGAGCACGATTCTTTTTCTTCCGCAGAGTAAAGGAAGCAGTCAATCAGGATACGATCAATAATGTTTAACAAATTGCATTCGCAATCAATTTCAATTGTAGCTTCCTGTTGAACGTTTGGCGACCGACTAACCATCGCACTGTCTGTCTGGACACGATCTTTCACCCTAGTGTGAAGGTTAAGAATAAAAATTCCTAACTTTCACACTAGTGTTGCGAACTACGAGACGGCTACAAGACTAAAGCTACGTAGAGTAGGAGCTGGCTACGAGACTATGTTACGTAGAGTATGAGCTACGAGATGGCTACGAAACTATGTTACGTAGAGTATGAGCTACGAGATGGCTACGAGACTATGTTACGTAGGGTATGAGCTACGAGATGGCTACGAGACCATGTTACGTAGAGTAGGAGCTACGAGATGGCTACGAAACTATGCTACGTAGAGTAGGAGCTACGAGATGGCTACGAGACTATGTTACGTAGAGTAGGAGCTACGAGATGGCTACCAGACTATGCTACGTAGAGTAGGAGCTACGAGATGGCTACGAGACTATGTTACGTAGAGTAGGAGCTACGAAATTGCTACGAGACTATGTTACGTAGAGTAGGAGCTACGAGATGGCTACGAGACCATGTTACATAGAGTAGGAGCTACAGGCACGGTCCCAGCGGGGGGGGGGGGGGTCACGGGGGTCGTGTCCCCTTCCCCCCCAAAAATTGCAACCCACAGCTTCATGATTATTTTTTCCTGTTTACTGCTGTCACTTTGATTACGATTACCAAAAAAATCGCGGCTCGCTCCGATCGCCGATATTCCTGATATTTGGTGATTTACCTATATTTTGGTCAGCGCAGAGGCAACCAACGTTAGGTACCTACCTAATACTCAAACTGAACTTGAGTTTTCTTCTTGGTCCGCTATAGTCATCTTGTATCAATCTAACCACCACAGTAAAAAGCACAAAAATGTAACAAAATAATCTGCGACGTCACTTTGTCAACCAGCTCAAAGAAATCGAAGTAGACAACAAAATTTTCGTGCTTTGATCCGCTCCGATCCGCCGAAAATATTTGTTCCTTCTGACTATGGTCCAGAGCTCGACCCCCGCTTTAGGTCACTTTGCCAAATTTGATAAAAATTTATTCAACAATCTAATAAAAACCAAAAATTGTCACGGCTCGCTGGCAACTTTATTGTCTGCTTCTGGTCCTCGTTTGAGGTGAGTTTGCTAAATACTCCAAAAATCAAACATATTTTCGCGGCATGGTCTGCTCGCCGACCGATGATAACATTCTGCTGTTTCATAAAGTTCTTGGCTTGCTCTAGTCCAGGACTCAACCTCCGTTTCAGGTGACTTTGCAACTGCAAAAAATCGAATGCCAAACAACTTACGCATACGCACAGCCAGATCATAAACATTTTCAAGGCTCGCTTCGCTCGCCGTTGATTCTATAGGTTATAGTCTGTTGTCCTCGTATTTTGTTGATATTCGACAAACTCATAACTTTTTCAATAAGGATGTAAGCGAACTACGAACCTTATTTGTGTTGGAAGAACACCAACGTATGAAACGTTGGTGTTCTTCCAACACAAATAACGAAAGACGGAATGAATTCGTCAAACTACGATATTTTTTATTATAAATTTTTCTTAGCTCATTATTTAGCTTCTTTGTCTTGCCACGCATGCTTCACCAATTTCAAAAAAGGCTGCGTCTAATTCCATTTGCTGATATAAATTTTCTAAGCATCCTAAAAATTCCAAAATTTTCAGGGTTCGCTGTTATTTATTTTTTCATACTCTTCTGGACCAGTTTGTGACTGGTCGAAACAAAACCCGAAAATGTAACAAATATTTCGGCGGCTCGCTCCGCACTCCGGCATCCCGATCACGAAAGCAGCGTGAGTTTCCGATCGAATGCAGCGCTTTTCTACGCAGTATTTAGCTGATCCTACGATGTTGTTTAGAAAGCTAAGTACTTGCGCAGTGGTAGTGTCAGGCGGGAATGACCAGGCTTGAATGTATTGCATGCGCTCCGCGGCTTGGAGTTCGTTTGATGCGTTTCCCGTTTCAACCGTAACGGGACGTGTCATTTTCCTCTTATGAGTTCGGCTGACTACTTGCCACGGCGCACCAGCATTGTCATCATCAGCCAAACTCTTTTCTATTGATGTAGTAGGCGTCTTTGAGAAGGTATCAGTACTTTTCTTTGCTTGAGTTGGTTTTTGTTTACTCGATACCGCAACCAAGTCAACTAGTCGAGCGTCATTTTTCGGCGTGGTCGCTGCGCGCATGCATCCATCGCTGCGTTTTTTCGCCGGCTTTGCGAACTCAGCCAGAGCGAGCGATGCCTGTACACGCGCAGTGCGGATGGGTCGCTGCGGTGCAGCGGCTATCGCCGCGCTCATGGTACACGGGGTGGTTAGTCGTCGATTTGCGAGTGTTGATGTTGATGATTTCACTTGGTGTCTTGAGCTCGGCTATATTCACAGATTGCTCCGTAATACGAGCCTCCAGGGAGTCAACTTTATTCACCAATACACTATAGTTTTTTGCAACTCGCGGACTAAATTTTCAAGTGGATTCTTGGCCATTTTAACGTAAAAACGAAAATTCCGATCGCGGAGCAGATGTTGTCACGCGTCGCGTTGACGGTAGACATACTTTTATGAAATCAATGAAAGCTTTGCAAACTGTTTTACTTTTATTCATAAAAATCTACAATCCTTTTTACACAGTATTTTTAGAGGTGTTTTCGCTACCAAGTCTGGAGACCGAATGCCCGACCTCTCGTGACACGTTTTTTTCCCACCAAAACCGCTTCTGCTCAATATGACGTCCGTCGACAAACCACAGACAAGACCGCGCTGTTTAATTCAAAGACAACGCGTCTAAGTCAAAAAAGAAGAAATGTTAGGTCAAAATGACCTGGAGTTACAGTTTTATTCAAAACAAACACTGAAATCATTACAATACTATACTTATACAAAGAAACACCCAAAGCAGCCGAAACTGTAAATCTGTAGATCGTTTAAACATTTGTCTCGAGGAAGGAATCGAACCCGCAACCTCCTGCTTTGCAAGCGGACCTACGCCCGCTGTGCCACAGAGGTCGTCAAAAAGGATGGCTATACGAACCAGAGGGGTGAGTCTATTTGACGTTAGTAACGAGTCTCGACCGTGACGTCTACTTTTTCCATACAATTAGGTACAGCAGCGCCTCTATCGTGCGGACACCTCAACCTCAATCTCAACAGCCTGTGCTGGCCTCGGTGACGCGGTCAGACGACCTCGGTGGCGCGGTGGGCGAAGGTTCGCCTGCGGCGCAGGAGGTTGCGGGTTCGATTCCCGCCTTGGGACTAATGTTTGTACGATCTACAAACATTTGTTCCGGGTATTCGTTAGCGATATTAATAATTCTACTTGTCTCCTTCCTGTATGAACTGTTATGTTCAATTCAACCCGAAAGCAATCAATTATTTACCCGTGGGATGGCTTGGTCCGTTTCAGTCAGATTCAGTAAATGTTTGCCAACCACAAAAAAATAAAATCAATAATCTGACTAAAACAGAAGATTTTTCCGAGGCTTGCTCCACTCACCGATAATAACGCTACCGAACCAAAAAATACACGATATTAAAAGAATACATTTGTATTTGTATTTATTTATTCCATCGTAGGTACACTTGTGTTACACTTGATGTTGTTACATTATATATTTATGTACTATTTTTATAATAACATGTATAGGTATTTCGTTATAGGAAACACCACAATGTATACAGGTAATAATTAAAAAAAGACATAAATGAAAATTAAATAAAAATGAAATAAATAATTAATTAATTAATTAAGGGTATGTCAAAGTATACTGCTATATACATATAAATTGTTCTTGATTAAGGCGGTCTGGCCCCATTTAAGGTCATCGTTCCCACCACCATTAACAATTAACACAAAAATGAAACAAATCACATAATTTTTCATTTCGAATAGGGAACATTAGGTCCTTAAATCTTGATTGAGGGCAGAGCCTAGCTCCCATACAAAGTCATCTAACCCACCACCGCAAACCAATTCTAAAATAAGTATGACAATTTATTTCACATTTTAGAAATATACTTAACAATATAATATTTTAGAATTTGTTTGCGCTGGAGGGGAAAACCAAACAATATACAAAAAAATTAACTCGCCGAATGTACAAAAATTTACCGAAATAAGTCCGAATCAAAAATCTAATAGGTATACAAAAAAAACCGGCTCGCTTCGCTCGTCTTAAAGTTTATGAGTACGGGGCTCGGTGGCGACGCCCCCCTTCCCTACCAATGAATTTATGGCTACGGCTTGCTATAGTTTTCATCACCAAACAGTTAGTGGTCCGTGACCGTAGAAAGAGAAACCTATCTATCTTAACCTACCTATCTATTTAATCTGAGTCCGTGACAAACCAGAAACGAATTATGAACCAAACCACAGAGCATATCGCACCTTCGGTAGAACAAGGGCACAACTACCTAATTTTTGAAAAATGACTTGAGTATGCCAAAGTGCTTTAAAAACGTGTTTTTACCCGGAGGAACAAAGACACTCGTTCAATTCCATCTAATTTCGCCAGAGGGCGACAGTGCCTTTGTCACATTGAAGCGTTTTTTCAAACGTATTGGCGCGACAAAGTCCTATTGGTCAGATGCGGCGCAGCCGACAAGCGGAGTGGTTGTCAGCTGGAGCGTATAAGTCGTTAAGGTAAATATGCCCTTTTGATTTCAGATTTTTGGAGGAACAAAGTCTCACTTTCTTTACGTACGCCCATTTCTTAGAAAATAATTTGGAGGTACAAAGTCGTTCGAACAGTGTTGTGCCTTTGTATGTCCAAAATGTGAAAAAAAACGGAAGAAAGATGACATTCGGCAGTTAATTGCCTCAAACATTGGTCCGAAATTTTATGAACAGTATTATAATGGATTACTTTAATTATGATTCGATGACAAACGTTAATTGCTAACTAGTTTAATAAATAAGGAACGATTTCACTATTTGAATGAGTAGGTACAGTAAGGTACTTGGGTACCGTATATAACTTAGATTTTTGAAACTTTTATTTATAATTTTGCTCAAGATGATTGATTATTCAAAGAACGATCTCACTATTCGAATAAATAGGTACATTATTTACAGCCACATTCAGAGATGTTAATGATTGCGAGAAATTGTTGGTTTTTTAGAATTTTCCATTCAGATACGTTCAATTGCCATAAAACCT
Organism: Eupithecia subfuscata; assembly: GCA_963564075.1. Classification (NCBI taxonomy): domain Eukaryota; kingdom Metazoa; phylum Arthropoda; class Insecta; order Lepidoptera; family Geometridae; genus Eupithecia; species Eupithecia subfuscata. The sequence continues at coordinate 5,116,724 of OY751103.1, read as the reverse complement.
CAGTGAAAAATACGTATAGTCTTGCTTTCGCCTCTATATTTTATATAACTTTAATAGTATTGATTATCTTGAAATATATAATTGATTAATTGATTGCAACGACTGCAATTAGTTAGGAACAAAGACTTTGAAATGTAATGTTGTTGGCCATACTTCATTGTTTTATTGAAATATTTTTTGAAGTCTTCCTACTAAGTGTTATTGTGCCTGTGGGTTCCAATTGAAACTAATAGTTAAATACAATTTTTGTAAGAATTATTGTTATTTTTATTGGAATATCCCTCAAAAATAAAAGTAAATACGGTCATAATTACATTTTTTGAAGAATTTTGGCGGAACAAAGGCTTATGTGTAGGTAAGTTTTTATATTTATATGAAAATAATTAAAACGATAAATATTTAAGTACTATAAAGATCATGCTATTATTCACAAAACTATAAGGTACATTCCACACTAAAGAAATTACCTCAAGGTCAATATAAGAAGAAGATAAATTGACTCGCAACACAAAAAAATCTTAAAATGTCTCTCCTGTAAAATCACGAACATGGCAATTATGCCCTTGTTCTACCGAGGGTGCGATATATAAACCACAGAGTACCTATGTACTCGCAACCATGAACCTTTCATTTCATTGGTCTGGCAACAACTCAAAATAAAACTCAGTCTGTCAACCAAACCAACAGTGTCAAGTCAGTCAGAGGCACAGTGTGACCATTTGTGGCAGATTTCTGCCATTTTGGCAGATTTGGCTATGGAATTTTCAGTTTGGCATATTACGTTGACGAAATAGAAATGTGGCAGATTTTGACAGATTTGGGAACAAACACTTTGTGACATTCTTATATATTTTGGAGATTATACGTATACAAAAAAAATAAATTTTATAGTAAGACCAAAAAATTATGGATATTAAATTTTGTTGGAAATAATTTTACCGACACCTGGCAACTCCTAGTCCGAGGTAGTCCTTAAGGGGAATTCCCTTATAATGTTTGTTGATATTTCTACGCCATGTAATCATCAACTATAAATTCTCTACGTTAAGGGTCCGGCGGAGGATGAATTTCCCATACAAACGTAGTGCCAAAATGATTTGTAATTTAAGAACATTTTCACCATCGTTTGCTATTATTTGAATTCGAATAGTTTTTATTTAGGTTCCTGCCACAAGCTTTTTTCAAAATACCTTTCTGAAATGAAATTAAACCGAATCGCATTTTTACATCAAAGAACGAATTTTTTCATAGTATTTTTCTTCATCAAGTTCTGCCATTATAACCACAAAAGAAGGCATAAAGGAAATTATTAAACAGATGGGCTTGTAATCAATGTGGATGGATTACCTATGCCTACATATAAGTACCTAGGTCCTAGAGTAATTTAAACATTATTTACGAATAACTTATTCTCATTGTAAATGAACTTTTATAGTTTTTCTGAGAAATAAAGATTGTATAACCTCATCAAAATACGACGAAAAGAACGAAGAATATGAAGCGAATGTGGACATTCAAAGTAGTACTGAATGAAGCTATAAGCAAATACTGTTTAATATAAGTTTTATGTATTTGTGTTTTTATGTTTTTTAATAAGTCATCTGAGTATATTAATAAGTGTTATTTTTGTTTTCCAATCAAAGAATCACTAAAAAAGTATGTGGCATATTTTATGGCATTTTTTTTGGAGTGTTGGGCAGATTTTGGCAGATTTTCAGTAAGCGTATGGCAGGTTCTGTATTTTCTCAATGGTCACACTGCAGAGGCAGGCAGGTTACAAATTCTGCAAAAAAAGAGGATTCGTGAAAAGGCGCATGGAAATCTGTTATTTTCTTGATTTTCTTGTGGTTTCTAAGCATTGATTCTAATTTGTAGAAATGGCTACGTTAGAGGAAGAGCTCTCTACCGAAATAATCGAAAATGGCGAAGAAGAGGAATTAGACGTAGATGATGGGGAAAACAAAGATCCTGCTAAGAAGAAAAAAAAGAAAAAGAAGAAGAAAAAGGCCGGTGAGCTCCTTGTTAACGTTCATAGGTTCTTCTCTCTCAGATTTTCCTTTATTTCAAGATAATCTTTCGAACATAACCTATCGTAACCGCAATGTCGCTTGCATTTCACTCATTGTAATCAAATTACAGCGTAGATATCAGCAATGTGACCTTTATTTTATTTTAAGAAAACGAAAGCAACACCGAGATTACAAATGTAACAGAAAAAGTGGAAAACCTTGAAGTTGTTAGTGCATTGGATGAAGAGAAAAAGAAGAAGAAAAAGAAAAACAAAAGTAAATCTGGGAAAGGGCCATCTAAGGAGCAAACTAACCCTCCAAGTATCCCCATTTCAGAGCTTTATCCAGATGGTAAGTAATAATATAACATACAGGGTCTATCCATCCAAATTTTATAAAAGGGAATGTGAAATATGTCACGCCTAAACAGATGTTATTGAAATTTGCCAGGGAGATAAACAATATCCCGGGGACAGACATAGGCTACATGAAAAGTGTGTGAAGCCGCGGCAGTTATGGCACAACCACCTAATAAAAAGAGCTGCCGGAACTATCAGGGAAAGCATACATCGTGAAGTACGTCTTCTACTAGTGTTCTCCAACACACCAACCTTTGTGTCACCCTGTGTTCAGTCTGAAGAAAACCTTTTCTTCAGACTGAACACAGGGTGGCACAGGCAGGAAAATGACAAAACTAGCTCAAATTGCCAATGACCATGAGTCAAGTAGATAAATGTAAACATTTGCACTTCAAACAAGTCAAATATAGTGATATTTTAATCTTAACCACCAATCAATCATCATCAGTCTATAATACTCAACTGGATATAGGCCTCCCCCAAATGAGCGCCATAGCACCTGCTCTACAGCTTGCTGCATCCAGCATCAGTCTTCCAGATCGTCATTCCACCTGGCTAGCCCTCCAGCCCCCTGGGACCCCCTGGTGGGTTATAGGTTGGTATTGATTGGCAAACAGTGTGGGGACACTGTTTGCCAATCAATACCAACCTATAATCATGCAAATAAATAATACAGTTGTTTCAACATTTATTTGTCATCTGCAAAATTTATTTATAGGAAACTTCCCTGAGGGTCAAATTTTGGAGCATGGTAAAGCTGAAGGCATTGATGAAAGAACTGCCAAAGACCGCTTTTCCAGTGAAGAGAAGCGAGCTTTGGACAGAACTCAGAACGACATATACCAGGAAATTAGACATGCAGCTGAGGCTCACAGACAGGTATTATTACTTTTTATTTCAATTATGATAAGAAAATCCTACTAATAGTATAGTTCCGACTGGTATTGATTCGGATCAGTTGAGCTACCTATAGACTGTTTGCAACAGTCTGAAGGTAACTCAATTGTTTCAATTGTAAATACTAGTCTTTGTGAATAAAGGCTACTAATAGTATAAATCAGAAAGTTTGTGACAGCTGAATTTTTGTTACTTACCTAGGATCTCCAAAACTACTGAACAGATCAACATGAAATTTGGCGTACTTTTAGAGCATAGCCTAACTTGGTTAATAGGCTACTTATTATTCCAAAAATACCCGTGCGAAGCCGCGGGCAGCCCCCCCGAGCAGAACAATTCAACCACCAACCTGCTGTTATTTTATGCCCGAGGTGAGCATAAAATAACATCCATAAAGTAAAAAACCATGTAACAATTTTCAGACTCGCAAGCACATGCGTGATTGGATCAAGCCCGGCATGTCTATGATTCAAATCTGTGAGGAGCTGGAGTCTACCGCCCGTCGCTTGATCGGGGAGGATGGGCTCAAAGCGGGGCTGGCTTTCCCCACTGGGTGCAGCCGTAACCATTGTGCTGCTCATTACACACCTAATACAGGTACATTCTTGAACTTTTTAACTTGTATGAACTTGAATGTTATTAACTGCAGATAGATAGATAGATAGAAATTACTTTAATATACCACACACAGACGGGAAACAATACAGACAAAAAAGCTTAGAATACAGGAAGTATAAAGAGCGGCCTTATCGCTGAGCGATCTCTTCCAGGCAATCTTGGGATGGACTGGACATGAAAAGAACAAAATAGATGGTGGCACTGAATAAATCTATTCAGATCACAGAATAGAGAATTCTAATTCCCTGATTTATTATAGATACTTGAAGAAACCAAATACTTACCTACACTACATACTATAATACCAACATAGCCTCTAAACATTATAATAAACTTACATAAACATAAAATAAGGTAGTCTAACTTTTACAAGGACAAATAATTCTGATGAAGCAGTTTTTTGAAGATAGGGAGTGATTTGCGGAATACACGCATCAGCTTAAAAGCTGCCTGTGTATAACAAATAATATTAATACTCAAACGCAACACAGATTTTCAATGAAAACTGTAAAAAAAATCGCGACTTAAGACGTGCTCAAACGTAAGTTGCGTTTGAGTATTACGGTGTTAGTTCTCATAACTGATTTCCAACCAACAATACTTTTTTGGACAGTCTTTGCATTGCATTACAGTGAGACAATCCAGGCCGCAATTACAATACAATAACACAGACACAAACAGATCCCCATGTACAATCCATCTTATCCCATCAAGGTTGTCTGGTAGATATCTCTTTTCAACGATAAGACCGCCACTTGTCGCTTAGGTTATAATTGTTTTCGAACAACCTGAAAGCTTCAAAGTAGTTGTAACCTCCAAAATTAAATTCTGAGTATTTTGGTTGAAGTATCATGGTTCTGTTCTGATACTTCGGCCGTGTGGTGCCGGCTTAGAATTTGCACCACCCCAACTCTTCTCGCGGGTGTCGTAAGAGGCGACTAAGGGATATCCATCGGGCGGCGGGCAGCATTGCCCCCTGCAGAACCATTCTACTACCAGACTGCGATCCCAACCCGCCATGGCCAGCGTGGGGATTATGGGTATTACCCCCCATGAGATAAGAGCCAAGGCGCTTTTCAGGGGGAGGCCTGAGTCTAGCTGTGGACCGTTATAGGCTGTTATACACACTACTGTGGCACAACTAGGCTACACAAAATTAATGTATCTTTTAAAAGGCAAGGTATACGCTTCTACAAAAAAACTCCTAGTGAGTTGCAAAAATTATCAGTAAATAAATTCAAACAAATTGTCAAAACCTTGCTGTGCAAAAAGGCTTACGATAAAATATCAGATTATCTAGAGGATAAAAAAGCTTGGGACGGGTTTTGCTCCAACTCGAAAATAACAACTAACAGGCTAAAGGTTTCCTCGTCGCTTCTTCACTTTAGTCTACATACCGAAGCGACAGAAATCAAAAAATATCACTTTATTTCCGTGTCAGTGTTTAGTTTTATAATTTGACCTTTTCTAAGTGTACGTTTATTGTATTTATGGAAATAAAGAGTTTTTGATTTGGATTTTTTTGATTTTGGGTATGGGGGGGAATCATGGTTCTGAACTGTCTGTCAGCAGCTGGGAACGTCGAGTTTGCGGAGATTGACTGCGTCAATGCAGCGATACCCCTGGCGGGCGACTAATATACACCCTGGGGCCCTATTCCTAAACTAATCGCTTATCTATGACAATGGATCGTCACAGAATGACACATTTTGGCATTTTACCTTTCTTGAACGAAACTACAGACGAAGGGATGCGTGTCAAAATAGATTTGTTATTTATTTATATATTAAAGAAGATAGAAGTTTACAGTGTAAGAACTAAATCACTCACTATCCTATGCTAATAACTATAAATCCATGTTAAAACTTAAATATATTAAAAGACTTTTTACAATCACACTTAGTTTGTCGTGGAATATGTCGACATGCTGGCACTCATGCACAAACTCTTTCAGAAGTTGGAGTGCCCGAACCGTTGGTGCGTTGTTTACGTGCTTGGTTCGGAGGGCGATGTCACAGAACAATCGGTGCCGCATACGAAAAGTGCCAAGATTGAAACCAATACATCAATCTCTCTGTGCTAATAGCACTGCACATACTATCTAGGGTTTCTTTTATCTGTGGACAATTTTGCGACGACACCATTTTTATAGTCATTTTTAGTTTTATAGTCAAGTGATTGGTTCGCAGAATTCGGCCCATGGTGCTCTATTTTTAAACTAATCGCTTCACTATGACAATGGAATCGTCACAGAAAGACACGTTTTGATATTTTACCTTAGAAGACAGAGAAAAACTACAGATGGAGGGACGCTAGTTCTGTAAACGCATGTTTAAAGTGTCAAGTTTGATCAATCTCTCTCGCTCCACTATCTCGTTTTTTTCATCTAAGGACCTGGCGATTCTGCGACAGTACCACTGGGATAGTGACGCGATTAATTACCAGAATTGGGCCCCTAATGGTTTGGTCGAGAAAGTAATTTCGACAAGCTTTAGACAAGTTAGTCGTTTTATAGGTGACACAACAGTTCTGGAATATGACGATGTCGTGAAGATCGATTTCGGAACGCATATCAACGGCAGGATCATTGACTGCGCCTTCACTTTGCACTTCAACCCCCGCTACGACCCCCTTGTGAAGGGGGTGCAGGAGGCCACCGAGGCTGGCATCAAGGCCTCTGGAGTGGATGTGCGGCTGTGTGATGTTGGCGCTGCTGTACAAGAGGTACTTCTTCTTTTCTAGTTTGCTCTCAATTTTGTCGTAATTAAATTATATTATCAAAATCTATTAAGGGGCGAAGCTAGCGGGTTTGGTTGTCAAACTAAGCCTACACCGCAGTACTCACGGGATCCCCGTGGTACAAAACTCGAATTACATAAAAAACAAAAATTTCTTTGGTTCCTCAAAATTGAAAACACGTAAGTGCACTGTTTTGCACATAATTTGGTCGAGATCTCAGGAACCCTGCGGTCTATAGAAAAGATTTTTGTTTTGAATCGTAGGTTATTACTAATTCTTTGGTTCCATAATACAGTTTCTTCATAAGTTGTGTAGTTTTCTTGTAAATTAGCAAAAACATCATTTTTGCGCTTACGCAACCGCCGTTCCAAAAACGTATGTTCTGTCCCGTTCCTATGAACGCGAAATCCTATGCCTATCCTTTTCACAAGACAGCGCTCAATGCGCCCTCTTAACTGCAAGCCTTGACTTCCACACATGGCCGCACAATTTCATAATAATTTGTTTAGATAATAGTATGTATTGTTACCTAAACTACCAAGTGGCTACTAAAGCTACTTTTGTGTATCAACAAACTTTTTATTATGTTTTGTACCATATGCTCTATTCTATTGTTATAGGTCATGGAGTCACACGAAGTCGAATTGGATGGCCAAACTTATCAAGTAAAGCCCATTCGCAATCTGAATGGTCATTCGATTGGACCTTACAGTAAGTGCAAAAGCTTATTTAATATTTACTAACGCGATCAGAACACAATATAACCATTATAACCACCTTCGACGCAGGAGGTTGCGGGTTCGATTCCCGCCTCGGGACAAATGCTTGTACGATCTGCAGGTACTTGTTCCGGGTGTTCTGGATGTTTTCTATGTATAATTAAAGAAAAATCTATCTATGCAGTGTATTAAGTACCTATGTCAGTTATCTAGTTCCTATATCACAAGCGCTGCTTAGCTTGGGGCTAGATAATGCTGTGTGAATTGTCCAGCTACAACCAGAGTAATTTTGAAAAGTTCTAAAGTAGTCTCAGTGCACAAGTTTTCATTAACTTTTCTCTAGTCTAGAAGATTCTCTGGAAACTTTCAGCATTATTCCAAAATTTATAAGGCGTTTATCGCGTTTATTATATTTTCCCGACATTTCAACGGGTTTACACACTGTCATGGTACACGCGATAAATACCCGTTAAATAATACTAATAATAATGTGTTCAGATCGCGGACTTTGAAAATTAATCATTATCATTGTAATTTCTCTAATATTCACGTATCACGCAGGGATCCACGCTGGCAAGACAGTGCCGATCGTGAAAGGAGGCGAGACGACCCGCATGGAGGAGAATGAGTTCTACGCGATCGAGACCTTCGGCTCTACGGGACGCGGGCAGGTGCACGATGATATGGACTGCTCGCATTATATGAAGAACTTCGATCAGCAGTTTGTGCCTTTGAGGTAAGAAATCACTGAGCTCCATTATACAAATACGCTGGAGGTCATATACACACATACAAAACGTTTATTTCTAAAATATATATGTGTAACAATGGAGTTGGATCACTGTCTCCGGTGGTAGCTACAATGTAGCTGTGTTACAGCCGAACAGCTTCTTCCCGTAATGTCATATTATCGAGGATAGATTGAGGCTATTCGATTTTTGCTATTTTTGCGTTGAGCGTCTACGTGAGTGGCGTGACCGTCCATGGAACAAAGCTTATGGTTGTCCTGTTGTTTTGCCTCGCACCAAAAATATCAATTTTTATACCAGAGATGGTCGAGACGGGCGCTTTGCAACGGCACAATAAACAACTGTCATTGCGTCAAGAATATTCCCTCCAGCGTACTAGTATATTAGAGTTCAGTGTAAGAAATGCATTGTCTGTCAGTCTGAACTAAGGTCTTCATCTATATAACTATCTTCAATGTAGGTTTCATAAGATTCTCTAGATTATTTCTCTAACTAATATCTCTAAAATAAAGAGAAACGTGACACAAGGAAAGTGATAAAGTACAAGTGAACAATTTCCGAAATAAAACGAAACGGTTGTTGTATTCTAGACTGCAGTCATCAAAGCAACTGCTGAACACAATCAACAAGAACTTCAGCACACTCGCGTTCTGCAAGCGGTGGCTGGAGCGCGCCGGAGCTACCCGCTACGCCATGGCCCTCAAGGATCTCTGCGACAAAGGCGTGGTCGACGCCTACCCGCCGCTCTGCGACATAAAGGGCTGCTACACGGCGCAGTTCGAACACACCATCCTTCTCAGACCCACTTGCAAGGAGGTCGTGTCACGTGGAGACGATTACTAATCTCTCGGATGTTGCTTCTACATTTTCTTCAACTAAACAATGGCACTCGAATACTACTACAGTGGAGTGGCGACCACGATGCGATGCGAAACGGAGTGTGGGAAGACCTCCCACTCGATGGACCGACGACATATTAGCGGTCGCAGGGAGTCGATGGATGGAGGTGGCTCGGGATCGCTATTTGTGTCGTTTAGGGGGAGGCCTATGTTCAGCGGTTGACATACACGGGCTGATGATGATGATGAGTACTACTGACTACAAAACGATTAAGTCGTGTTGTTTAATTTAGTTTATTGAAAATGTATGAGAACAGAGAATCATGACCGTTAACTGTAACCTATAAAGTTACTGTAGGCCTAGCCCGGGGATAGTTGTCTAGGGTAGAATAAAGAAAGATGACATCGCATCGTCATACATTGCGTAAATTATTGAAGTTGAAGGAATGAATGTCAAATATTTTACGCATTCGATAACGATGTGTCGTAATTTTTTTCTATCCCTAAACAATCCCCGTGCTACGCCTCCTGTATAAGGATTTCAAATTTGTTACTGTCCGCCATGTTTTATCATCAGAAATTATGTTGATCAATGGTGGTACTAATACTTTTCATAATATTGGAAATCAGTTTTAGGCTTGGCATACATAGTTTGATAATAATGGATGGTGATACTGAATACCTATCTATTTTGACGTTTGACTAAACAGGCTTCTAAAGCCATTGACAGTATATTTGTTTTATCTTCTAGGATAAAAGTTTACGTTTTCGTATATTTTGCCGTTCAAGTTGTATTTTATAGCATTATATTTTAATGTTACATACCTAAGTCATATTTTCCATTTGAATATCGTAAAGAACACTAACAATGCATAAGTTTGTGGATAATTGTTTTAATGTAGTTGCAATAGTTTTTTTATACTTACCCTTGTGTTAGCGTGTTAATTAATATCGTGTTAATAAAGTACATGGTTTTATGTATTCAACCAATAGTTGTCAGTACCAGCCTTATTTTTAAAATAAATTTTTACTAAACCAAAACTTGTTTCACTACCTACTCTGTAAAAACGCATTCAGAACAGAGAATATATAGTAATAATACTAACGTAGGTATATAGAATGAACACTCGTCCTCCACCTGAACGAGCCTTACCCGCTGGCCCCTAGTTGGACGGGATGTACGACGCACGCACGGCATACAGCATTTTAGCAGACTACATACATAGACTATTTAGTATACTTGCAGACTACGACCGTTCGATTAAGTACCTTTCGATGCTGACGCCGAAAAAAAAAACTTTTGCTTGATTCTTACCTGCATTTCACGTAATCGAACATTTGAAGACCTCCCGTATAGAGCTAAAATATATGAACTCGCCGCTAATTAACAGGCCGTTGATGTGACGTTTTATTTGTATGAGCACATGTACATTATTTCAGATATTTCGCACAATACATTTATGCAGTAACCCTAGACGTGACACATGCAGTTGCACGTGGACCGCAACACAGTTGCGCATGTATGTGCCCCTTCGATCGGAGAGTATTCAGGTTTTTTTTCAATGAGTGCCCAGCCGGTGTCCGTCAAGTTAGCAGCCCCGCCACGGAATTTCGTGGTTTCAACTATGCCAATAATCGTGTCCTGAAATAGTGCCCCCGATGCCCTAAGTAAAATAAATAGTGCCCTAGTACTTTAGAAGATATTTAGGTCTTTCACTGTGGCTGCTATCTTGACGTCAAGCTGGCAGCCCCGCTGATTTCGACGAATCTATAGCGAGATATGAATCATGAACTATGCCAATTAACTGTGCCCTAAGGAATCTAGTTCTCCTGCAAAGCTCAGAAATAGACCTCCTGCGTTTTAAGAGATATTTGACTCTGAACATCTACATACATTAGGTACATGAAGTACAGAATTGAATTGTTCCTCGCACGTCGATTCCCGTAATGTTGATTCTTGTAAAGGCGACCGCGCCTAGGGTTCCCATATGACAGGCGTTTGCCGCATTTGACAGGCATTTTAACGGAAAGACAGGCGTGCGGCCGGCATTGGTCTGAGACAGGCATTTTTAAATTTCGCGCCAGCGCGCGCAGCGCCCTTCCATTTGAATGACACTGGCAGCGGCGGTGGATGATTTTACAAAAAGAAATGAAAAGTTTTTCAAGTTCTGATTTAGCTTCATCTGTAGAATTTCTTTCTAAGCTGAATATCATTGTTGACGACGTGAAACTCTTTGACGAATACGAAGTTCTAAAAGAATATTGTAGAACTTCAGATAACATATTTTTTTCTGAAAGCTTATCTACACAGTGATGCAATTTTCTCAAAAGTAGGGAAGTGAATGGTGACATTACAGAATTCGTGAAAATTTGCCAGTTTGTGTTCTCTATTTTGGCACACAATGCGAACGTAGAACGTATGTTTTCTCTCGTCAACGCCCAGTGGAGTAAAAAAAGAAATCGGCTGACAATTGAATCAGTAAAGGCAATATTGATTACTCAGGAAAATTACAAAACTGTATCATGTGAAGATTTTTACGTTTATGTTTTAGAAAAGAAAGAACTATCAAAAAAAATTATGTCCTCTGACAAATATCAGCAATAAATATCCTTCTTCATTATTATCTGTTGGCTTTTACTTATTACCTACAGCATTTTGCTTTAGACAGGCATTTTTCTGAAAAATCAGGCATTTTAGGTACCATAGACAGGCATCCCTCTATTTACATATGGTAACCCTAACCGCGCCTGAATTCCCTTCACGACGATCTCGCTTTTTTCGCAGTGTACAGTCGGCTGCAGCGTAGAGAAAACGAATAAAAACTTTATATGGTTGATGAAATACATAACTAAAAATTATGTAATAATTATTAAATTGAATAAATATAACAGAATACATCACATTATAAAAACGAGAGTAAATATAAATTAAGTAGCGATTAATAATCATTACGTTGTATTTGGTTTTTGTGATTTTTGTGGTTTGACATTTTTGACATAAAGTTTTTATAAGTACCTAATGTTAGTAGTACTGTTTCTTTAAAGTTCCAAAAAAGTAAGAAATTAATTAGCTAATCTGTAAATTAAAACAAGTTCAGTAGGTACATTATTTCCAACATTTTATTTTAGGAAAACTATTATTACTATCGCAAATATTAACGATTACAATCATAATTAAGTATGCATGTATTAAATGGTTACAAAATCTTTCGCCTTTAACGTGACCATAAAAATGTATAAAACTGTAATGACATTAATATTTCATGTCACCACTAATTTAACTACATTCATTTTACTACAATTTATTAATCAAAATCGTTCAAACAATATTTTAATGAGTTACCTACTTCTAACCATTCGGTATTCTACGCAACATTTAGCTTATCTACAGACCTACAATAAAGGCCTCTTGTTCGATTTCACACGAAAATTCCTGTCTTATAATTTGGGAATACATAAATGTAAATGATGGGTATAGATAGATCAGAAGAAAGTTCGCACTATATATAAAACAAAAGCAAAAAAACTAACAAAATGTACAATTTTCAACTTAGTATCAAAATTAATTCCATAAATAAAACGTTAAACTTAATTGGTGACTTGCTCACTTGTGATAGTATAATACATACATATATCAATAATTTAACCATAGTTCCAATAGCTAGTTACTTAGGCCAACTTAAGTAACGATAATTTAATGAGTTTTTTACTGTCGTCGAATGACTAGACAAAATGATGATGTAATTAAATATATTTGCTATTAGATCGCTATATATACGTTAGCAAGTAGCACCTAAAACTAGAACATACAATAGTTAAGTTACAATAATGTTGAACTTTGGAAAAGTTGCTTATTATAACTTACACAGAGCACAATTTAAACCCTCGAAACCAAATCTCAGCGCACTGGCGAAACAAATGTACCTTAAAACTGAACACGGATCAGAAACGGATTAAATACGATGTCTTATACCAAACCGGCAAAGTATCACAGAAATTAACCATACCTAGCTAAACTATAACATTTTCTTATACAATGTTTAAGTTACTAAGAACATGAGGATTTGGTCAAAGTTTACTAAATAATTATTACAATTACTAGATTAATCACAAGTATAAGTAATAAAATTAGGGATATGATTTCAATTGAAAAAATATTTGCTAGCAATGTTTACCTATAAAAAATCTTAGGCCCCTAAAACTAATCCTGGAAGAGAATGGATTGTCTGTCGCCCTTGTGAGGCTAGCGGCAAAAAATATGTTTTTGACCGACTAAAGAATCTCAGGCCCCAAACGAATCCTTGGAAGAGCACGGATTGTCCGTCGCCCTTAGACAAAGTAGCGGGGCTAGGCATCGTAAAAAATATATTTTTGACCGATTTTAAGAATCTTAGGTTCCACAAACTAATCCTTGGAAGAGTATATCTATCGCCAATAGACAAATATTTGTCGCCCCTAGACAACGTATATTCCAGCCAAATTGAATGTACAGTGTTTGTAAACAAACCGCCCATACTTAACCTAAAATTCTTTGAGATTCTTCCTTCAATAAATATTGCTTACCATTTATATCCTTAAACCCAACGCCAAGTGAGTTTGTCTTTCGTGTCGTGGTTTGTTTACAAACGTTTCAGGTCGAGTTTGGCTAGTGTATAGAGGCGCTAGAGATCATAAAAAAATATCTTTTGACCGACTTCAAAGAAAAAAGGTTCTCAATTTTTCTGTTTTTTGATTTTATTTCATAATATAAAAATTCTTCATATTGGCTTAATGCAATGATTCATTTAAGATGAGTTTATGGAGTACCTCTATGGCGTGGTCCTATTTTTATAAACATGAAATCGGTCGTTTTTTAATGACTTGTGAAGTTTGAAATGAGTGCGTCAAATTGTACGTTAATATTTTCTAGATTATAAATAAACGTCAGGTTTTTACGTTATTACGATGGAACTGTGAGGATGATTATAAACAAAGCAATAATACATACATAGGCATCATAAATTAAGTAACAATGTGTACCATCCACAGCCCTTAAAGTACATATTTGCCGTTAAACTACCAATAAGATTCGGAAGATCTCCAAAGCAATAACTAAAATATCAAATTCTCACACAGGTTCGCCAGTTACCTCAAAAATTCGTCTTAATGTACCCACATAGCACTTTGAACTGACGATAAAAAGCCGCCACACACAGAAACCGTGGCCGGGCCGGAGGCGAAGGCGTGCGTTTTAATGCGTGAACTTATATGAAAGACTACACATACCGCCGGGCGGAGTATGTGCAGAATCTCATATAAATTCGTATGATACAACCTGCACGCCTTCGCCTCTGGCCAGGCCACGGTTTCTGTGTATGGCGGCATTAACAGATGACGTGTTTGTTTCTAAAGCAAAGAACTTCATGGAAGTTCCCTTTGGTATTAGATTTGTTTCAAGAGTCATTCGCGAATCGTCAACTCACAGTACTGAGAGTTAGCTTAGTTTTTAGGAGTTATCTAATTTGAGTTGACACGTGCATCTTGCTCTTCACCGTTGACAGCGGAGGCGGCGGTGAAAGGCCAGCTGTAGATCGACTGAAGCGGGACGTGCAATAGCTCCACAAGGTACCGATAGTGTGGCTCTGAAAAATAGACGTGGTTTTACGTTAACAGAAAATTATGTCGAGGAAAAACATCGTCATATCAGGCTGTCAGCTAGCTAGCAGAAACGAAAGGAGATCTAATGATCTTCTTTCGTTTTTGCCAGCTAGCATCTTCTGTTCGGTAGTCTTCGTATGCAAATGGCGCCATTTGTAGATATACTCAACCTCAACAGCCTGTATTGGTCCACTACTGGACGCAGGCCTCCCCCTGATAAGCCTCTTATTGGCTTTTATCTCATGGGGGTAAATGCCTATAATCCCCATGGGCATGCGGGTTGGGGATCGCAGTTCGGTGGTAGAATTGTTCTGCAGGGGGCGCTGCTGCCCGCCCCCGATGGATATCCTTTAGTAGCCGCTTACGACACCCGCGGGAAGAGTTGAGGTGGTGCAAATTCTAAACCGACACACAATATTGCACGCCATTTGTAGATATACTAAAATCTGCAAATGGCGGCTTGCCTTCGGGTGTTTTAGGTATAATGAGAAATATACATATTGTACTAGTTTCTGCCCGCGGCTTTGCACGCGTTTATATAGAAACTTTTTCTTTTCCATGGGAACTGATTTAGGGGATACAAAGTATGTTATGTCTGATTCCATGCGTAATATTGATTCCAGAATTACAATTACCTGTATGTAAAATTTCAGCCCGATCCGTTCAGTAGTTTTGGCGTGAAGAGTAACAAACATCCATCCATCCATCCATACATCTAAACATCCAAACTTTCGCATTTATAATATTAGTGTGATTAAGTAAGTAATGTATTGTATTACGTATATCAGTTATCTAGTATAACTACACAACGTGTTCTGCTCAGCTTGGGAATAGATGATGCCGTGCGAATTGTTCAGCATTATTTATTATTGTTAATAAGTTCGCCCTGGGGACTCAGTTGGAAAACAAAAAACGAAGTTTCTGATTCGTCTTCGTGCAAAACCGACTCTTATATCATTTACGTAAAGATAGCGTTTGCACGATAACAAATCAGAATTTTCGGTTTCGTTTTTACTATTAGGACCGGTGCTGGTACTTTGCCGATATCTTCAAACTATAAACAACCCAATGTCCGTACGTAGAGCTCAAAAATAAATTATAAGCCGCGTGCAACATCCGATATATTTTATACTATGATTATTATGTATCACCTATTTCTGGAATTTATTAATATTATACTCGTAGGATGTCAACCACACAAAACTATAAATAGTTAGTCGGACACGATCGTTGTTGGTTTGTTCAGTTGACAAATTCACTTGCATTTATCAAAGTCGGTGCGGGAGATGAATGGCGATAGATTGCAAAATAGACTAAATAACTCATCATAGTAATCTGATTTTCACTTCCCACTACTGGGTTCATTTTGTTGTGAATCTCAAGCTCTGCGCATATTTATCCAACGCCGTTCCCGCAAAAAATGTTCATTCAAATCGGACTTATACTCGTTATCTATAGATTAGTTTAGAAACATTCTACAGTGGCAAAATGGCTTCCCACAAGCTTCAAACGAGTAGCCCGCGAGGTGTTTGTCATCTGATGCCGTCAATATGAAATAAGACGTCGCGGTCGCGCGTCGTCCGTGCAGACTGTAGTTCCCTTATGGTAGTAGCAGATCAGAGGCGCATCGGATTTTTGTGGTTTGCGGGCTGCGCACAATGTGCATTCATATAATATGAAAGCCCATATATGAATGAGTTTAACTCATAACGAGTTAAAGCCCATATACGAATGCACATTTTTGTGGTGTGCGGGCTGCCGCACACCAAAAAATCCGGTGCGCCTCTGATCTGCTACTACCTTAAGGGAACTACGGTCTGCACGGACGACGTCTCACATGGGAGTGTATTCCACGCCCAATTGAAGCAGCGTAGGTAATTGGATTTTTGGTAGCAACGTTTCAGCATCTCAAGGTGTAGACAGAATTATTGCCTCAAAGAGACCCATCCGATACAATATTTGATTGAAGCCTTTCCTAACATTTTTGCCAAGGCAGTCGCGGCATAAGAATCGACCCCTCCAACTCAGCCTGTGGATGTCGTAAGAGCCGACTAAGGGAACCTACCAGAGGAAGGACAGCAGCTTTCTTCTGTATAGTTTTACCACCAGTACTGCGATCAACAATCCGCCAAGCATGGGATTATGACCGAACACACCCCTTGTTTGGTGGAAGCACGTTCAGCAGTAGGCATAAAAGTGCATAAAGGGCATACAATACAATTCTTTATTTATAACGCCAAGTTACAAGTAAAAAAAAAGATATAAAAGTAAGCAATAAAGTACTTATTCAATAAAGTGGCATAAAAGTGCCCAACATTTCCTTAAGACATTTGAAGCCTAACTCTAGACTAGCCTATGTCTAGACTAGCAAATGTCTAGACTAGCCTATGTCTAGACTAGGCTATGTCTAGACTAGCCTATGGCTAGACTAGCCTATGTCTAGACTAGCCTATGTCTAGACTAGGCTATGTCTAGACTAGCCTATGTCTAGACTAGCCTATGTCTAGACTAGGCTATGTCTAGACTAGCCTATGTCTAGACTAGCCTATGTCTAGACTAGCCTATGTCTAGACTAGCCTATGTCTAGACTAGGCTATGTCTACACTAGCCTATATCTAGACTCGGCTATATCTATTAGTCATCCCGTGACCACGACAGTGTGTAAACCTGTTGAAACGTCGGGAAAAATAGGCAACTAAACGCGAGAATACTTGTTAAATAATACTAATAATAATTGCCTACACCTAGACTCACCATTTTCAGGATTGATATAGCCCCTGCGTATCAAGAAATCGATAAGCACCGGGGCACTAGTGGTCTTGAACTGTGGAGTCAGGGCTCGCTGGATGCATTCTTCTGCAGTCAGCAACTCGAAGCTTTCCACTTCTCCGTCCGCATTTTGAGGCACAAAGTCCAGAGGTAGCTCTAAGTCGTATACGTACTCCGTGTTGGGAAACAGGCCTCGCTCGCTCTCGTAATAGAAGCTGAAAGCAATATTCGATTTCAAGGTTTTTTGAACAGGTGAATCATAGATATAAGTAGAATTCTGTAGATATGGTATCTACGTTTTCCCAGCACTAGCTCAACAAATGGCCTGTGTTGTGTTACAACAACTAAACTCAAAGATACGCTATTTCCAATATTTTTCAAGTACATACGTCTTTCCATTTTTGTTTTTCATTAGGTAGGTTAATGAACAACAAAAATGGAAAGACGTACCTAGACCGAAGTGCGACCGAGACAACAATAAGCACGCGAAACACGAACGCCGGCGGCGCCGGTCCGACTATGACTGAGGTAGGTGAACCTAATTGAACCTGTAATTTGAGCATTCCACTTTCGACAAGCTAGTACCAACCCTATCTCCCGTATTTTACTTACATGGATGGTGTGAATTGATTTTTTATCACAATTAGCCTTGAATATCGCCGTCACTGGTATAGATGAGTCATTGTTGCTATGTTAATTTGACACGTGGCAATGACGTCGTCGTAGATTATAGAAGACGTATAAGGACATTAATTAGTATTCTATTCAGACTGCCTTGTTATGAAGTTTCTACTAGCTCGTGGTTTAGCCTTCCTATTCCTACCACATAGGTAGGAATTTCGAATCGAATGAAATATTATGCTATATCAATCAATTTAGAATTTTCGTCGGCGTGGCGCATTCAGATACTTATGTGAATAGTTAACTATCTTTACAGATACTTGATTGCTGAAGTGGTTACACACAGAATACTATGTTATTCTGTGTGTAACCACTTCCCTATTCGTTACAAGACGACGTGAGCCTATAACATCTCAAGTGTCATGTCATAATAATAACATACACAGGAATCAATCATTGAAATCTGAGAGGGTTGATAGTGTGACTTACACAAGTACTTAAAGTATACTATGTCCTGACTTTGTTTACATGGACGAGTTGATGTATTGTTTCTTTCAGGAAACTTTTAAAAACAATAATAAGTGCCCGTCTTCTAAGGTCGACCTTGATGATGTTTCACAATTTCATCAAATCGCCGTAAATTTATGAATCTAATTTTCATATTCATATCATTTATTGTGATTTTAGTGGGTACCTACACAATACATAAAAACCCTGTCAGGGCGCTACAATTACCTATTTTGGGTTCGCTCTTGTTTTTTTCTTTTTTTTTTTTTAACTAAGGACTTTGTCGCTTTGCGACCACACCGTCCCATAAAAATCATCATAAATATATACATTCGTTGTTAATTACAACTATCTATAACTAGTAGTTAAGGAAAAAAACTACTAAGCTAATAAAGAACACTAAATGTACCTACAAGTAGACAAAAGAAAAAACAACAACTTAAGAGCTAAGACCTAATTCTGCAAGTTTATACAGCATCTCGGCTTCGCCTGACAAAGGGTCAGCCAAAGTGCTGTTTATACGGCCGATGTCCATGGTACTGTACCTGCCGAAGCAGGTTCTTCGGAGACTCTCGTTAGATTGATAACTTTGATACTTCATATTTATGGAATTAGATAATTCAGAAATGTCATTTTTAAAATAAGTACCTAGTAATTATAAATGGCAAGAATAGATAATAATTGAATTGATATATAATCGATAAGATCAGGTTTTCAATTTAATAAAACGATCGCAAATTAACGTTGGATTTAGAATAGTCAAGTTATATCAATTTAATCTATGTCTAGGTAGGCAGTAAAAAAGTGTCACAAAAGGTAGGCATGCTTATTATGTAGGTAGGTACTAATCGATTACGACATATTTACAACGTCAAATAAATCCAAATAAAATAGGTCTATGTCGTGATTAGGTAGGTACTTACTTACTAATCTAATCTGTAGGTGATAGTATGTCAGCTAGTAAACTTTTGGTTATTAGCATTTTTGTAACAAAATAGTTTTCAGGTGTTTCATAAAAATACCTATTAGCTTTTAGTTCGCATTTTAGGTATTCAGGTAGTTGGTTAAATATTTTTATTAATCTAAATTTTGGGCTTTTACTAACCGTTGTTGTAAGGGTTGTTTCGGGGAGTGTTATTTTATTTTGCAGTTATTATGATTCAGTTTTCAAGTTTTATAATATCCATTCTTAAGAAACCCTTTGATAGGTATCAAACAGGCTGACAGAGATTTAGACCGGTTCTGTCACCACTGGTTTACCGTATAGCTTTGAACTCCTCATTTATTTGTATCATCACTTTTATTTTTATTTCGTCTGTTATATTTATTGTCTAGTTCGTTTTGTTTTGAAATTAATTTTGTGCTATCTAACAAACATTGCCGCTTGTGATATATGATGCAAGGCAAACTAAGTATATTTTAAGGTTCCGTACCTGAAAAGGAAAAAGGAACCCTTATATAGGATCACTTTGTTGTCCGTCTGTCTGTCTGTCCGTCTGTCAACCCTCTTTTCTCAGGAACGTATCGAGTTGAAATTAACGTCAAATACTCAAGTCCGTAACCTCTTGAAGCCGCGATATCAATAAAACTTCTAAGTCAACGCACTCAAAAGTTACAGTTGTTTATGTCCGAATATTTTGAAATTTCCAAGGGAATCACATGCACGCAATACCTATAGGGTACTTCACGTAGACCTAGAATCATGAAATTTGGTGAGCAGCAAGGTCTTATAGCACAAGGGAAAATCCGAAAACGATAAATTTGTAATTTATTCACTAAAAAAATTACTTTAAATGCTCAAAAATCAAAATCAAAAACTCTATTTCCATAAATACAATAAATGTACACTTAGAAAAGGTCAAATTATGAAACTAAACACTGACACGGAAATAAAGTGATATTTTTGATTTCTGTCGCTTCGGTATGTGGAATAAAGTAAAGACGCGACGCAGAAACCTTTAGCCTGTTATTTTTGAGTTGGAGCAAAACCCGACCCAAGCTTTTTTATTGTCTAGATAATCTGATATTTTATAGTAAGCCTTTTTGCACAGAAAGGTTTTGACAATTTGTTTGAATTTATTTACTGATAATTTTTGCAACTCACTAGGAGTTTTGTTGTAGAAGCGTATACATTGCCCTTTAAAAGATATATAAATTTTCTGTAGCCTAGTTGTGGGCACAGCGAGCTTGTTTGTTTCTGGTATTAAAATTATTTTTATCGCTATTTTTAGGGAACTGACTTATATTTCTATGAGTGCACAAACAAGTTTTACATTATGTTTATTTCTTTGAATTTATCACGCCGGGATTCTCTGGGACCCATATAATAGATTGCACGAACAGCCCTCTTCTGCAGCACAAATACGGTGTTAATATCTGCAGCGTTCCACAGCCGTATACCATAAGACATAATACTATGGAAGTAGCTGAAATAAACAAGTCTAGATGTATCCTGTCTAGATGTATATGTATACGTATTTCCTGATCTAATGAAATGTAGTAAAGTAATCCCACTTTTTAAATCGGGTAGTAGGTCTGACCCCACTAATTTTAGACCAATATCAGTACTGCCAACTTTCAGCAAAGTTTTTGAAAAACTTATTTTACATCAATTGCTTAGGCATTTTAATGGCAATGACCTGCTACATGGTAAGCAATTCGGGTTTACTCGGGGCAGGTCAACTACTGATGCCGGTGTAGAGTTAGTATCGCATATTTTTGATGCTTGGGAGAAGTCGCAAGATGCTTTAGGTGTTTTTTGCGACTTGTCAAAAGCATTCGATTGCGTACACCATGAAACATTAATCAGGAAACTACATCACTATGGAATAAGAGACACCTCTTTGGATCTTCTTACATCTTACTTGAGTGATAGGATACAAAGAGTTGACATTAATGGGAAACGGTCTTCGGGGTCTGTAGTTACAATGGGTGTACCGCATGGCTCTATCCTCGGTCCTTTCCTATTTTTAGTTTATATTAACGACCTACCACATCTTGTTAAGAATAATCACGAGATTGTGTTGTTTGCTGATGATACTTCATTAATTTTTAAAATGAAACGACAAAACATAAATTTCGACGATGTGAATAATGCAATCTCAAAAGTAGTACATTGGTTTAGTGTCAATAATCTTTTGCTTAACGAAACCAAAACAAAATGTATAAAATTTACTCTACCTAATGTAAAACAAGTTAAGGCTGATGTAAACGTAAAAGGAGAAACATTAGAAATTGTAAACAGTACAGTATTCTTAGGAATAACCTTAGATAGTAAACTTCAATGGGGCCCACACATAGATAAGCTAGCAAAGAGACTTAGCTCTGCAGCGTATGCAGTCAAAAAAATCCGTCATCTTACAGACGTTGATACTTCTAGACTAGTCTATTTCAGCTACTTCCATAGTGTTATGTCTTATGGCATTCTGCTGTGGGGGAACGCTGCAGATATTAACACCGTATTTGTGCTGCAGAAGAGAGCTGTTCGTGAAATTTATAATATGGGTCCCAGAGAATCCCTGCGTGATAAATTCAAAGAAATAAACATAATGACAGTACCATGTCAATACATTTATGAAAACTTGTTGTACACTCATAGAAATATCAATCAATTCCCTAAAAATAGCGACATATATAATATAAATACTAGAAATAAGAATAAACTCGCTGTGCCCACAACTAGGCTACACAAGATAAATGCATCTTTTAAAGGGCAATGTATACGCTTCTACAACAAAACTCCAAGTGAGTTGCAAAAAATATCAATAAATAAATTCAAACAAATTGTCAAAACCTTGCTGTGCAAAAAGGCTTACTATAAAATATCAGATTATCTAGAGGATAAAAAAGCTTGGGACGGGTTTTGCTCCAACTCGAAAAATAACAAATAACAGGCTAAAGGTTTCTTCGTCGCTTCTTTACTTTAGTCTACATATCGAAGCGACAGAAATCAAAAATATCACTTTATTTCCGTGTCAGTGTTTACTTTTATATTTTGACCTTTTCTAAGTGTACATTTATTGTATTTATGGAAATAAAGAGTTTTTGATTTTGATTTTGATTTTGATCCACGTCTGTAAGATGACGGATTTTTTTTTGACTGCCCAGTATAGCTCGCCATGGACCAAAACCTATAGGGTACTTCCCGCAGACCTAGAATTATGAAATTTGGCAAAAAGCAAGGCCTTATAGCACAAATAAAGGAAAAAATGCGAAAACAGTAAATTTGTAGTTAATTCACTAAAAATCTTTTGATATTCACCATGGACCAAAACCTATAGGGTACCTACGTAGAATCATAAAATTTGGCAAGAAGCAAGGTCTTATAGCAGAAGTAAAGGGAAAAATCCTAAAACCGTAAATTTGTTGTTTATTCACCAAAAAAAAAACTTTTGATTTTAGCTATAGACTAAAACCTATAGGATACTTCCCGTTTACCTACAATCATAAAATTTGGTAAGAAGCAAGGTCATATAGCACAAAAAATGTCTGTGAACCGTATATTTGTAGTTTATTAAAAAAAAAAATGATTCTCTCATTCGACCAAAATATACAGGGCAGGCCAAATATCATGATTCTGGGTCAACATGTAATAGGTATATTTCATGTTGACCCAGAATCATGATATTTGGCAAGAAACAAGGTCATACAACTAAACGGAGCCCTTAGTGCGCGAGTACGACTCGCACTTGACATTTTATTTTGGCTTGCAGCTATCTCGCCGAGGAATATTTACTATAAAGCGTATTAATTTTTTTTGCGTTATTAAAAGTTGTTCAAAGTCCGTGCCGAGTGACATGACATCACTTACTCCATAGTATAAATCCGTAGTTAAAAGCTGAATAGGCATGGGCATAGTAGGCAGGTTAGGGCAGTTTGGTAGTTTGTGTTTAATTTACTTTGATATACTTTTCGAAATATTTTGAAAAAAGTCGAAAAAATATCGAAAGCGTATGGAGCTTTTGCGGATATATATCTATATTTTTACGGAAATATATACTTTTTGAAAAATGTTAAAAAGGGTTCTCAAAAGGGGGGCCTAGCTCCTTGAGTGGGATATCAAATGAAAGGTATCGGTTTGTAAATTTCAAAACAGTTTTTTTAAATTTCTGTAGTTTTCATACTTTTTGAAATATTTTGAAAGCCGAAATTTTACCCATGCGTTTGTTATCAGGATATCCGATATTACCTTAGTTGTTTCGCGAGTGTCAATGTTGTTGTCCTACATGATTCATGTAGGTATGATTTAAACCACGTAAGAACAACTCCTCTAATACCAACACTGTACAACTTTTGAAGAAGTATTTTGTGATTTACTTTGTCGTATACTTTTGTCATTCCGTATTTTTGCTCGTTAATTATATCATAAATATTTCGCACAAAGTTATAGGTTGTTGTGTAGTTGATCTATTTATTCTATTACCTTATTGGTTCTCGTCGAAAGTAGGTACTGTATTTTTCGGGGAAATTGTTTACGCGGCTAGCAATGTTTTTTTTTTTTTTCAGGATAAATATTAAATATAAGTACTTATTCTATTTTAATAACTATAGGTACTTAACTCACAATGCAGTTCTGCCTACTTTTATAACTCTTTTAATACCTAGTACCTACCATATCACATCACACTGACGCTTAGTAATTAAGCTTTTATTTTTGTCAAGGAAAGGTTTGGCGTGAAGAAGTAACAAACATCCATTCTTCCATGCATCCATTTTGCATCTATAATAAGTATTATAATGTTCATATAATTTTTTTTTTCATAGTAGACACTTTGGATCACATATAGTCTTTACCTGACACAGCCAGCTGGAACCAACTTCTTAACAAGATCACCTTGGACTGAAGCCTCTTCCGCTGCCTCCTTAATACATGTCTCTAATATACCATATCCAACAGCAAGACCACCACTGACAAAGCAATCCCACTTGCCTGTAATTAAGATGAGATACAGATTCCATTTTATGGTAAATTAGAAAGGTAAGTACCAAATTACAAAGCATTCTAGTAACCATATAACTCGTTAACTATAGGTAGACCACAAAACTGGCATGTCTCTGTAGAACCTTGTCACAATAAGAAAACAAACGCCTAACACAGTCACAAACGCCACTTTTGGCGTTTGTTACTGTGACATGGTTCTACAGAGACACGCCAGTTCTGTGATTTACCTATAAATAATGATTTACTTACTTAAAATGTCAACCAACCAAGAAGTTAAATCAAACCTAATTGAACTTCTTGGCTTTTAAAGTTGAAATAAACTTACAAAGCTTTTGGCCAAACTAACTTCAGCAGTTCAGCACATAACCCCCAACTGATAATTATTATTATAAAAATTTGTTTATTTGCATTTGAGTTTTCAGGTGTAAATTAAATAAGTAAGACATAGTGACATAAAATTTTTCCTATTATATCTTACCTGGCCAAGTTTGTTTAGTAAAGCTTCTCTGTTGCAGCCAGATGCAGAGACCTTTTGTAGGATGGTTCAAGTAGCCGGACACACTGACGCCATAGTTCCGGATACCAAATAAACATACAGCACTCCTGTCCATTTCCAATAAACTCTCATTGTAAATTGGTGCACTGACTTCAAAACACTAGAGAAAACAATACATTAGCATAGCGAAGTATAAACGAATATTATTATTTTCTAATCACTACAAATATTACCTCATCTCGCCAACCTTTCAGAGCGCAAATTTCATTTTCTTTTTTTAATTTCTGCAAAATATCTGCTACTTTCATAGTTCTTTCTTTGTAATCTCTGAAGGCAGGATTTAATTCTACATACTTTCCTGCCATTCTAAATACCTGAAATGTGGTATAAATGCAAATTTTATTCAAATTACTTAGGTACTTCAAAATCAACCAGTCAAATTTGTATAAAGATACCTATTGTAGTACTGAATGTGGTTACATCAAGGTTATCAGGTTCTAAACTAAGTACGAAACTAAACCAAAATATCCGTGAATACTATCCTGGTTTCAAAGATAAAAAGTACTCACCTCAGGAAATCTTTGTAAATGCTTGATCACATCAGGACGAATTAGACCAACTTGGTGGCCTGCTACTATAAATGGTTTACATATTCCCTGATGTAAACCTAGAAATAAATAGCAATGTGTCTACAAAATAATCGAATTTGGGCACTTCCTGGAAAATATAGAATGTTGACATACCAGACAAATAAAAACAGTTGAATTTTCTAGCTAACTTTAATAGGTCTGAAATGTTGTTCTGCGCCGCCACGTTCATATCTTTCATAGTTTTATTCCATGCAAAGACACACACGCTATCGTCTGAATTATACAGAAAAACTGAAAAAAATGCAAACGAAAAATAAATTGTTGACCAAATCAATCCAATTATTTCCACAGATTGCAAATAAAATTAGTGATGTGCCGAGTACGGCTTGACTCGAGTCAGACTCGATTCCTGCTTAGGACTCGCCTACTCGAATACCAATTTGTTATGATTCGAGTACGCCGGACTCGATTCCGGTACTCGAGTCATACGAGTATTATGCGAGTCCAACTGACTCGAGTCTTGTATTTGAGTTAAGTTGACTCGTTCATACCCGATCTCTTTTACCTGAGCAATGAAGTAACGCCTTTTGATACAAGTTTGAACCTGCAACTTTTAAGGCCTCCACAGTTCCACACACAGACGCGGGAGGCGTGGTGCAGGCGGAGGCGTGCGAGTTGTATTGTATCTCCTATTGTATCATATGAAAGACTACCACGCGGATGCTAAGCGGTGCACGGCCGTGGACTCGAGTATAGAAATTCGAGTCAACATTCGAATACCAAAAAATTGAACTCGAGTACCTGGCTCGAATATCGGAAGCGAGTCATGATTCGAATACCGTTTAAACCGACTCGAGTCGACTCGATTCACCAAAACAGCGACTCGGCACATCACGAAATAAAATATATACATACACACACCCGTCCGTCCTCTACGACCGTACACACACACCTCGCATTCGCTCGCATCAAGCCAAAGATAATATAAAACTAGCGTAGATACAATAGCAAGCAAAGTGCCTATCAAAAACCGGAAAAAACCGTAGATAAAAACACATCCCTCTAACGATAGAGTCATAAAATCCACAAAAGACAAACAAACTGTTCAAGCACCTTCAATCCCTAGAGTAGAGAGGGTGATTTTCTTCGTCCGAGTCAAGCACGCACAGGAGCACTGGCAATCTCGTACCACGGTAATCAAGCCAGTGTAGAGCGAGATTATGTCGTCGGTAGGTAGTATTGGACAACCTCTTAAGGGCGTATACAACCTCAAATTGCTTATTTTCAACTCCGTCGGACCTCCTTATCTTCCAAACTACTGAATATTTAACTTTGAAAGGAGGATGGGCATTTTGGGCCCGTTTGGGTACTTTGTCCAATCAAGACGAGTCATACGTCGTTGGATAGCTATTTTCATGTGGACAAAAAAAATCTACTACGATGAACCCGTTACAGTTGTCCGTCATGAAATATATTTTTCTGAAGATGTTGAATTTGTATCAGATAAAATTCTACCATCAGGTTCAGCTTAATTTTTGCGAAAATCACTGAGTGTAAGTAGATGACAATCCCTCCTCATTATAAACCTCTCTTGGGCAAATAAGCATTGGAATGGCTGAATAAGAGTCGTTTTTTTAACCGAATAGACCTTTGTTGGACCACAATCTCCGATGTACCGATTAATCACGAAGGTTTATATTTATTCGCTCTAGTCTTGAAGAGACCCATAATGTTGTTCTGTTGACATAAGTCACATGGTAAAAAAACATTTCTTAGCCTTCATTATGAATGTAAGCGGGTTAACTACGAACCTATTTTGTGTTGGAAGAACACCAACGTTTCATCCCTTAACGAGGGACTTCATCAGGGTGAGTGCGGTTCGCGTCGCGCCTGTACCGCGTCCTTCCGCGCACTACGGGCTAGGGCACGCAGAGCACGGGTCGTAGGCGCCGGGGGTGGTGGGGGGCACGCTGCTTGTCGATGCTGTTGAGTAGGAGAGCCAGCTTCTCGCGGAGATATCACTGTAGTTATACTTTGTGTACATACGGAACTAACAGTATCTACATCCGGCTCTATACTGCTATCCGACTTCCCAAGGAGACACGGCTTCCAAGCGGGTGGTAAGTTCCAACCTCTATCTCTATTGAAGTTGGGTCGTCGTTCAATCTCTATCGCCTCGCGTATCTTCCGGGGAACAAAGAATTTTTCCCTAGACAAGACACGGGCTTTGTCGAAACGAACGTAATGCGATGGTCCTTCCTCAATAAAGTGTTCTACCACCGCCGAGCTATTGGTGTCAACATTCTTTACGGCGCGTATGTGTTCAGAGAGCCTGGTGGATATGTTCCTCTTCGTTTCACCAATATAACATTTGCCGCAGTCACATGGGATCATATACACACCTGGGACGTCCAGCGGCTGCCTATCCTTGGGAGAGCGAAGTAAGTGCCGTAGTTGTGTATGAGGCCTAAAGATCGTCTTAATGCTATATTTTCTTTGCAGTAAGTAACCAATCTTATCAGTAAGCCCCTTTACAAAAGGTAGGTATGTGACAGCTCTCTCGGCGGAATGGGGCCGCTTTCTTTCGGACATATTGGCAATGCGGCAGCTCTGTCTCCATCCATAACCATTCCGCTCTAGTACCTCTTTGACGTGCTGTAGTTCACTGTCTATATATTGCGGGTCGCACAGCCTTAGAGCTCTATTTATAAGGGTGCGAGGCACTGAAGCAAGGTGTGACGGATGATGGTGCGAGTCAGCCTTTAGGTATCTGTCTGTATGCGTTGGTTTGCGGTAGACCGTATGTATCAATCGCCCTGAGTGTAATCTCTGAACCAACACATCCAGAAAAGGCAGAGCTCCGTTTTTCTCATACTCCACCGTGAATTCTATCTTTGGATGGATCCCATTGAGGTGTGCTAACAGTGTGTTGACATGGTCTTTGTGTATGATGGCAAACACGTCGTCCACATAGCGCCACCAATGTCTCGGCCTCATGGGTGCATTTTCCAACGCCATGCCTTCAAAATTCTCCATGTAGATGTTAGCTACAACTGGTGCTATCGGTGACCCCATGGCTACACCGTCCTTCTGTAGGTAATAATTACCTCGCCATAAGAAGTATCCACTTGTTAAAGTGTGTTCTATCACCTTCATGTATTCAATAGGTATTCCTGCCGTATTCAATATGTTTTGAATAATTTGTAATGTTTCTGCTATTGGTACATTCGTAAACAAGGAGGACACGTCGAAACTCACCAGGCATTCATGATCTTGCAGCAAGATATCTTCCAGGAGCTGGGTGAAATGTGTTGAATCTTTCACATAGCTGGAAGTCTTTCCTACGTACGGCTGTAATAGGTTCGCCATGTATCTTGCTGTTTTGTACGTCGGTGAGTCTATCTGGCTAACAATAGGGCGAAGGGGCCAATTCGGTTTATGGACCTTTGGTAGACCATAGATTTTAGGAGATGTAGGGTTTAGGGGTCGCAACGATTCATACAGGTCCTTAGATACCGCGAGCAGTAACTCCTTCAGCTTCGTGGTCACTCTAGTAGTCGGGTTGTAGGAGACTTGTGTGTAGGTAGTGCCATCACTGAGGAGGTCCGTTATCTTTTGCTCATATGACTCTGTATCTACCACCACAGTTGCATTCCCTTTGTCCGCCGGTAGCACCAGAACATCCAAGTTGCTTCGTAAGCTCTTCAAGGCATTTAATTCCCCTTTCGGAATGTTCGGCTTTGGTAACTTCGCCGAACGTACCATAGCTGCGATATCTTGTCGTAAGCAATCCGCATCATGCGGTGGTACCTTATTACGAGCGATTGCGTCTTCCACACTCGTAATTATGTCTTCCACTGGGACTTTCTGAGGTGTAGGCGCGAAGTTTAGTCCTCTCGACAGAGCTCGTTGCAATTCTTGAGAAATTGGCTGGGATGAAAAATTAATGACAACATTTCCTTCTGTGGAGCAATCTGAAGCTAGCGATTGCTTCGAGCTTTTGGTCAGGCGCTCTAGTTTATGTTTATGGGTTTTATTGGTTTTTTCAAGTGTAGTCTGTGCCCTGTTAAAGGTCATACCATCCAGAGTCACCCATAAATCATCACTTAGATACTGCGACAATTTCAAATGCAATGTGAACAACTCTTCCGATATCACTGCAATCCTTTGATAAAGATCTCTCACTACCCTCGAGCGTAATTTGATGTTAACATTATCGAAGAATTTTTCAAAACCTCGAAAGCATTTTATTGGTTTAACTTTCATAAAATTAGGCATAACCCCCACTTCACTGCACTTTTTCACAAAAGATAAACTGCACTCGAGTTTATTTCGTTTTATTCTGAGATATGCGAACCGTTTTACACTATTGAGCCATACCTTCCCGTAAAGGTTTGCTATTTTACTATAAAAACTTTCGTAGTTTGACGAATTCATTATGAATGTAAGCGGGTTAACTACGAACCTATTTTGTGTTGGAAGAACACCAACGTTTCATCCCTTAACGAGGGACTTCATCAGGGTGAGTGCGGTTCGCGTCGCGCCTGTACCGCGTCCTTCCGCGCACTACGGGCTAGGGCACGCAGAGCACGGGTCGTAGGCGCCGGGGGTGGTGGGGGGCACGCTGCTTGTCGATGCTGTTGAGTAGGAGAGCCAGCTTCTCGCGGAGATATCACTGTAGTTATACTTTGTGTACATACGGAACTAACAGTATCTACATCCGGCTCTATACTGCTATCCGACTTCCCAAGGAGACACGAAAATGCTTTCGAGGTTTTGAAAAATTCTTCGATAATGTTAACATCAAATTACGCTCGAGGGTAGTGAGAGATCTTTATCAAAGGATTGCAGTGATATCGGAAGAGTTGTTCACATTGCATTTGAAATTGTCGCAGTATCTAAGTGATGATTTATGGGTGACTCTGGATGGTATGACCTTTAACAGGGCACAGACTACACTTGAAAAAACCAATAAAACCCATAAACATAAACTAGAGCGCCTGACCAAAAGCTCGAAGCAATCGCTAGCTTCAGATTGCTCCACAGAAGGAAATGTTGTCATTAATTTTTCATCCCAGCCAATTTCTCAAGAATTGCAACGAGCTCTGTCGAGAGGACTAAACTTCGCGCCTACACCTCAGAAAGTCCCAGTGGAAGACATAATTACGAGTGTGGAAGACGCAATCGCTCGTAATAAGGTACCACCGCATGATGCGGATTGCTTACGACAAGATATCGCAGCTATGGTACGTTCGGCGAAGTTACCAAAGCCGAACATTCCGAAAGGGGAATTAAATGCCTTGAAGAGCTTACGAAGCAACTTGGATGTTCTGGTGCTACCGGCGGACAAAGGGAATGCAACTGTGGTGGTAGATACAGAGTCATATGAGCAAAAGATAACGGACCTCCTCAGTGATGGCACTACCTACACACAAGTCTCCTACAACCCGACTACTAGAGTGACCACGAAGCTGAAGGAGTTACTGCTCGCGGTATCTAAGGACCTGTATGAATCGTTGCGACCCCTAAACCCTACATCTCCTAAAATCTATGGTCTACCAAAGGTCCATAAACCGAATTGGCCCCTTCGCCCTATTGTTAGCCAGATAGACTCACCGACGTACAAAACAGCAAGATACATGGCGAACCTATTACAGCCGTACGTAGGAAAGACTTCCAGCTATGTGAAAGATTCAACACATTTCACCCAGCTCCTGGAAGATATCTTGCTGCAAGATCATGAATGCCTGGTGAGTTTCGACGTGTCCTCCTTGTTTACGAATGTACCAATAGCAGAAACATTACAAATTATTCAAAACATATTGAATACGGCAGGAATACCTATTGAATACATGAAGGTGATAGAACACACTTTAACAAGTGGATACTTCTTATGGCGAGGTAATTATTACCTACAGAAGGACGGTGTAGCCATGGGGTCACCGATAGCACCAGTTGTAGCTAACATCTACATGGAGAATTTTGAAGGCATGGCGTTGGAAAATGCACCCATGAGGCCGAGACATTGGTGGCGCTATGTGGACGACGTGTTTGCCATCATACACAAAGACCATGTCAACACACTGTTAGCACACCTCAATGGGATCCATCCAAAGATAGAATTCACGGTGGAGTATGAGAAAAACGGAGCTCTGCCTTTTCTGGATGTGTTGGTTCAGAGATTACACTCAGGGCGATTGATACATACGGTCTACCGCAAACCAACGCATACAGACAGATACCTAAAGGCTGACTCGCACCATCATCCGTCACACCTTGCTTCAGTGCCTCGCACCCTTATAAATAGAGCTCTAAGGCTGTGCGACCCGCAATATATAGACAGTGAACTACAGCACGTCAAAGAGGTACTAGAGCGGAATGGTTATGGATGGAGACAGAGCTGCCGCATTGCCAATATGTCCGAAAGAAAGCGGCCCCATTCCGCCGAGAGAGCTGTCACATACCTACCTTTTGTAAAGGGGCTTACTGATAAGATTGGTTACTTACTGCAAAGAAAATATAGCATTAAGACGATCTTTAGGCCTCATACACAACTACGGCACTTACTTCGCTCTCCCAAGGATAGGCAGCCGCTGGACGTCCCAGGTGTGTATATGATCCCATGTGACTGCGGCAAATGTTATATTGGTGAAACGAAGAGGAACATATCCACCAGGCTCTCTGAACACATACGCGCCGTAAAGAATGTTGACACCAATAGCTCGGCGGTGGTAGAACACTTTATTGAGGAAGGACCATCGCATTACGTTCGTTTCGACAAAGCCCGTGTCTTGTCTAGGGAAAAATTCTTTGTTCCCCGGAAGATACGCGAGGCGATAGAGATTGAACGACGACCCAACTTCAATAGAGATAGAGGTTGGAACTTACCACCCGCTTGGAAGCCGTGTCTCCTTGGGAAGTCGGATAGCAGTATAGAGCCGGATGTAGATACTGTTAGTTCCGTATGTACACAAAGTATAACTACAGTGATATCTCCGCGAGAAGCTGGCTCTCCTACTCAACAGCATCGACAAGCAGCGTGCCCCCCACCACCCCCGGCGCCTACGACCCGTGCTCTGCGTGCCCTAGCCCGTAGTGCGCGGAAGGACGCGGTACAGGCGCGACGCGAACCGCACTCACCCTGATGAAGTCCCTCGTTAAGGGATGAAACGTTGGTGTTCTTCCAACACAAAATAGGTTCGTAGTTAACCCGCTTACATTCATAATGAATTCGTCAAACTACGAAAGTTTTTATAGTAAAATTTCTTAGCCTATTAAGTATAAGGGTAGGTACTTAGTAAAGCACTATCGCATTCACTCTCTGCCTCGTTGGTCTAGCAGTCAGCTTGTTCAACCGCTGATTATGAGGTCCTGGGTTGCGAGTCCCGGGTCGGGCCAATAGTTGTTATTGGGGGTTTTTCTAGCAAGAAAAATTCTCAGTAGCAGCCCGTAGTCAGGAAGTTGGCGGTGTTACACCCCCGTGCCTCGGAAAGCACGTTAGGCCGTTGGTCCTGCGCTTGACCTCTCCCCGGTCGTGTCGGTCTGCCGATTATGAGAGTGAGGGAATAGAGAGTGCACCTGTGTTTGCACAAACACTTGATATTTCTTGCGCATCTGGCTAGTCTCCGATGAGACTGGCCCCCGTGATCAAAATTCCGCTAGGAGGATATTATTATCGCATTCACAGCCCAGAATCGGCGGCGGTATGACCATGCTAAACACGAAGGCCTTACTGAGCCAGCACTGTTTTCAAATGGTACCAAGACATTTGCGCGAAAAACACTTCGCGAAGGACATTAGCGCGAGTAGATACTTGCGCGAATGACACATGGGTGAATGGCATTTGCACGAGTGACCATTTGTGCATGTAGACAATTGCGCAAAAATTCCAAAACTCCTAATAACTCTCGAAGTAGACGTCGCATATTTCACCGTAGCTAGGGGATTGTTAGGGGGCTCTTGCCTCTGATATATCCCACCTTCCCTTAACCCTCCCTCTTTCTTTAGATCTTCGTATCACGTGCTACGATGGGCCCTCGTAGCATGTAAAAGATTTCAACGCGCACCCTTCTAGCACTTTTCTACCCCATACTTCTATAATTTTGTGCTCATAGCTACGAAACTTATACACCTGACGAGTTGGGGTTTTCGGTATGATAATGTAAAGCTTTTGCTCTTTACAATCAATGTACTAACTTTTTGCTACCCCTGCCCCTTACTTCCGAGAACATAAATATGATATTTCGTAGACTTACAAAGCGCATGCGGCGTAGCCAACGAGTTTTTTACGCATTCATGTCTGCGAACAGTGGTACTCAGTAAAGTGGTGACTTGTTTTTACTAATTACTACTGGCAGCTCTGAATGTCTCATGTACCTACACACACATGAATACGTAAAAACCTCGCTGGCTATGGGCCGCCGGGCGGTCCGCCGTAGCATAGTAGCTAGCGCTACGAAGGTCAACAAAATAACACATTGGTCTACTGGGAAGGAAGGGAGAGGGGTAAGCAGAAAATATTGATAGTAAGGAACGAGAACTTTCCTTTGTCATACTGAAAAAAGCAACTCGTTAGTTGTATTAGTTTTGTAGCTATAAATATTTTTTTGTGTAAAGTAGAAAACTGGGTGCGCGTTGAAGTCTGGTATGCTACGACGGTCCATCGTAAAAATATCGTTTCACGTGCTAGGAAGACCTACGTTAAAATGTGTATCGTTATGGGAAAGTAAGGGGGTGGGGCAGGGGAAGATGAGATGTGTCAGACAAAAGAGGGCAAAATCACACACAATGGTGCGTTCTGCAACTCTCTGCAACGTCTATTTCGAGAGTTATTGGGAGTTTTGTGATTTTTCGCGCAATCGCAGCGTCTACTCGCGCAAATGGTCACCCGTGCAAATGTCCTCCGACCAAGTGTCATTCGCTCAAGTGTCTTATCGCGCAAGTGTCTACTCGCTCAAATGTCCACTCGCACAAATATCTTCTCGCGCAAACGTCTTTCGCGCACGTTTACCGAGGTTATTATTATTAATAGTTAATAATTGAAAAACGCAGAATTTCTGAAGGATATTATGGTGATTCGTAACTAAACTAATACATCCGACAGTCAATAATAGTTATATCGATGTAGCTCAAATAATTAGCATTATTTGAGCCGGCCATGTCTCGCGCAGAACCGCTAGGGTAAAAGTGTTCTGAGTTGAGACCGTGACTCGGCAAACGTAGTGTAGGACGCCCTCCGGCCTGAGGCCAGGGGGGAGGACGGCCTGCAAAAGATTGTAGGCAGATGCTGGATGCGGCAAGCTGAAGACAGGACGCTAAGGCGCTCATTAGAGGAGGCCTATGTCCAGCAGTGGACAAATATAGGCTGACGATGATGATGAATTGTAAAAACAATATAACTTATGCTTAAAATGTAAAGAATGACATACTTATATTTTTTAGGCACCTTTTATGATACCTACTACTCTAGTAGAAAGTGTCAAAAAACTCGAAAATATATAACTTTCAGGGTAGGATTACTCAAAACGGACAACGAACCGGGACTAGCGCCACGGTAATTCTTATTCTACAGAAAAAGAGCTTTCCAACGATATATCACTCATTTCGATTGGTGCCGGTACCAAGTTCCATACATTTGTGCCCATCATCCTTTATATATGGTAAAGTTCAGGACTTATTCTATCGATCATATGTTTCGAAAACACGATGCAATAAAATTTTCTCGATCGAAAAAAATCGCAAAGTTACCTCTAATTTTTTACTAAAACCCTAATTTCTCAATAAATACAGATGATACGATCTTGAGAAAATCAAAATCAAATCAAAATCAAAAACTCTTTATTTCCATAAATACAATAAATGTACACTTAGAAAAGGTCAAAATATAAAAGTAAACACTGACACGGAAATAAAGTGATATTTTTGATTTCTGTCGCTTCGATATGTAGACTGAAGTAAAGAAGCGACGAAAAAACCTTTAGCCTGTTATTTGTTATTTTTCGAGTTGGAGCAAAACCCGTCCCAAGCTTTTTGACGTGACAACGTCTTATAAATTGGTTTGCCGGGTGACACTTCAAGAAACTGCGTTACGCTCCGCTCACTTCAAGAAACTGCGTTACGGTCGTTGTCACGTAAAACTTTCGCCCGTATACCGACTTTACAGGCAACCAATTTTTTTATCCTCTAGATAATCTGATATTTTATAGTAAGCCTTTTTGCACAGCAAGGTTTTGACAATTTGTTTGAATTTATTTATTGATATTTTTTGCAACTCACTTGGAGTTTTGTTGTAGAAGCGTATACATTGCCCTTTAAAAGATGCATTTATCTTGTGTAGCCTAGTTGTGGGCACAGCGAGTTTATTCTTATTTCTAGTATATATATTATGTATGTCGCTATTTTTAGGGAATTGATTGATATTTCTATGAGTGTACAACAAGTTTTCATAAATGTATTGACATGGTACTGTCATTATGTTTGTTTCTTTGAATTTATCACGCAGGGATTCTCTGGGACCCATATTATAGATTGCACGAACAGCTCTCTTCTGCAGCACAAATACGGTGTTAATATCTGCAGCGTTCCCCCACAGCAGAATGCCATAAGACATAACACTATGGAAGTAGCTGAAATAGACTAGTCTAGAAGTATCAACGTCTGTAAGATGACGGATTTTTTTGACTGCATACGCTGCAGAGCTAAGTCTCTTTGCTAGCTTATCTATGTGTGGGCCCCATTGAAGTTTACTATCTAAGGTTATTCCTAAGAATACTGTACTGTTTACAATTTCTAATGTTTCTCCTTTTACGTTTACATCAGCCTTAACTTGTTTTACATTAGGTAGAGTAAATTTTATACATTTCGTTTTGGTTTCGTTAAGCAAAAGATTATTGACACTAAACCAATGTACTACTTTTGAGATTGCATTATTCACATCGTCGAAATTTATGTTTTGTCGTTCCATTTTAAAAATTAATGAAGTATCATCAGCAAACAACACAATCTCGTGATTATTCTTAACAAGATGTGGTAGGTCGTTAATATAAACTAAAAATAGGAAAGGACCGAGGATAGAGCCCTGCGGTACACCCATTGTAACTACAGATCCCGAAGACCGCTTCCCATTAATGTCAACTCTTTGTATCCTATCACTCAAGTAAGATGTAAGAAGATCCAAAGAGGTGTCTCTTATTCCATAGTGATGTAGTTTCCTGATTAATGTTTCATGGTGTACGCAATCGAATGCTTTTGACAAGTCGCAAAAAACACCTAAAGCATCTTGCGACTTCTCCCAAGCATCAAAAATATGCGATACTAACTCTACACCGGCATCAGTAGTTGACCTGCCCCGAGTAAACCCGAATTGCTTACCATGTAGCAGGTCATTGCCATTAAAATGCCTAAGCAATTGATGTAAAATAAGTTTTTCAAAAACTTTGCTGAAAGTTGGCAGTACTGATATTGGTCTAAAGTTAGTGGGGTCAGACCTACTACCCGATTTAAATAGTGGGATTACTTTACTACATTTCATTAGATCAGGAAATACGCCACAATCAATAGATTGATTGAATATAAAAGCTAGATCTGGTGCAATCGTATCAATTAAAGGTTTAATAATTTTAACAGAAATGCCCCAGAGATTAAGCATAGTAATTGAACTAAGTATAAAGAACATTTTATATGTTGCCTTTTTTTCAATTAACTATTCTAATGTTTGTGGGGAGCAAATCTATACTTATAATAAAACTGTAACAGGTCCAATTCTGTACATTGAAGATAATTTAATTTTTTTTTTTGGAGGGCACTCTATTATCGATACTGAAGCCAAAACTGTAATTTTTTTCATTCATGTCTGTCTGTCTGTCTGTCTGTCTGTCTGTTTCTTAAACGCGCATCACGCCGAAACTACTGAAGGTATTGACATGAAACTCGGCATGATTTTAGGCCATACTACGAGGAAGGACATAGGATACTTTTTATCCCGGAATTCAGTCAGGTTCCCCTGGGAGAGAGGATGAAAGTAAAATTCTTTAATAGCTCATCACGACGGAACTGCTGAATGAGTTGGACTGAAACTTGGTATGATTTGAGTTCATACTACAAGGAAGGACTTGGGATACATTTTATCCCGGAATTCGGTAAGGTTCCCCTGGGAGAGAGGATGAAAGTAAAATTTTTTAACCGCTCATCACGACGGAACTACTGAATGAATTCGAATGAAAGTCGGCACGATAGAAGTTCATACTACGAGGAGAGATATATTTTATCCTGGAATTCAGTAAGGTTTCCCTGGGAGAAGGGATTAAAGTCAAACTCCTTCACCTCGCATCACGCCGAAACTGCTGAATGAGTTGGACTGAAACGGTACGATTTGAGTTCATTCAATTCAATTAGAATCGCTCTCCGAACAATCGTGTGTTCCGCTCTCTCGCGCAACGTGTCATTGGAGTGAGCGGGATATAATATATCCCGTAATATATCCCGTGAGCGCGATATATTATATGCGACGACCGCAGCCGAGTTGAGCCGACACATTTTGACGAAGACAACCGAGGAGAACCAAAGCGACGACCGCAGCCGAGTTGAGCCGAGGTGGGCTTCGATTCGAACAATCGTGTGTTAGGATAGGGTAGTAGGATAGGATAGTAGGATAGGATAGTGGGATAGGATAGTAGGATAGGATAGTAGGATAGGATAGTAGGATAGGATAGTAGGATAGGACAGTGGGATAGGGCAGTAGGATAGGACAGTAGGATAGGACAGTAGGATAGGACAGTAGGATAGGATAGTAGGATAGGATAGTAGGATTGGATAGTAGGATAGGATAGTAGGATAGGATAGTAGGATAGGATAGTTGGATAGGATAGTAGGATAGGATAGTAGGATAAGATAGTAGGATTGGATAGTAGGATAGGATAGTAGGAAATGATAGTAGGATTGGATAGTAGGATAGGATAGTAGGATAGGATAGTAGGATAGGATAGTAGGATAGGATAGTTGGATAGGATAGTAGGATAGGATAGTAGGATAGGATAGTAGGATAGGATAGTAGGATAGTATAGTAGGATAGGATAGTAGAATAGGATAGTAGTTGTAACGACATATTTTGACGAAGAAAACCGAGGAGAACCGAAGCGACGACCGCAGCCGAGTTGAGCCGAGGTGCGCTTCGATTCGAACAATCGTGTGTTCCGCTCGCTCGCGCAACGTGTCATTGGAGTGAGCGGGATATATGAGTTTTCTGCGGCCTCACTGAAGATGACGCGAGGACGCGAGATTAATCGAAAGGAACTTCGTTCCATCCGGGTGTCCCTTGACACCTCTCAAGTTTTTTTTGTTAGAAACAGTGTTGCAATATCGAATTTGACTAAATCAGTAGAAAATAAAGTAAAATAGGTAGATTGATGAAATAATCTGTAGATTGAAGAAAAAATCAGTAGATTAAGGGTAGGTAAGTTTCTATCTATTTATTTTTTGAAGACGCCACCCATTAGTTAGGTAGAGTAGAACCTAACGAATGGGTGCGTCAATGCCTATTTCAGGCAAAGTAAAATGTACAAATGGTCCATGCAATCTTCATGAACATGATATTTGGTGGTTTAGCTGGTTAGTTAACTGTACCGCCGAAGTTTGGTTGGAGTAAGTGCTCTAATTAAACTAACTGGACCACAGAACATTTTTTTTTACTTTGATACTCAATCAACTGTACCTACCTACTATCGAAAAAAAATTAAGTCAAATGGATCAAGAGCCCAATTCTACAATACAATTGCTTCACTATGACAATGGAATCGTCGCAGAATTATGACGTAGAATTCCTAGATTAATAAAACTCCAGATAGTACGTGCGAGATAAATTAATGGTTTCAAACCTATCGCGCGTCTCTCCATCTGCATTCATCATAATTTCTTTCATCTAAGGTAGAATACCAAAACGTGTCATTCTGTGACGATACCTCTATCATAGTGAAGCGATTAGTTTAGCAGAACAGGGCCCCAGCTGATCGGAACCATGAGTAAGAAGTGAAACGAATATGACACTTCTTAACACTGACGCTGGCCGAGTCGTAGCTAAAAGTCGTGTGGATAAAGAATGCGATTGAAGATGACAACATGCTATCCCCCGTAGACCCTACCCGATTTATACACAATTTAACAAGGATCCAAATATAGATGCTTTTATTAAAAGCGTAATAGGTCCAATTCTGCGCATCGAAGTTTTTTTGCACGGTGGCGTTTCATATTTTGAGAGAAACTGTGGTTAAATGTGAACTTAATTAGTCGGCAGGAATGGCAATCGCGAACGAAGTCGCGGGTACAGCTAGTAACTACTAAAAACTTGATTTTTGGGTTTACGCCGCCGCTTTGCTCTGTCCCGCTCCTGTGAACGCGAAATCCTATGCCTATCCTCTTCACACAATAACGAGGTAGGGTACCGCCTTAAGCTAGGTTCACATTGCTGTGTCGGGGTGTGTCGTGGCGCGCCAGTTGGGGCACCCCAACCCAACACAACCTACTAATGTGAATCTAGTCATAGGTAATGAACGTAACCGATTGCGCTCTGGCGCGCCACGACACACCCCGACACAGCAATGTGAAGCTAGGTTCACATTGCTGTGTCGGGGTGTGTCGTCTACTATTGTGAATCTAGTCATAGGTAATGTAATGAACGTAACCGATTGCGCTCTGGCGCGCCACGACACACCCCGACACAGCAATGTGTACCTAGCTTGACCTAGCTTTAGAACTAAATAGTGAATGAAAGTACACGAATTGGAACGAATGAAAAACCTGAGTCAATCTTTGGTGATCTATGTCATTGTCATTATTGACACCGGCCGGCCGGGGATGCCAACTTTAACGTTTTCACGCCAATTTTGTTCAGAATTTTGCACTGAAAAATCACTGTGACCAGGCGCGGTCCCAGGGGGGGGGTCACGGGGGTCATGACCCCCCCCAAAATCTTAGTTTAGGTACTTAAAAAATTGCAACCCACAGCTTGATGATTATATTGTCCTGTTTACTTCCGTTACATTGATTATGGTTACCAACTGCAGCAATAAAAAAAAATCGCGGCTCGCTCCGCTCGCCAATATTACTATTGTTTGTGCTCTGTGTTTTGATTAGCACAGAGGCAACGTTCCCAATTTTATTGGTCTGGCTGGTCCGCTATTGTCAGTTTGTATCAATCCAACCACCACAATAAAAAGCACAAAATATAACAAATCATCTGCGAGGTCACTTTGTCAACCAGTACAAAAAGGTCTGGTCGCTGATAACATTTGTCCCATCTGACTATGATCCAATTCCAAAGCTCAGAACCCGGCCCGCTTTAGGTAACTTTGCCAAATTTTCTAAAAAGTTGCCCAAAATCTAACAAAAACCAAAAATTGTCGCAGCTCGCTCAACTTGCCGGCAACTTTACACTGTCTGCCTCTTGTCATGGGCTCATCCCTCGTTTGAGGTCAGTATTCCAAACACTCCAAAAATCTAACGAAACCACTAAATTATCGCAGCACGCTCTGCTTGCCTCTGATAACATTCTGCTGTTTTGATAAGCTTCTGGCTTGCTCTAGTTCAGGACTCCTTCTCCGTTTCAGGCGAGTTTGCAACTGCAAAATATCTAATACCAAACAACTCACACGTACAGCCAGATCATAAAAATTTTCGCGGCTCGCTTCGCTCGCCATTGATTCTATATGGTGTCTAGTCTGTTGTCCGCATATTTGGTTGTTATTCGTGAAACTTTAAAATTGTTCTTCACACTAATATTATAAATGCTAAAGTTTGTATGGATAGATGGATGGATGGATGTTTGTTACGTCTTCACACCAAAACTACTGAACAGATTGAGCTAAAATTTTGTAGCTCTAAGCCTGGAATCAAACATAAATTATTATCTATATATATATATATTATATTTATCCCATAAATCAGTTCCCATGGGACAGAAATTACCTTTAAACGTTTCTATAGAAAGAACGCGTGCGAAGCCGCGGGCAGAAGCTCATATTTTAGCTTCCTTGTCTTGCATGGACGCTACCTCGGCAATTTCAAAAAAGGCTGCGGCTCATTCAGAGCTCGCTCCACTCGCTGTTATTTATTTTCTGAACAATGAACAAAAATTTCGGCGGCTCGCTCCGCTCGCCGCTACATCTTTTTCGATGTCTTTTTTGTATTTCAAATTTTTTGTTAATCTCCTTATCTTCGCTCGCCCCGATTTATATTCATAGCTTTATATCTACCACCACAAACTTTTTAAAATTTTCGGGGCAGGTTTCGCTCACTTTATTCTGTCATAGGCTCTGGCTTACTTTTCCCCAAACATCGGAAATCTCCATCATTTTTGAGGCTCGTTTCGCTCGCCATTACTTATACTTCCTATTGTTGGGTTGGGAGTTGGGGGGAGGGTAGTATTTTGTTCTTCTCTGTATTTGGTCCAGTGCTTGACACTTGTTTAATATCATTTTGCTCGGGTAGTTATACCCGAAAAAGTAATAAAAATTTCGGCAGCTCGCTCCGCTCGCCGTTACATTTTTTTCCATGTCTTTTTTGTATTTCAAATTTTTTGTTGATGCCCTTGCTCCGCTCGCCCCTATTTATATGCTTTATATCTACTACCGCAAGTCTCTAAGATTTTCGGGGCTTGCTACGCTCGCTATCATTTATTTTTGGGTATAATTTAAACGATCAGCAGATTAAAGAGGTTTTGGGCAGCCGAAAAATTGATTTTGCAAGCAGAAAAAATATTTTGAGCCGCAGCTAGTGGTCGGCAAAAATGACTGAATTGATCAGCAACTAATGTGACAGTGGGGAGCCAAAAAATTTATGTCACAGTAAATTAAATATTTGTGCAAGCAAATCGTGATTCGTATTTAATGAAATTTTGGCATGCCTTTTAAATGATGTTGCAGCAATATATTAATGAAAAAGATCAGCAAGTCCTGGTTCGAATTTTATAATGTTTTGGCGAGCTGTCAAATTAATTTTGGTTTGCTAATCTTAATACAACCTTTATTATTATTAATCTTCTGTATCTATCTACATGTTGTCTCTGAGCTCCTCCTCAACGGCTGGACCGATTTTGATGACATTTAATTTAATGGTATTTTTGAGTGGGTCACTGGATGGTCTAGATTTACAACTTGACCCGGGAGGTGGCGCTGTACCCGGCCGGGTTCTAGGATTTTTGACTGAGAAATACCTGTCGGTCATGGATAATGTTCCTAACGGCTCTGCTCGCTGAGAGAGGCGGCTCGCTCAAAACCACCCATGCCCTGCTACCTGTGCAGTCACCTGGCCGCCGCCGCCGCGCCGGCCGGCGCGTCGCGGAATCGGTAGGAAGGAGGAGGTTGTGGGTTCGATTCCCGCCAAGAGACAAATGTTTGTACGATTTACGATTTATCTAGCTATCTAGTGTATTGTATTAATACAATACCAACACTACATACCTAGATAAATCGTACTTAGGTATAAATAGGACATAGGTATCTTTAACGATATAAATCTTTGGGAGTACCTACTTAACTCGTTAAAAACTGGTTATAGAAATGAAATGGAAAGAAATAAAAACCTACCTACCCAGGTGGGTATCTACCTATAAGTACCTTCCTAATGCTGGACAATTCACACAGCATTATCTAGCACCAAGCAAAGCAGAGCTTGTATTATACCTAGGTATGTAGGTACGGTACCTACGGCTAGATAACTGATATAAGTACCTACTTACTTACTTAAGTAAGTAGGTACTTACTTAAGTAAGTAAGTAGGTACTGATATACTTACTTAATTAAATATGTACGAAGTTTCGTGAAAAACAAATGTACTAGGTAGGTACACTGAAACCCAGAATGTCTGAATG
The DNA here is from genome assembly GCA_963564075.1 of Eupithecia subfuscata. Classification (NCBI taxonomy): domain Eukaryota; kingdom Metazoa; phylum Arthropoda; class Insecta; order Lepidoptera; family Geometridae; genus Eupithecia; species Eupithecia subfuscata. The sequence goes on along the minus strand of OY751103.1, from coordinate 5,073,374 downwards.
AGTGAGTCAAATTGCCGACGACACAAGCAAACTACCTACCTACCTACTACCCAATGAGTCGTGAAAAATAGTGTTATTGCTTGCCAAATTGTTTTATGTAGGTACTGATGGTGCAATAATGTATAGTAATCAATCTATATAATTGTTATTATTTTCATTTATTGTGCAATCAAATTGAATTGACTTTTGTGAAAAATTCAAGGTCCCGTCCTATCCTTTTGTGTTAAAATTAAAGGCCTATAATCGAAAATGTGTCTAGGTATTTCTAAAAAGTGTATAAGTACCTTATCGGTGACAACAAGGCTACCGAGAAAAAAGTGTTAAGTATCTCTTTTTCTCCCACATTAGTTGCAAACACTACTTTCGGTAGTACCTACCTATAGATAATCAACGAAACACAAAGGATCCTCTGTTAAATCCTCTGAAAATTACTATTGTCTATTTTGTAGGTAGGTACGGTTCATGAGATACCTACAGTCATACCTAGATGTAAGTGTAAGTAAAATTCAAGAGATTGGGTGCAATTAGGTCCATCCACCTCAGTCATAGATAGACCGGGGCGCCACCGCCGCCGGCGTTTGTGTTCCACGTGCATATTGTTGTCTCGGTCGCACTTTGGTCTAGCTACGTCTTTCCATCTTTGTTGTTCATTAGGTAGGTATTTCGTGTAGGAAGGAACGACCACACCACTGCGCGGCGACGAGCACTCGCACTAACTCACGGCAAACGAAAGTAAGTGTGAGTGCTCGTCGCCTGCGCACCCTTCCACATCCCTTTGACCCATTAAAATAAGGTGCGCCTACACTACACTGCGCAGCCACGCGCGTACCTACTTCCGAGAGTTCATTTATATAGGTTTTTTGTTATTATAGTGCGTAACCCCACACTTTGGGTAATTTCTAAGAAATCAAATAATATCGCAAAAATTTTCGACTTCGACGGGACTTGAACCCGCGTCCTCCCCTCAGTACGGGGATGTGATAACCAACTACACCACGAAGTCAAGTGACGTGGGAGTCGAAAATCTCTGCGACTTCCTACGGTCTCTAGCGCCGTTAGCTCCACCTACAGGGGAAACATTGAAGTTTATCCAATCCTGTTCAAAGACTAAAGTTAACCTTAGAATTAAGCTACGCGACACCTCTCGTCAAACGAACTAAATGTAACAACGAACAAGGGTCCTCAGCACCTTGATGGCCCTTCTTACAAAAACAACAATGCTAGGTAAGGTAGAAATAAAGAATGAAAGTGTTAACCGACTAGTGCTTTTTTCAATAAAATCGCGGTAATATAATTTTTTAGTTGACCATACATTTAAAAGCAAACCCATTGATTATGGCTTATACTTACCTATTTTTTTTTTCAGCTTAACGATTTTCTTATTCGGCTGACCAAAACATTAATTTTGCTGCTCAAAAAATCACTTTTTGGCTGATCAAAAATAATTGTATAATCCTGCAGATCATATAATTAATTCTGCTGATCAAAACATTAATTTCGCCGATCAAACAGCTATTTATTTTCAGACCAAAAATAACTTAGTTGCCGACCAAGTGTTGCTGGTGGTTTTTATTTTACAGCCGATCAAAACTTAAAATGCTGCTCAAGTAGTTTTTAAGCTGACTTTTCCAGCTGATCAAATATTTAAAATAAATACCAATAAATTTACTCCCTTTATTTTTTAATAGATACCTATCAACAACAAAATAAATGATGCGGGCGAGAGTAAGCAAGTGGACCTACTCTTGCTTACTTTTGCCCAAACTTCAGAAAACATCTCAAAAACTTCGAGGCTCGCTTCGCTCGCTATGGGAGTTGAGTGTAAATTTTCCGCGGCTCGCTCCGCTCGCCGATAAAGTTTAGTGTTTTTCAGTGGGGTCTGCAACCGCCTACAAGTACATTTGGTGCTACGGCCCGCACCAAGTGTGACCCCCCCTAAAGTCTTGGGCTGCGACCGCGCCTGACTGTGACGAGGACAAACGGTTGCTGTCATACATTTTTTGGGCGAAGAAAGGCCGGATAGGACTTCACCTCATGCATATAACTCTTCAGATTTTAGTTTATGGAAGTAAATTTCTTCTCCCCTCTACGGAAGCCTCCTGTTGAATGTAAATAAAGGCTCTTTCTTTATTGAGAAACGCCTCTTTCTTCTAGCTTTTTTGCATTGGCCGGAGCTAGCAGCACTAAATCAATTTCGGGCACTTTGCTTGCCTTGTTTGCGTCACGTTTGTTTGTTATTGGTATTAGGTACCTATAGCATTCCTCTGCGCATATCTACCTATCATATTTCAGACAGCAGCGTTGCCGGTGCGGACCTATTTGGTCCGTTTCGGACTTTTTTCTGCCTCTGCGGATCTTTTGCGGACCATGACTCTTTGCGGATCTTTTCGGACCAAAATGCCAGGTGGCCTCGGTATATCCCAGAGCAAATCTCAACATTTAAAAAAATCATCAGGTACCTACAAAAAAGGGCGGGTAGTATGGCTCAACATGTCCATTAGGACACGTCATGTCCAGTAGGACACATTCAATATGAAGTAGAAACTTTGCTCTACGTCTATGGTTACATTTTCGCTTCTTCTCTCTTATCCATCGTACAATGTGCACCTATTGAAACAAAATCCGACACGTCTTTATTTATATTAAATTTTTGCATTTTTAAAATGTTTGTAGTTAAGCATCTAACCCACAGCCGCGTTTTTCAAGCAGGTCTTGTGTCGCGCGATTTATACACAGCTGCGTTGTTGTTAGGGCGACTTCGCGTGCGCGGCGGTGCGCCACCGCTGCCCTCAGATCCAGATCATGACCATGTCAAATTTTGTAAAAAAAAAACTGGACACTCGTGTCGTACAGAAGTGTAACCATTCATACGAATACCAGACGGTAACTACACGCCCCACATCGACCCCCTGACGTTCCCCAGGGACGAATCCCCAAGTACAAGTAACAGCACGGGCTCACGAGGAGGTTATCCGACCACGACACCCCGATAGAAGCCTGGGAATGTGAAAAATATTGCAAGTGAATGGGTAAAATGCAACACTGCTAGACTAGAAGAAGAGAAGAAGAGGCTCTAGCGTTGCCAGATCTACTGATTTAGCAGTAGATCTACCTGCTTTTTGAACCGTCCACTGATCTACTGATTTATTTCTAAAATTTCGTGAAATCTACCTGATTTTCCCCAAGCGCCAATGGCTCCGTGTCTATTATGTAAGCTGTCACTTGTCAGTGTCACTTCACAAGCCAATGAAATTTTCACCAATCCGGTTCGTCACAATACTGACAAAATATGAATGAAATTGAAGAGTTTGTTTTGTTCGTTCGTTTCTTCCACTTCCTGGTTCCTATCTTTTTCGAATTGATTGGTCGGTCCGTTCGTTCTTCGATAAACTTTTCCATTGTTGCCAGATCTACTGATTTAGCAGTAGGTCTTGTAAATGGATTATTACACTTCCTACGAGTAGATAGATCTGCTTGATTTTTGAAGAGCCTCTGATCTATTTTGTAAAATTCGACAAATCAATCAGTTTTTCATGAGAGAGATTCAAGGCCAAGGCATAAGGCCTTGTAATAACAAAAGTAATTAAAATTCAATTTCACTTGGTGTTCATACGATTCTCGAGTCAACTTGGTTTATGGCGAGATTTGTTCATTTTCAAGGGCACTGATTAGGTTTTATCAGGTAAATTGAAATTTAAAAAAAAATAGAAACCTAGCACCCCTCTTTCCGTGGAACAACGGAACACCATTGTACACTACCTATGTAGTTACCTACCCCAAAAAACCTGATCAGTGCCCTTGGAAATGAACAAATTTCGGCGAATTCCAAGCTGATGAGTTGCTTTGATCAATGTTTTCATATCAGTGTAAAAAGTTTATTACAAACCTACTTAAAACACATTATTTTTAATTCAAAAGCCATGAATATTTTACTTTGCAACTTAGGTACTTTGATGAATGCCATCTTTGAAAAGTGAAACACACACACAGGACAAACATACAAAAAACTGAATCAAAATCGGTTCATCCGATAGGGAACTATAATTATAGTTTCCTAGCGAATGAACCGATTTTACAAAAAACCTTACACCTACCACGCATTTTTCGTGTCAAAAGCTAGAAATTTACAAAATCTACTGATTTTTTACGTGACTTTCTACTGATTTTGTCAAATTCGATCTGGCAACACTGAGAGGCTCCCTCCCAGCGGTACACAACACTACTAGCATGGTATAAGTGTTTATCTATACACTTATACCATACTAACACTCCCTCCCTCCGTTAAGTAAGAAGTTGAAGTTGCTTTGTTCGTAATTAATTTTCACGGTAATTTCATTCTCTGGTCAAATCTTTGTTTGTGCATTCTTTGTGTATTGCTTGCTGCGTTGCGCTATGTGAATGGGATTTCTAGGAAAAGGAAACGAAGACGGAAAGTGATAAATAATAATTCATCATGACTACCGGAATTCTAAATGAAATAGCACCAATATTTCGTCCTTATGTGCAAACAGTATACGAAGATCTGAACATAGGTAAGAAGGTTACTTCTAGACTGCCCCTGAACACGATTTTGATCTCGGAAAGAGCCCTTGAATCTAAAGGTGTAGGTACATATTGTTGTTTATTACAGGATTATGCAAAACCAAAGTTGACTTCGAAAGAATAGCAGGTTCTATTGAGGGAGGTGATTGTCAATTTCGACTAGTTCTGCCTTATTGCTCAAAAAAACTGAAATGGGAAGTTTTATTTGACGCCTCCGCACCCTGGTTTGCGCCGGACTTTAGGTTTGACGATGACAGTTTTCTGAGCAGCATTGATGAGGATTTCTTGAATAACATGGTGCCCAGTCTCGCTAAGTGGAATGAGAATAATCCAAAGGCTCTGAGTGAAGTTGTTGCTGAGTTGGTAGAGGTTTACAAAGCACATCAGGTTTGCATATTTATTTAGACTTTTCTAGTATTCACATTGAAAAGCGAAGTTGCCTCATTTCTGTGCCTGTGCTACGAAATGTGCGGACTTACCTGCCTGAATTGTGGGTCTTATTTCCATACTTACCTACAATTTGAATAACCTAACTCCCTTGGAAAATAATTTGAAAATTGTTTGCCATTTTTCAGTTATAAATTACAGCTAAAAGACATTCTGTGTTACAGGTAAAAAAGTTAAATGAAGATGAAGCTTCTAGAGCCTGGTTTGAGTATAGTGCTTTACTTGGCGATGCACTAACATCTGAACAAGACATTGAAGTGTGGGTCGGCACACATGTAGTGGAATTCCTAATAAGGTTACAGGTGGATACTTCAAGTTTGCCAGAATTGTACAATGACGGGTAATAAATAAGGTTTTTTTCTTTAGTTTTTTTGTCTCACTGCTGGGCAATAGCCTCCCCAAATCCTTCCACATAAACTTATATTTTTATTAAATGTCAAGGTAATATATTCCCATTTTCAAAATACATTGTCGGCTTCTCCATAACTGGGTATCTACACCAAATGTTTGCAAAGTCAAAACACTCATCTAAACATTTATTTACAGAACAGAAGAAAATCCTGGTATTGATACAGCATTATTACTTGTGAGATATCCAAATTCCACCAATGCTGAACTGATATTATCTCCTCTTTTGAGCAAATCCCTTGGAAATATTAATTTACCCCCGTGAGTATGTTTCATCTATTGTATTTGGTGCTTAACTTGGGTATCATACAAAAGCACCCGGATATGAAGAATTCAATGGAATGCTCCAATGAATAACTACTGGGCAAGTTTTCACTCACAATTACAATAACAATTAATGTTAGTAGTCTATTATATAAACAAAACTTTAAGTACCTACTGGTGAATAGACTCCAGGTTTAATAGAAATGGATGAAATACTGGAGCAAAACATTACCTGGCTGGTAGCAGTGAAAATATCTTTAATCCATGACTGTTCACCTTCTGTGTCAGTCAATCTGACCTCTGCAAAAGGATGTTTTGCTACAGTATTTCCTCCATTTCTATTCACCCCTATTTACTGTACCTATCAAAATTGGTTTCATTTTCAGAATGCTTCAATCTGGTGTTCTAATGGACTATGTTCCAATGGTCACAGAACTATTGAATAACAAGGTATGATTGCAAAAAAAGTTATCTTTTTGATAGTAAGTTTTCCAAAAAAGTAACTTATCAATAAGGTGAGGGTTCAATTATATCTGTATTTTTTTGCCTCTTTTCAGATTGAAGATTTGCTAAACAATGACAAAGTAAAACGTAATTTACTGGCCCAACTGATTGTAAAATATGAAGGAGCTATATTGGAGCATGATGCAAATAATGCAGCTTTCCTGTTCGATGTTAATGATTTTCATTGCATTCTTCAAATTGATATAGGTACATACAAAAACTTTTCTTTCTTCATACTCATGATTGTATTCTTATCTTATGCTAAGAATTTTACTCTACAGGAACCAGATTTCTTGAGAAGCCTCCAACATTGGTTCTCAGATCCATATATCATAGTATCAAGGGAAAACCCAGATTCAAGGTACTCTCTGCCTGCCCTTACTACAGCTTCGAGGGGTACATTGAACAGCAAGTTGAAATATTCAAAAATGAATGTAAAGGTGTTCAAACAAACAACCAATTTGTCAGTGTTGATAACTGAACTGATCCCTAATTTTTTGAGTTATATTCATACATTTAAAGTAAATAAAAAACCATGAGGTAACATAACACATCATTTTATTTATATCTTTGAACTGTTTCAATCATATTATAATGATTAATAATTGAAACCATTTATTATTGTAGTCGCTGTGTGGTGCCAGCTTAGAATTTGCACCACCCCAACTCTTCTCACTTCTCAAGATGGACTAAGGGATATCCACCGGGGGTGGGCAGCAGCGCCCCTGCAGAACGATTCTACCACCGAACTGCGATCCCCAACCCGCATGCCCAGTGTGGGGATTATGGGCATTACTCCCCATGTGATAAAAGCCAATAAGGCGCTTATCAGTGGGAGGCCTGCATCCAGTAGTGGACCAATACAGGCTGTCGAGTTGATGTAGTATCCTCTTATTTAATCAAACAAGCTATGATCTAATTTTTTTCGTCCTTCTACTGCCTCATACATTGTTGCTCTTCAGATTATAGTTAAACAAGTCATATATGTTCAGAATAAAAATCACAAAGAGTAGCCACAGTGACAAACTTGCCGACAGAAGAACCCCACTCAAAACTTATCTAAAGGGCTAAATAAATTACTAAATCTCAACATTCATAACATAACCTAACTTGAAATCTTGAGAACAGATAACAATTAAGTACAACAATGTGTTGTCTAATTATTCAGTTATTTAACTTTGGTGTTTCTTCTTTTATCATATCATACCGGTAACGCATGTACATGACTTTCATTCTGTCCCAAACATTCTCAAAAGAGTCCAATGCAGGCCTTACATCAAGCAATGCAAACTCATATTTGTTGTCAACTTCACCACCATCATAGTAGTCGATGACATAACGAACATCCTTGCCGCATCTATCAACAATCCAGTCATGGCGATCAAAAGGTAGTTCATACCTGAAAACAAAATTTTAAAACATTTAAATTTTGGAACTAAAACTTACCTACATTTAAGTTATGTAAGATAATTCTTACCCAAGCCAAGAGCGAATGCGAGCTCGTGGGCTGTAATCCTGCGCTTTGCCTCCAAAGCTTTTGAGCCTTGGATGACCACACTCCTTAGCATGTAGTGCTTCCCACTTCAACACTTCTAGCCATGCCTAGAAATAGAGATAAACAAATAGTACAAATTAATTCTGAAGCATATTTAAAACCAGACTGTGAAAGTCTGAGGAAAGCTCTTCAGCAGCAGAAAATACCTTTTTAACAGAAGAGTTTATTTACCTGTTCATTATTGGCATTATGAATTTTAATGATATCATCCATGTCTTTTTGCTTGACATCCTCATCTTTCCAGCGCCAACCTTTGCGGAGCATGGCATTCCAAAACATTTGCTGACTTGGGTAAACCCAGAACTCTGTAGAGCCATCAGGCATGGCACGTGGGATTGTAGAAACTTGGCGTTGAGTAGGGAGGCTGAATGGCTGATCAGGGGCTGGCTGCTGATTTGCTGGAGGCATCTGAGAAAATGAACGAGTGTAAACTCATGTGTGAGATTACACATTGACTTACATAGTTAGTACCTAATTTTTTTAGCTTACCATGTTGTATGGGTTGATATCATTGCCATGTTGAACAGGACAATCTGATAGTCTTGGTGTTTCTTCTTTTTTTTCTGGTTCTGGAGGTGGCGTTGCAGTCTTTTTGTGCATTGGACATTCTGGCGGGGGGTTAGCATTAATTCCGGCAGCTTTGCCATGGAACCCGGCTTCTGCAGACACTGAATTTCCCATTTTGGGCGCAAAAATTTCTTACGTAAGTTTAGAGGTTACGGAGTACACTGAACAGCATAGCCCCAATGATCAACCAAAATACAGTAATAATGTTATAGCATAATAGCTGATAACAATATTCTAGTTATGTACCTACGCAGATATCTAAACTGTTTTTGTCACTTTTTTACTAAAAGATTTCGTTTCGAAAGAAGAAAGAAAAGAAAGGCAAAACTGAGCAAAACGCATCCACACAAACACGCACGGGTTCACTCAAAGTCGTGTCAGGTGTCAGTGTCAGTCAAAGGAATACTGTCAAAAATTTTACCAGTTTTACTGGTAGAAAGCGACCCCTTCCCCGGGTGCTCCGTGTGCGTTACCCCAGCAGAATTTTTTCTTCTAGAATGAAGTTTGTTTTACAAATAATTAGAGCGTTCTACACTGTAAATGTGCGTCAGGAAAAAAAATTTGTGCGTGTCCCCGTTTGGGAATAAAACGCAAAATACGTTTCCTGCTGGGGTAACGTTCTTCCAGCAGGAAGATTCTAAACGAATGGCCCTAGACAAATTTAACTTATATGGGCAGATAGCTTAATTATATATGTGCTTAAATGTGCGACTAAAAATAAAATTTGTGCGTCTTAAGGTTTTTGAGATATTCGATTTCCTGCTGGGGTAACGTTTTGCAAAATCTTATTTCTCGGAAACCATTGAATGTGCATCTACAAAATATACATACACTAGTAGCCCTTGATTAGTGCTTACATATAACATAGAAAAAATTACGTAAATACATACAGTTTTCATGTAATCAGGCTTCTTTTTATAACCTAAAAAAAATTCTAGCTCTTCAATGGACAGACATACAGGTTCATAATAAACGGTATTCGGTTTTTGTTGTTATTCTTCGTAACCATAAAAAGTTTCAAGAAGGCACTTAGACGCGTTTTTGAATAATATCGATTAAGACACATCGGGTGATGTCATAATTTTGACGTCAAAATGCAAGAAACTTTTTCAACTCAAGATCATTGGTATAAACTAAAAAACTAGAGTGTTTAATGATTATTATATCCTGAAAATTTCAGCTCTCTACGTCTCGTATTAAGCTAGTTATAAACGATTGACTGAATTAAGACCCACACTTCATAATCAGTCTTAGCCTACCTGGTAATCGGACAAAATTCGAACGACCACTAAAAAGCGACTGTTTCATACATACTGATGACCATCTTAATTTGGCTAACGAGACGCATTGGGCCTGGGTACACTCGAGTACAAAAGTTATGGATTACTTTTGCCAACTATTTCAGGTTATTATGAAATCAAGTCAGTTGGTATCCTACCTACCTATCTTTTTAAACGACTCCCTCGGAAGGTGGGTTATGTTTTTCGAGAATTGTATACCTACTTACCTTAATGATTTTTTACGTAGGTAGGTAGGTAGTTTGCTACACCTAGCTAGACAGATATTTTCTCGAGTAAGGCTAGTCAAAATTTACCTACCAGTGACCCTGGTTCGAAAAAACCGTAGGTAGTTAAATACCTAGTAATAATAATAAATGGCACAATTACTGTTTTTCAACATAAACTTATCTAGTTTCACTTAGAAAATAAGTAGGTAGTAGTCAGGTAGGACCTATGTCTACTAACTACCTATGTAGTTTACTAGGGCAGATCTCACACCGGAATCAGACAACAAAAACAACACCGCACAGTACAGCCCGGCTTCGCACGCTTCACTCTACCTACCTACCTAGCTACAACACGCTAAGTTACTGACAACATGAACGTCGTGTCAATGCGGTTGACCTTGATATAATTATATTTTTAGATTCTAACACCAACAAAATTGAAAAGGTAATTTCAGCTTGTACATAGGAACTTCTATAGATCAGCGTTGAAATAGCGGGCATCTCTTTCTACACTATACAAACTGAGCGAGACTTCAGACTTCTTAGCGTGTTGTAGCTAGGTAGGTAGGTAGGTAGAGTGAAGTGTGCGAAGCCGGGCTGTACTGTGCGGTGTTGTTTTTGTTGTCTGATTCCGGTGTGAGAGTGCCTTCTTGAAACTTTTTATGGTAACGAAGAATAACAACAAAAACCGAATACCGTTTATAATGAACCTGTATGTCTGTCCATTGAAGAGCTAGAATTTTTTTTAGGTTATAAAAAGAAGCCTGATTACATGAAAACTGTATGTATTTACGTAATTTTTTCTATGTTATATGTAAGCACTAATCAAGGGCTACTAGTGTATGTATATTTTGTAGATGCACATTCAATGGTTTTCGAGAAATAAGATTTTGCAAAACGTTCCTCCAGCAGGAAATCGAATATCTCAAAAACCTTAAGACGCACAAATTTTATTTTTAGTCGCACATTTAAGCACAAATATAATTAAGCTATCTGCCCATATAAGTTAAATTTGTCTAGGGCCATTCGTTTAGAATCTTCCTGCTGGAAGAACGTTACCCCAGCAGGAAACGTATTTTGCGTTTTATTCCGAAACGGGGACACGCACAATTTTTTTTTCCTGACGCACATTTACAGTGTAGAATGCTCTAATTATTTGTAAAACAAACTTCATTCTAGAAGAAAAAATTCTGCTGGGGTAACGCACACGGGTGCTCCTGGAGCCCTCCGAAGTCATCTCCCAAGAAGACCAGAACAGCCAAGAGGCTATCTGAGCGACAGCACCTGACTTGAGGAAAGCTTTTCTCGACGTAGAAACCGGAAAAAATAACTCTAGTTCGTTTCCTGCCTGCATTTGACAACGTAGAGTCGAATGTTGAAGACCACTGATGATGATGATGGCAGAAAAGTGGTGGCATTCCACCGTAGAAAGAGAAAAATCTGAGCATTCCACACTATGGCATTCCATATACTAATACTACCACATAAGTCGCCAACACAAACTATATAGGGATACTAGTTAGTAGTTGCTAATAACGTCACGTTATTAGCAACTACTAACTAGTATCCCGCTGCGCTACCTTGACGGACACGTTATTAACGTGTCCGTCAAGGTAGCGCAGCGTTGCCAGTGCAGACCTTTTTGTTCCGTTTCGGACTTTTTTCTGCCTCTGCGGATCTTTTGCGGACCAAGACTCTTTGCGAATCTTTTCGGACCAAAACGCATTATCAAACGGCCTCAGTACCTACATCCCAGAGCAAACATCAATATTTGAAAAAAAAGATCATCTGGTACCTACGAAAAAGGCCAGGCAGTAACTCTATAAATCTGCAAGAAGTTCTAGGTAGGGACAAATGCATTGTGGTACAGTCGCACACAACAAATAATTTATTAGTGAAATCATACACCAAACAATGTAGGTAGGTGGTAAGAATAGGTAGTTTTGTTACTTTAAGTGAGCTTTTATGAATGTGGTTTGGAAGATGGGACTGTGGACCACATATTTTTTAATTGCCCTAAACTTAGATTCTCATTGTATGAAGTCCTCCCTCCAGATATCCCTCGTCCTACTTCTCCTCCTCCCCTCCTATTATACATTTATTGTAAATTTGTAAAATCCATTAATAATAAGTTGTAAATATCTTTATTAACTACTATGTACTGTCCGATTATGTGTTGTGTTGTTTCAGATTCAACAAACAGGTTATTCAAAATTAATTAATTTAAATAAGACTCTCCCTCATTCTACCGGTCAATAGTTTCCCATATTATCTGTACCTGTACTTAAGTTTATGACACTCGTTACATGGACACTGGCAGAATTGTTGCTAACTAGCAAGCACAGGGAGCCATAAACAAAAGAAGAAGAAGAGCTTATACCACGACGCGAGGCGTCACATAACAACTCCAATAGCCACTTTGTCACAGTTGGAAGTAAGTATGCCGAATCTATCTTGACTAGGCTACATGAGACAGAACAATCTCTAACGAATTCTTACAGGCCACGTACCTATGTCTAGCACTCACTCTTTGTTTATGTACCCAACCGACCCATCTGAAGTAACTGCAACAATATTGAAACTCAATCAAGAAAGTGCTCCTGGCTTAGATAATCTAACCGTTCCACTATTGAGAGGGTCTCTGTCCGCAATAGCTGCTCCACTAGCTCATATCTTTAACCTTAGTTTAGAGAGTGGTGTATTCCCAGACGTCTGGAAGACTGCAGCTATTTCGCCTATTTACAAAAGCGGTTTAAAGAGTTCTCCCGACAACTATAGGCCGATAGCTCTCTTGAGTATCCTATCAAAGGTCCTGGAGAAAATTGTTAGTAGGCGCTTGCTGCCATTCTTAGAATCGCAGAATCTTTTATCTGAAAGGCAATTTGGTTTCAGAAGTGGTAAATCGACCGAAGATGCGGTTGCGCTCTTCACTAACTTAGTGTGTTCTCACGTCGATAGTGGTAGGTGCTGTGTAGGTGTTTTTATCGACCTGGCGAAGGCATTCGATACCGTGTCGATCGGATTGCTTTTAAAAAAGCTGGAATCAGCTGGAATACGGGGAGTCGCGCACAACTGGTTCAAGAGTTACTTGTCAAATCGTAGGCAATGCGTGAAAATATCAAATCAACTAAGCTCGGAGCTCCCAATTAACTACGGTGTACCCCAGGGTAGCGTCTTAGGATCTACTCTTTTTAATCTTTACTTAAACGATATTCTACAACTAAAACTAAAAAATGCCGAACTCGTGGCATACGCTGACGATACGGCGATTTTGTTTTACGGTGACAGCTGGCAGGACGCTTACTCAGCCGCGGAAGAAGGACTGTTGACGACAGTGACGGCTTTTAATAGAAACCTACTTACAATGAACGTCAAAAAAACGAAATACTTAGCCTTTTCAAAAACTGTAGTAGCTAATCCCCCTGCCTCCCTAACTATCAGTGTCCCCGATGGATCCATAGGGAAAAGCAAGAATTATAATAGCGCTGTTATTGATCGCACCACTAATATAAAATATTTAGGAGTTGTACTCGATGAAAACCTCACATACAAAACTCATATAGCAGAAATGGCTGCCAGAGTTAGAAAACTAATATTCGTTATGAAACGACTACGCGACTGCACCCCTAGAGATATTCTGAAAACTGTCTATGTATCTTTGTGTCAGTCGATAATACAGTACTGTATATCAGTGTGGGGCAGTGCTAGTAAAACGATCTTAATGAAATTAGAGAGAGCCCAAAGGGCACTTATCAAGGTCACTCTGAAAAAGCCCTTCCGTTTCCCAACAGACGACCTGTACAGAGAATTTAAAGTACTTCGGGTACGACAGCTCTTCGTCCTAAGTGCAGCTATTAAGACGCATAGAAGCCTCAAAGCCCTCCCAAACTACGACGACATTATTGCAAAACGCGTGTACAGAATCCCTACACCACAGATGCACTCACTTATGGCTAGACGTAGCCCAGCCTTTTCCCTGCCCTACACATATAATAAATTATGTAAGCTTTGCGACCTAAAAGATAAATCTCTATTCTCGTGTAAATCACTAGTAAAAAACAAGCTCTTAGAACTTACCTATTCCGAAACAGAAGACCTCATTTGACCTGTATTCGCAGACCCACACTCACACTCACTACACATGCACACATGACTCACACACCCGCCCCTGTTGCCCAACCTCTGGGAGGCTCTGGTGCCACATGAGGCCCGGTACACATATGCATCACACACGCACACACACAACACAGACATACACTCTAGGTACACTACACACTTGACACACAATTACACAAACTCACTGGCTCTCAAACGAATAGTCTAAAAATTGTAATCTAATTATTAAATTATTTTATAAATTTTGCATGTTATTTTAATCATCAAAAGTTTTATTTAATTAAAATTTTATGTATTTATTTGCTAATCATCCAATGTTCTGAACCCATACTGTTAATCGCACTCATGGACCTCAAGATACAAGCATTCTTGCTTAGTTTGAGTTCCGCTGGCACTGTACTGTATTTTTATTGTATGTGTTTTTGGTAAATAAATGTTTATTATTATTATTATTTATTACCTATGAGTGTTTAACCATAGAGTAACTTAAATATGTGTTTAACCCTCGGAACAATAACAGGCAGTTTATCCTTTATTTAACTACATAAAAAGCTAGGAATTCATATGTGTATATCTACCTATGTTATTTTCATCCACATAGGGGTTGCAAAGTCCGGATTATTTTATTATCCGGATAATACGCATTACATCATTAAAAAATCCCGATATTAATTTGAATAACATATAAAAATTTAAAATAACATCTTTTAACTAGCTTTTGTTTGCGGTTTCGCAAGCAATTTCCTAGTGTCAGTAGTTGGTGTAGCGTGTAGACACTCGGCATTACGGAGTATCTGGCTATTCAACTAGACTTCACTGGAAGAAGGAAGTAGCGTTTGAACCTGAATATTCTAGTTAGTCATATCTTACGATTATAGTCAGTTATACGGAGCTATATGATTTAGAAAATGAACATTATATAAACCTGAACCAAACCAGAAAAAATAAGATTTGGTTATTAATACAATATTGTACCTACTTATTTCCAACCAAATATTATTTTTCTTCATCTTTAATGATCCATCTTTAATTAAATCTTGCCACATCGGACTTTTTGTGCCGCAGTGTGTTTAGGAGAGGCCACGCAGTGCCTTTCAAGTGCAGTACAGCTATAAGCATAAAGAAGTTATTGCCCATATCAATGAAATAGAAAAAATAAAACATAAAATTTCACTGGCTTCTGATGATGATGATGGCCTTGATGATGAGATGGATCTTGATGATGGCCTAACACCAACCCGTTTTTAATTTTTAATTTTCTTCAAGTACTATGAATACAATAATGACAACCACCATTCTACCAGTGTAAGAGTTGTGAACAAATTTTAGAATCACTACAACACTACTTTTTCTTGAATATAGTTAAAATAAACTATTAAAACTTCAGTTTGCCTTCCATAATGCTAAGCTCATAAACACAGCTATTATTTCTTTTTCATAAATTTTAGATATTTCTTTGCATTGAAATCATCTTGGATGTCATCCATTATTTTAACTTTCTTCTTTGGCTTCCGTTTTTCTAATCTCTTTTTCTTTTCTTCTTCAGATAGCAACGATAAATCTAATGGTAACTGAAATTACAAAACCAATTATCAATGATGAGGTCTGTATCAATATCTGTCTTATGAATAGAATCCTTTAATTAGAGGTATAAATAAAAATAAAACTTCTGTTCATAATGTATAAAAATATCTCCCTTTGTAATATAATGTAGCACCTAAATCTGTCCTTATGCAGCTAGGAAAGTATAAGAGTTATCTAATACCCACAAGCTCTGCTTAGCTTGGGGCTAAGCTAGATGATGCTGTCATCCAGCAATTACATTACGATAACAGTACATTCGACTGGTAAATTGAAGGTGGGTTTTCTGATTAAACAAGTTTGCTTTAGCTAACCTTTATAATTTTCCTTGGTTCATGATACCGTATATTGATTGACGATCCATCTGCAAGCACCACAGTTGTAGGATAAGTTCGGGTGTAGGTTTCTCGATGAATTTTTGTTATTGCTGCTACATTGTTGTTGAGTTTTCTACTGCTAGACTGTATAATGGCCATTCTTAGGGCCAGTAATGCCCTCATATTCCTTTCCATGGCTTTATAAACCCGACAATTTTATCGTGGAAAAACTAAATACAAGCAAGATCGAACGAATAATCGACGACCGACCGACAGAGAAAAAAGCAATTAGCAAAGCTAGGCTATATCGTAGTATGGTGTGATGATATGACTATTCCTACGTGTGACCAGTGATAATTTTTTTTTTTTTTTATTTATCCTTTTGGACAAATTAGGCTACCGTCACACAGAAGCAGGAGGTGGAGCGGAGGCGGATGGTAGCCTAGCCGGGGGCGGCGAGGCGTTCTGCGATGTCTTCACACTGCAGGCGTGCGAGAGCCGGTGGCGTCGTGGAGGCGTTTTAAAGCCTTGTATGTGAAGGTCACGGCGTCACATTATTGTAAACACGGAATTAAGAAAATTCCGTGATTGTAAAGATGTCCTTTTTAAAATCATTTTTATAATCTTTCATACGGCAATCGTATAAACAAGGATGTGGTTGCAATAGTAAAATCATTTTTTCGGTATAATCCATTTTGCTTAGCGCCTTATTCGGGTCATAAGCTTAACATTTTGTAAATAAATACAACTCGTAACTCAGCTAGTAGCACGCCTTCGCACCGCGACGCGTGGCGTGCTCTCTGTGTGAAGGAAGACACTCCTTATACTTGCTGAAATACAACGCTCACACGCCACGCCTCCGCCTCGCCACCGCGCCGCCGCCGCGCCGCCACGGCTTCGCGCCCCGCGTCGCGGACGCCGCCGCCGCCTGTTTGTGTCGCCTAGCCGGCCCGCCACGGCGGCGGCCGTGCACCGCTTCGCCACCGCTTGCGGTGTTTGTGTAGTCTTTCATATAAATTCATATGATACAACTCGCACGCTTTCGCCTCCGCCCCGGCCCGGCCCCAGCTTCTGTGTGTGACGGCTTTTATCGCCATACTGACTCGTTTCTAATAAAATGTTGTCTGTGTTTATTATTATAGTTGCTAAACTTAAATATCTATTTTAATATGTTTAACATTTTTATACACAAATTGAATTGATATGTACCTACTCGTACATATTTACAAAACAAAGTCACAAATTAAAGGAGGATGGGCATTTTGGGCCCGTTTGGGTACTTTGTCCAATCAAGACGAGTCATACCATACGTCGTTGGATAGCTATTTTCATGTGGACAAAAAAATTCTACTACGACGAACCCGTTACAGTTGTCCGTCATGAAATATATTTTTCTGAAGATGTTGAATTTTTATCAGATAAAAATTCTACCATCAGGTTCAGCTTAATTTTTGCGAAAAGCACTGAGTGTAAGTAGATGACAATCCCTCCTCATTATAAACCTCTCTTGGGCAAATAAGCATTGGAATGGCTGAATAAGAGTCGTTTTTTTAACCGAATAGACCTTTGTTGGACCACTATCTCCGATGTACCGATTAATCACGAAGGTTTATATTTATTCGCTCTAGTCTTGAAGAGACCCATAATGTTGTTCTGTTGACATAAGTCACATTGTAAAAAAACATTTGTTAGCCTATTAAGTATATGGGTAGGTACTTAGTAAAGCACTATCGCATTCACTCTCTGCCTCGTTGGTCTAGCGGTCAGCTTGTTCAACCGCTGATTATGAGGTCCTGGGTTGCGAGTTCCGGGTCGGGCCAATAGTTCTTACTGGGGTTTTTCTAGCGAGAAAAATTCTCAGTAGCAGCCCGTAGTCAGGAAGTTGGCGGTGTTACACCCCCGTGCCTCGGAAAGTTAGGTCACGTTAGGCCGTTGGTCCTGCGCTTGACCTCTCCCCTCGTGTCGGTCTGCCGATTATGAGAGTGAGGGAATAGAGAGTGCACCTGTGTTTGCACAAACACTTGATATTTCTTGCGCATCTGGCTAGTCTCCGATGAGACTGGCCGGCCGCCGTGATCAAAATTCCGCTAGGAGGATATTATTATCGCATTCACAGCCCAGAATCGGCGGCGGTGTGACCATGCTAAACACGGCCTTACTGAGCCAGCACTGTTTTCAAATGGTACCAAGACATTTGCGCGAAAAACACTTCGCGAAGGACATTAGCGCGAGTAGATACTTGCGCGAATGGGTGAATGGCATTTGCACGAGTGACCATTTGTGCATGTAGACACTTGCGCAAAAATTCCAAAACTCCTAATAACTCTCGAAGTAGACGTCGCATATTTCACCGTAGCTAGGGGATTGTTAGGGGGCTCTTGCCTCTGATATATTCAACGTTCCCTTAACCCTCCCCCTTCCTTTAGATCTTCGTAGCACGTGCTACGATGGGCCGTCGTAGCATGTAAAAGACTTCAACCCCACCCTTCTAGCACTTTTCTATCCCACACTCAACTGCTCATAGCTAAGAAACTAATACACCTGACGAGTTGGGTTTTCGGAATGATAATGTAAAGCTTTTGCTCTTTACAATCAATGTACTAACTTTTTGCTACCCCTGCCCCTTACTTCCCCGAACATAAATGATATTTCGTAGACTTACGAAGCGCATGCGGCGTAGCCAACGTTTTTTACGCATTCATGTCTGCGAACAGTGGTACTCAGTAAGGTGGTGACTTGTTTTTACTTATTACTACTGGCAGCTCTGAATGTCTCATGTACACACACATGAATACGTAAAAACCTCGCTGGCTATGGGCCGCCGGGCGGTCCGCCGTAGCATAGTAGCTAGCACTACGAAGGTCTACAAAATAACACATTGGTCTACTGGGAAGGAAGGGAGGGGGGTAGGCAGAAAACATTGATAGTAAGGAACGAGAACTTTCCTTTGTCATACTGAAAAAAGCAACTCGTTAGTTGTCAACTTCTAACTTCATGCATTTCAATTCAACCTTGCTGGTCACTCTTATAAGCCGGTGGCTGTGAGCCTGGGAGGCGAAGAAGTCAACCAGGTTCATATGGCTACTTTTTTAGGGTTCACTTTAGACAAGAGTCTCACGTGGGAAGCGCACATAGACAAACTATGTAAAAAGATAGGCCGATCATGCTTTGTTCTATGGCGCCTCTCGGCTACCTTGGACAGAGCTATGGTGCGGAGTATCTACTTTGCCAACGTCCACTCGCTCCTTCTGTATGGTGTGGAGTTTTGGGGACGTGCATCCGATTGGGAGCGCGCCTTCAGACTCCAAAAGCGAGCAATAAGGGCGATAGTGAGAATACCACAGGATGAGTCCGCGCGGCCCTATTTTGAGTCCTTAGGGATCTTGACCGTGCCCGCCCTTGTCATATACCAATCCGCACTGTATGTGCGTAACAACTTGGACAAATATGCAAGGTACAGGGACAGTCATAGATACAACACAAGGCACGCGCACCGGATAAGAGCTCTTCCACGACGGCTAGCGAAGACGTCCAAGTTGCAATACGTGATAGGGACGGCTGTTTACAACCGCATTCCAACTTCTATCACCAGCGCACAATCCACTCAGTCTTTTAAAGTTAAGTTGAAAACGTGGCTGATAACGCAATCTATTTATCATGTTAATGATTTTATGATTTTAAAATGTGTGTGATTCAATTATGATGTTATTTAATTTTAAATTAATTTATTTTTATCTTAATTTAAGTAATAATATATGTATCCTTTACATAATTCAGTAATAAGTGACCTGTAACATGTTTAAGTTATTAATAAAGAACTATGAAATATGTTGTATTAGTTTTGTAGCTATAAATATTTTTTTGTGTATAGTAGTAAACTGGGTGCGCGTTAAAGTCTGGTATGCTACGACGGTCCATCGTAAAATCGTTGCACGTGCGTAGCACGAGATCTACGTTAAAATGTGTATCGTTATGGGAAAGTAAGGGGGTGGAGCAGGGGAAGATGAGATGTGTCAGAAAGAAGAGGGCAAAATCACACACAATGGTGCGATCTGCAACGCTCTGCAACGTCTATTTCGAGAGTTATTGGGAGTTTTGTGATTTTTCGCGCAAGCGCAGCGTCTACTCGCGCAAATGGTCACCCGTGCAAATGTCCTCCGACCAAGTGTCATTCGCTCAAGTGTCTAATCGCGCAAGTGTCTACTCGCACAAATGTCCACTCGCACAAATATCTTCTCGCGCAAACATCTTTCGCGCACGTTTACCTAGATTATTATTATTAATAGGTTATAATTGAAAAACGCAGATTTTCTGAAGGATATGGTGATTCGTCACTAAGCTAATACATCCGGCAGTCAATAATAGTTATATCGATGTAGCTCAAATAATTAGCATTATTTGAGCCGGCCATGTCTCGCGCAGAACCGCTAGGGTAAAAGTGTTCTGAGTTGAGACCGTGACTCGGCAAACGTAGTGTAGGACGCCCTCCGGCCTGAGGCCAGGTGGGAGGACGGCCTGCAAAACATTGTAGGCAGATGCTGGATGCGGCAAGCTGACGACAGGGCGCTAAGGCGCTCATTAGAGGAGGCCTATGTCCAGCAGTGGACTAATATAGGCTGACGATGATGATGAATTGTAAAAACAATATAACTTATGCATAAAATGTAAAGAATGATAAATGTTTTTTTTTGGGTACCTATTATGATACCTACTACTCTAGTAGAAAGTGTCAGAAAATTCGAAAATAAGTAACTTTCAGGGTGGGATTACTCAAAACGGACAACGAACTGGGACTAGCGCCACGGTTTTTCTTATTCTACAGAAAAAGAGCTTTCCAACGATATATCACTCATTTCGGTTGGTGCCGGTACCAGGTTCCATACATTTGTGCCCATCATCCTTTCACCTATGGTAGATTTTATGAAATTAAACAAAATGACGATATATTGTAACACTGGAGATCAAACTCTAGATCACATATTTCTTAACTGTCCATCATTCAACATTCAGCGCCTTGTGTTGATAGATGGACTCATAGAGATTTTCAGTGATTCTGATTCGGTCCCGCATTCCACCCAAGAACTATTACAAAATATTGTGACGGGTATGTATGTTTAAAGGCGCTTCTAAACGGGCTATACTTTTCTGCAATTTGTAGCTGCACTATCGGCAACTGATGGCCCGGCCATTACAAAAATATTGCTCGGCAATTGATGTCCGGGCAATGTATGGCCGGGCCATGTGCAACACATGGCCCGGCCATGTCGGCTATACAGTGGCTCATGATGCAGACTCCTAAACGGGCTACACAAATCGGCAACAATGGCTGACGAAATCACACTTGGCAATATTGCAGTTCAGATCGATCGGTCAGCGATCGCTCGGCCGGTAGGTATTGCTTGCAAAACCGGCTATACGGGCTACACCGAAAATGTTTGGCAATGATTGCCGGGCCATTACTGCAAGATTGCATAGTGTGTCTGGTGTTGCTGGCTATGTTGCCGGGCCATACCAGACACATGTATTGCAGCTACAAATTGCAGCAAAGTATAGCCCGTTTAGAAGCGCCTTAATGAATGTCTTCGGATGCAGCGACTCGTGTAATTATGGTCAAACTTCACTTAAGGTAAGTTTGTTTAACCTTCAACTACTACTCGTATTCCACGGAATTTGCAGAGAACAAACTTGGACGAGCGAAATCACCCATTAATTTTAACTGATCTGTGCTGCCATCTCGAAGGGAGAGTTGAATCCACACCACATTCGATTAAAAGGCTCTCCCCCATAGGTTTGTTTGTTTTGCTCGATAATAAAATAAGCATGTGTTATTGCGACATCTGTTTTCAGTACATTTTGTATTAGGACGGCTACGAAGTTACACGCTGCTGTCCTGCGATATTCCGAATAGTTCTCAGAACATTTTGTATTAGGACCGGAGGATTCGATTGCGGTCCTTATTTCCAATCCCGGGATTTCGGGATTGACTACGCTTACCGCAAGCTTGAAGCACCTTGATTATTAATGGCTTGCTGCTAGTAGTCACCACGTAAACAGCGGGCTGTCAGAACCTACTATTATAGGTGGAGGCTTATGGGAGCTCAGATGTAGTGGTGCTTTACAGATATGCATTTTACTAAGTAGGTAGGTATACAGTGGAGTGATCTATTCATCTTGAACCCAGTTAAGCTCATGGTGGGATAGTATTGATAGAAGTGTTTTTATAATAATATAAGAGAAGTGAATAACCCGTGTGCACACCACAGGCTAAGCATAACTTCGTATTGTAGCCAATTCAAAATTTCAATTCAATCAGTGTTGTCAAATCAGTAGGTATTCATGTTTATTTGCGAAATAAAAAAGAAATAATGTAGACCTATATGATTAAGTACCGGTGATCCATGATTAAGTTGGGTGGTCCCCGAAAAAGTAATAAAACTGACATCATTTTCGGTAAGTATATTTTTTGTATTACAAATTTTTTGTTATTCTCGTTCGCTCCCTTCGCCCCTGTTTATATTTATAGCTTTATGTCTACCACTGCAGTCTTTAAAATTTTCGGAGCTTGCTTCGCTCAAAACCGTTTATTTTGTCATAGATAACTTACACCTTACTATTGCTTACTTTCCCCAAACATCAGAAAAAGTGTCGAAAAAATCGAGGCTCGCTTCGGTCGCCATTACATATTCTTACTATTGTTGGGAGTTGAATCATGTTTGTCATGTATGCGGTCAATATGCAAAAAACATACCGGAACCATAAAATTATCGCGCCTCTCTCCGCTCGCCGATAGGATTTTGTCCTTCTCTGTGTACGATCCATTGCTCGACACCCGTTTAAAACGGATGGATTACATTACATTGGATTGGTACGTACACCATAATTTATGGTACGTATAACATCCCTGCGCGCGCCACGCCGCGCCGCCGCGCCGCCACCGCTCAAGTGCCGGTTCAAGCGTGAAAAGAAACGCAACCCTAGCTTCTAGCATGGTATAATAAATATTATACAAAGTATACTACTCCGAGAAACAACGGTCACGTGGGTTTTCCCAAACTAAGTCATAATCCGCTACGGTGGTTCTCAAACTTTTTTGTTTTGGGAGATTCTAGATCTAGTTTTTAGGTTTTCCATTAAATTCTTTAAACTTAGTTTCCATAATTTGAGCAACGCTAATGAGCTCTACACGTGGATAAATCAATTTTTCCCTTGAAATGAAATTTATCTAATCGAAGGAACATTTTTCAGCCACAGTTTCTCTTTTCGGGAATTTAAAGAACCTTATTTAACCGCCTTTCACACTTACAGTTACGGATAGAGTAACCGCCCATTTTATTTTAAAGATTTATCCGATCAACAACGCGAGTGATTCACCGGCATCAATAAAAGTTTGATAGTCACCGGCAAATGAACCTAACCTCCCATTTTTGTGGCAAGTGGACAGTGACGTCAACTTGGGAAGATCCCGGAGTAGCATACCCTTGTTTTATTTTACCATGGCTTCTAGCTGTGTTGTTTAACTTGTTTTTGCATTCTGTCACTGTCACTCACTGTGTTTGCATGGTTTGCTTGCATTCGGTCGGTCGGAAAGAGTGGAGTCGGTCGATTTGTTAGTTTGTTACAGGTACTTGTGTGATTGCGTAGCTTGTGTGAAGTAAAATTGGAAAATAACTTGTTTTACCTACAAAATGAAATAAAATAGCAGTGGATTAGTATTATTTTGAAAGTACGTATAATTACAATGGGCTGCACACAAAGTGAAATAGCTCCTCATAATGAAGCCCCAAGAAAAGGCTGTACCGACGTCTTGTGGCTCGTTATTTACATAATATTTTGGATATTGATGGTAAGATCTGATAAATTGCAGTTATCACTATAAAACCAACACAAAATTCATACATTTACACTAGATTTTATTATGTTTGTT
Source organism: Eupithecia subfuscata (assembly GCA_963564075.1). Lineage (NCBI taxonomy): Eukaryota > Metazoa > Arthropoda > Insecta > Lepidoptera > Geometridae > Eupithecia > Eupithecia subfuscata. The sequence continues at coordinate 5,049,642 of OY751103.1, read as the reverse complement.
TCTAGATAATTGTGGCATCTATTTCCTTTGTTTATGGGAACCCTCAAAGGCTGATTAATGGATTCGATTCTTTTGGCAATACATGTGGGGTGAAGAGCAATCAGAAACTTATAAACTTTCCCCTTGCCGGTATAAGCACTATTGACAAGAAATACCTGTTCTTCATGGATGTAAAAGAACTGCAAAGATCACTGAAGATATGCGTCAAACAATGTCCTAATAAGAAAATGGAGTCACTAACAGACCTTCAAAACTTCTATAAAGAAACAGGGTCAAATCTCTGCAGATATGATATTAACCTAAATAATTTGACCAAGACGAGCGCACTGCATGATTTCATTGGCCCATGCCCCACACTGCCAGTCTATGATTCTTTTCCACTGCTGAACAGATGCTTCCCAAAATCAGCGCAAGATATTGCCAAGAAAGTCTTCACAGATTTTTACGATTTACTCAACAGCTGGGATACAATTGAGCAAATGTTATCAGATCTCTATTCCTCTTGGAAGGAGATGATTATTTGTGTAATTATAGCATTTAGTAAGTACATCTTTATCTACCTACCACTGGACATACGATTCTGTTCTATTTTAATACCTGACTGCACTATAATTACTTGTGCGGGTGGAAATAGTCACTCAGCTAACATAGCAAGTGACTCACAAAAGACTATGACATCATATTTTGATTGTATAATGTCCTTTACAGACAATTGAAATGGAATCCTTTGCTAGTAACAAGGCTGTTGAATGGTTCTGGTTAATATATTTTTATTATGTACTCTCTATTTTGTAAGCTACCTCATATAAATTCTTTTATTTCTATACAAATGACCAAAGTAACATAAACATTTAGTTGCTCAGTAAATCTATTGGTAATCCAGCTAGACCAAATAGGTAGTTTTCATGGGTTATATTTGGTACCTACCTATCTCTAGAATTCTGTTGGGTATTATGTACAGGTAAAATAATAAGGCAATATACTACATCCACTGGTATATTTTACTTATGACACATGCGGGGTGCATGTGTCAAAAGTAAAATATACCAGTGAAATTCTCTCATGTTGACAGGTGAATGAAGACAGGATGAAAGAATGCAATATATTTCCAGATGTCAATAGTAAAATAAATATTTGAACACAGTATAGTAGGGTTTTTAATGACAGATTACCAGATTTAATTGCAGATTATTAGATATTAGAAATCGCTTCTAAGCGAGAATGCATTGTACTTGTCTTATGTTATGTCCCTTTGTAATGTTCATTTTCTGATGTACAATAAAGCATTTTTGTATTTGTATAACCGTAGAATCCAGCTAGATGTTTGTATGTATAAATCTGCTGACAAAAATAACTCTTGTTGTATTTTCAGTTTGTTCTCTAATCATGGTGTCAATTCTACATCTTTTGGCGTCACTAGTATCATGGATATTCATGATAATAGTGTCAATTGTGAGTGTAGCTGGCTCAGCCCTACTTTGGTACACCTACCATGAGCTCAGAACCAAACAAAGAAGCTTTTCTGATACTGCCTTTCTTGCTGTAAGTATAAATTAACATGATTTGAAGTTTTCAATTTAAGAAGGTTATATCTGTCAAAAGCCGTGTGGCGCTGGCTTAGAATTTGCACCACTCCAACTGTTCCCGCAGATGGTATTAAGAGGCGACTTAGGGATATCCATCGGGGGCGCTGCTCAACTGTTCCCGCAGATGGTATTAAGAGGCGACTTAGGGATATAAGACCGCCACTTGTCACTTAGTTTTTAAACTGTTTTGTTGTATTGATTCTATCTATAAGTGTGCAATAAAGAATTTTCTATCTATCTATCTATCCATCGGGGGCGGGCAGCAGCGCCTGTAGAACCATTCTACCACCAGACTGAGATCCCCAACCCACATGCCCGGCGCGCGGGGATTATGGGTGATTATGGCCCTATGAGATAGAAGTCATTAAGGCGCTTATCAGGGGAAGGCCTGTGTGTGTCCAGTAGTGGATCAATATAGGCAGTTGAGGTTGAGGAGCCTAAAGATCTGTTCATACCTACGCGGAAATGGCTGCCCAGAGCGGTAGCGGTAAATTTCGTTCGGGTTAAGCGCGGTATACCGCTGTGAAATTCGTGTGAAATGTCCGCTCGGGGTATCAAATACTGCTGAAATGTGAACAGGCCCTTAAAAATTAACCTCCCAATTATTTGAGGTGTTATTAGTAATTTTCGTTTAAAGTACCATTATTTGAGGAGTTTAATAAGGCAATTTTTGTTTTAGGAATCATTCAAGAACGAAAGAGCATTTTTATGGTATTCCATAATTGCAACGGTAATAACGGTATGTCCTTTCCTTTATTCAAATACCACCACAACAGTTATTTTATGAGATCCATTTGTTAGTTAGAACCTGGGGTTAACATTTATGACTGCAAAGCGCTCCGTTTCTGCACTAGCTGTTGCCCGCGACTTCGTTCGCGTGGAGTGGTGCTAGAGGTGGTTAATCGATAGCAGTCTTTAGCAAGCATGCATTCACTTATCAACGACCGGAATGTTGCTACAGGTTCATTCATTCAGTGTGAAGCTCGCCTTCAGGATTCAAAGGTTTAAGAAGGGAATGTACAGTCAGTATCAGCAGGTTTAGACTTATAGAACCCCTTATGTAATGTAATGAAGCTATAACAATGGACTTTGGTACTTCATTCGGTTCCGGACAATCCTATTTTCTATTAGAGGTAATAAAAAAATAAGAATTTGAACCTGGCGTCTTCACGAACGTGCTCGTGATGATGGGCAGAAACTGCACTACACGCAGTGTCAGTGAATTACCAATAACCATGTATAAGTACCATAAACTTCGCCTGTCATGTTCTTCTTTGTGTTGTTGTTTACCTTCTGGTCTTCCAAATTTGTATTTTCACCGATTAGGTACATCTATCATCTCAGCCGAAAAACGTGTACAGCTGCACCTAGCTTTCCTTCAATGGCTAATGCGATGATTGGAGGTGGAATGCCAATCCAATAATCGCCACACTAGATTTGATTGCTAGGATCGCTAGATTCTATGTATCAACGCATTCATTGCCCAGCCTCGGCGGTGTGACCCGCAGGGGCGCGCCGCGCGCCGCCCGCGCCGCTACACGGGGATGTGAGAGATCCATCTGCGTCTTGGGCCACGAAAGTGTTAGTTTAGTATATCGCATTCACTACCCGGCCTCTGCTGTGTGACCCGCAGGGGCGCGCCGCCCCTACACGGGGATGGGAGAGATCATCTGCGTCTTAGGCCATGAAAGTGTTATTTTAGTATATCGCATTCACTACCCGGCGTCTGCTGTGTGACCTGCAGGGTCGCGCCCGCCGCTACACGGGGCTGGGAGAGATCATCTGCGTCTTGGGACAGGAAAGTGTTAATTACAGATATTTTTTTAGGTTATAATCCTACTGCTGGTATGGGTTATGCGCTCCCGCGTTTCGTTCCTCGCGGCGCTTTTCAAGGAGACTGCGCACTGCCTCGGCTCGATTCCCGCGCTTTTTCTGCAGCCCATCATCACGTTCTTCTTCCTAGTGCTGTTGTTTACCTTTTGGTCTCTTGTTGTGGTAAGTACTCAACATATACCTACCTAATAACTAATATTATGAGAGGTACCTAAGTCAAATTAGTGCACCATACAGAAGGAGGTCATTCACATACCACAGATTAATATAAATAGCGAACAAACCAAGATAGGGCGCTATAGCGCTCATTAGGGGAGGCTTATGTCCAGCAGTGGACTAATTAGGCTGATGATGATGATGAACAAACCAAGTCGCAAAAGATTTTTTATTTAGCAGACATTTTTAAATTCCTTACTAGCAATGCTTTAGTAGTGTTTTAACACACAAGGCGACCTCAGTCGATGGCCGCGCCGCCTTAATAAAGCAATGTTAGTAGTAAATATAAAAAAATTGAAAATAAAATCAAAAATAAAAAAAATGTGGTAACAGGTGAATGCCCTCCTTCAGTGTGGTGCACTAATTTGACAAACACCCTGTATATTAGCAGTATTCATAGTATGAGTAGATACCTACGGCTTATTATTAAGCCCGAACAGCGGGAAGGATCTTGATGAAAATGCCAAGGAGACAGATTGAATCTATCTCAAATATCTCTAAGAATGACATAAAATAAATAAATAATGCTTGGACAATTCACACAGCATTATCTAGCCCCAAGGTAAGCAGAGCTTGTGTTATGGGTACTAGATAACTGATATACATAATAATATACGAGTACATAGATAGATATTTTTTATTATACATAGAAAACGACCAGAACACCCTGAACAAATATCTGCAGATCGTACAAATATTTGTCCCGAGGCGGGAATCGAACCCGCAACCTCCTGCGTCGCAGGCGGACCTTCGCCCACCGCGCCACAGAGGTCGTCAAGTCAACATAGGCTACTTCGTATCCAAGAAAATCTGATTGTGAAATCATAAATATAATACCTACTATACAGGGTTATTGGTAATTAGACCGGATCCTTTTAGGGGGTGATGGGGGAGGCCATTTGCAACTATTTTGACCCTATATCGTATTATGCAAAAGTTAACCATTTTTGAGATATTCGCAAATTCTTAATTTTTTGGGAAAACCCTGATTTACGTCTTCAAAATTAATTTAAAAAAAAAAGTGATCATCCAATTCAAATTTTAGTGACTGATTTAGATAGCCTGAAGTCTAATTATTAATAACCACTAACACAATCGTATGAATCTGTACCCATATGGAAGCTAAAGGACATGTTTATAAAAACAAAGTTTATTTTTTTTGTAAAGTCCTTACAAAAACCCCATTTAACAAAAAAATACTCCAGTGAATTTGATCGGCATGTTATTTAAAAAACATCTACACATCTTTAGCTATCCAAAGAGGTATAAATCAATGCACTTTGTAACATAAGTGCAGAAAAAAGGATAAACCATAAGCAGGTAGTAACTTCCAATAAATCAAACTATGAATTTTGTAAAACAAACAAAAAATTTATTACTATCAAAACAATTTACTATTTAATTTACAATTTACATTATTAATTTACAATTTACAAATTTTAATTTACAATTTACAATTCGTTTTCAAAATGTCCACCTCTATTCCGTATGCAAAGCCGCATACGATGGCGTAACTCAGTTTTAACAACCCTTGTTGTCAAATTTATTTTCATTTTTTCGGCAGCTCTTATTATTCGGCGTCTTAATTCATCCACTGATGAGATAGGTGACGTCAAATCGTCATAGACTAGGCTCTCCATATGACCCCAAACATAATAATCACATGGGGTAAGGTCGGGACTCCTTGCTGGCCATGGAATACTACCTCCTCTACCAATCCATCGGTTCGGAAAATGCTGATTGAACCATTGACGCACACTAGTCCTGTAGTGAGCGGGGCAGCCATCATGTTGGTAAATCATACCTTGGCGTGTTGCTAATGGTACCTCACTAAGAAGGCCAAAAACTTCGTTTCTTAAAAACTCTTCGTATGTGTCACCATTTAAATAATTAGGCAAGAAATAGGGACCAATTAAATTATCATCAATTATTCCCATCCATACATTAAGTGAGAATCGTCTTTGCGACCCTTGCTCTTTCTTTTTATTGGGATTAAGATCAGCTTTTCTAGACCAAAAATGAATATTATGGTAATTTGTGATTCCATCTTGATCAAACTTTGATTCATCCGTCCATAATATTTTTCTGAAAAAATTAGGGTTCTCTATGTCAGCATTTAGCATAAATCTGCAAAATGTTATCCTGTTAGCGGGATCTCCGTCTTCTAATACTTGTACAGGGGTTAAATGGTACGGATAGAGACCTGCTCCATGGACCGTATGCCAAACTTTCCATTGGGTTACACCGAGTCTTTGAGCAACCATGTTAGTTGAAATGGTAGGATCCTCTTCAAAATGACGAATGATTTCTTCTTCGTCCTCCGTTCGATGAACATGCGGTCGGCCGGCGTCACTTTGTCGTCTCTGAACACTGCCAGTCTCTCGAAGTCGCCGATATGTATTATCAAATACACTTTCATGAGGTAACCGGCGCTGAGGAAACCGAGACTGATACTCTGCCCGTGCACGTGTAGAGACACCGTTTGCATAACCATAACAAAACAGTATATCCGCATATTCTTCGTTTGAAAAGTCTCGAGGAGGTGGTAGGATGCGTGGCACTGCAGCCATAATTGTTGATAAATTAAATCTTTTATTACTTCACCGGTTCGAAAAATGCGAGAAGAAAAACTATTAGAATTTCATTTGTCATGCGTTTAGCGGGAGATTTCGGCGGTTATTTTCATTGCAGGTCAAACAACAAAAAGTTTTTACTCCGCCATGATATCAGCCTATTCTGTTTTCGGAACAATAATTCAAAAAAAGAACTAAGTGAAAATCGCGCAAGCAAAGCCCAAGTCCAAGATGTTGGTAAAGCAATGTATCCAAACTTATTCACCAGCTAAGTCATTACATTTACCCGTATTTTTCTGCAATTGTGTTACAAAGTGCATTGATTTATACCTCTTTGGATAGCTAAAGATGTGTAGATGTTTTTTAAATAACATGCCGACCAAATTCACTGGAGTATTTTTTTTTAAATGGGGTTTTTGTAAGGACTTTACAAAAAAAAAAACTTTGTTTTTATAAACATGTCCTTTAGCTTCCATATGGGTACAGATTCATACGATTGTGTTAGTGGTTATTAATAATTAGACTTCAGGCTATCTAAATCAGTCACTAAAATTTGAATTGGATGATCACTTTTTTTTTAATTTAATTTTGAAGACGTAAATCAGGGTTTTCCCAAAAAATAAAGAATTTGCGAATATCTCAAAAATGGTTAACTTTTGCATAATACGATATAGGGTCAAAATAGTTGCAAATGGCCTCCCCCATCACCCCCTAAAAGGATCTGGTCTAATTACCAATAACCCTGTATTTAAGTGTTAAGTGTGTTCTAGTTTTCTGATGATATCAGATACCTACTCGTATTGTATTTGATGTGCATCCAATCATCCAAACAAAAATAAACATTTTAAATTATTATTATATTACTTTTAATTACCTAAATCCTAATTTTATTTATTTACATACTGGGTAAATGTAAGTTGAAAGCCAACTATAAATTTCCACCTATAGGTTACTAATTAGATGAAAACAACCCCATCACTAGACCCTACATTGTCATGGGTGCGCAACGAGGAATAAAAACTTAACATTTATACCTACTGAATGAATCGCACCAAAACGGGTGCGCTATGTGGAAGTACTTAGGTGCGGTTCAGCTGGGTGCGATTCATCTGGGTGCGCTACGAGGAATGCCTCGTAAATATATTTTTAATTGCGGAATTTTTTTTATTCTCAAAGAATACAATTTTTGTGTTAAATTATATGAGAGAAGTGGCGCTTACTAATTTCCCTAGGTTAGATAAGTAAAGTATGTACCATACATACCTGTATGAGCCGACAACCGCTGGGGTAAACATGTTCTTGAGTGGAGACAGAGGGCGTCCTACACTCGGCAAACGTAGTGTAGGACGCCAACTAACCAGGTGGGATGACGACCTGCGAAAGGCTGCAGGCTGCCAGATGCTGGATGCAGAAAGCTGAAGACAGGGCGCTATGGCGCTCATTATGGGAGGCCTATGTCCAGCAGTAGACTTATATAGATTGATGATAATGTTTGTATTAAAACACCCGTTTTAACTGTTTTAGGTATGTTTAGCTACCGCGAACTACCCTGGCATACCATACAAGACCAATTTCTTCATTAATGGCACACCTGAAGGATATACTGATAGAACTTCTATAGAAGCCCAGAACATCAACAAAAGTGCTAACTTGAAAAGTAAGTACATACTACCAATAGATTTCATTATGGGGCGAACCGAACGGGTTTGGTTGTCAAACTAGGCCTAGATCTCAGTACGCATACGGGATCCCCGTGGGAAAAAACTCGAATTACATCAAATTAAACATATTTTCTTAAGTTCTCTGAATGTGAAAACACGATTGAGGAAAAAAAACTTGAGAGGTGTCAAGGGACACCCGGATGGAACGAAGTTCATAAGAGAGAGAGAGACAGACAGATAAACATGCGCACGCCGCGCCGCACGGCTTACAATAGCTTACTATAGCAAAAAGTGTCGTTACATCTTTTCGTATGAATTTTTTCCGTCTAGCCCCCTTTCACAACGCGCGATAAGGAACTTCGTTCCAATAACGATCAAAAAAGGTTATTTCTAATTATTTAGTTCCTTAAACCAGTTTCTTCATAAGTTGTGTAGTTTTCTTGTTCGTTGTGTTCTAAGCAAAACCTTAATTTTCGTCTCGTTTTTGGAGCGAGAGCTCCAAAACGTAGGTATGTTCTGTCCCGCTCCTAGTAATATGAAATCTTATGTCTATCCTTTTCACAAAATGGTGCGCATTGCGCCAAAAATCAATCATTTTCAATCAGCGATCGGGTATTCGTCGCCTGAGGTTCCGGCCGGCGACCTAATCAATGTTTCAATACCTAGATAGATTTGTTGAATTAAAAAAAAAAATATGCTCGCGTAAGCTATTGCCTTAATGTAGATTCCTATAAATATATAAGTATTCTTTCTGATAAGAAGATCGTTGTAGCTCTTGCCTAGATCATCTACTCAAACATTAACAAAATGCGATACGCAGTACTAAAATTGAGGCGTGTTTTACAATGTTAAAAAGGTATTAGGTAAGATATGAGTACCTACTCAGGCAATGAAAAAAAAATGAAAAGAAATATTTTATTTAGCTTACGAACTACTACACAATAAGTTGAGCTATAGTAATGGTTATTGCTAGTTAATGCTCATTGCTCAATGTACATATTTATTGTTGGTATTAATTACCAACAATAGTACCAACAACTTAACAGTAGCGCTGTGGTAGCGCCCTGACAGGGTTTTTATGCATTGTGTACCTACCCACTAAGACCTACACCTAAGAAAAACATCTGTATGCATAAAATGACAATAAATTATATGAATATGAATTAGTAGCAGTAAGAGAGATAAACCATTCTAAAAATTGCATGCCCCCTCCACCAAACGTCATACACTCGACGTTCATTTTAGAATGGTTTATCCCTACCCCCTTTACCCAACAAAATGTACCCTATCGCTTTTCCTTCTGAAAGAAAAGCGATGGAAATGTTTATTAAATGTTTATTAAGGCGAAGAGTAGGGGCGAGGGATTTTTTGATAATTCCTTTGTATAACTTGATTAAATTAAATATGTAGTGGCGCCACTATCGCCCCTACTCTTCGCCTTAATGAAAAAGTTTAGTTTGAAAAGTTTGTTTTGTCATGAAAAACTACTCTGTAAGTAGGTCCTATACTGATCTAGGCTTGAAATGTGTGTCGCCACACCATGACCCAGATCGATAAGCATTTCAATAGCTACCTCGCGTGCTAGCCTCCCGTCACACTCTCACCCTCGTTATTCCGCCACCACACCTAATCATGGTAATGCATTAGTTGAATGCTTCCATCATAATGTGATATTGTTATCTATTAACCTACCTAGCCACTATTAACTTAATAGTGGCTTCTGTTTTATAACTATTTATGACAAATAAGTATAACAGTTTTTTTATTTTTTAAATTATTATTTTTTAAAATATCTGAGCGTCTGGTCGAAGCGACGCGTGACCCGAGAGCTGGTGAGTATCTGGCACTGCGCATCAGCATTGCCATACAACGTGGCAATGCGGCCAGCGTCTTGGGCACGCTTCCGACTGGTATTGATATGGATCAGTTGAGCTACCTGTAGATTGTTTGCAACAGTCTGCAGTTAGCTCAATTGTTTCAATTGTAAATACTAGTATAATTTTCTTTGTGAATAAAGATTTAATTAACTTATAGTTACTAAACTTTACGAATTAACTTTATAATTCCTTAGAATAGAATTCAACAATATAAAAATAGTTAAATTGTCTTATTACCAACTGCTTAGCTTATTAGGAGCTAGCTTTATTTTTGACGTGACAACGTCTTATAATTCGATAGAGCCGGCTGCACGCACGAAAAAACATGACGTCATGCGGCGTTACCATGCGGCGTTACCTCGCTCTGAGGCGTTCCATGTAAGGCTTGAAGTGCAAGCGAGAGCGCTCGACATCCGTCTCTCTCCTACTTGAGTGAGCGATGCGTCTGCGTGGACAGCTGCTATACTATAGTACATTTACATGTTTTGATCGAGTATCAAATGCTACCATTCCATCAGTATTTTCTTAAGACGTTGTCACGTTCAACTATCGTCAGTAAACCGACTTTACAGACAACCAATTTTTTATAACTAGGTACTTTAGACAGTTAGTCCCTATTTCAAGAATTATAATTGTAAAATAAGAAACTTAAACAAAATATCCCCGGCTCATTTACGTAGGTACCCACCACCTCGTACCTACTTAAGAACTCTGTTACAGAGATGAATACCATTCTACTTCCTATCCTACTAATATTATAAATATTATAAAGCCGAAAGTTTGTGAAATCTGTATTTTTGTTACCTAGGATCTCCAAAACTACTGAACAGATCAAAATTAAATTCGGCGTACGTTTAGTCCAAAGCCTAACTTTGATAATAGGCTACTTATTATAACGAAAATACGCGTGCGAAGCCGCGGGCAGAAGCTAGTCCTACATAACATTAGAAGAACGGTCGCAACGATTTCAAGAAACATAGCTTAGAATAGGTACGCTTTATCAAGTCGCATTTATAAAAAAAAAATTATGTATCATTCACTTTATCAGAAACTATATCAGAACTATTATACACTTTATCAAAACTATAACCATTCTCTTTATCAGAAAAGCTTCATAAAAACCGTTTTAGAAAATACAAAACATATGTAGGTACTTGCGTGTGACGCGGCCGAGGCATACGGGTCGTGTCGTCACGACACGATATAGGGAATGTGTCTCCAACCATACAAAATTTATGAAACCGACCGATATGCTTCTGTCACAACACGCCACGATACGTTTAAGTACCTTTCCGCCTTTAAACTAAATGCCAACAACGCACATTTCCATGTAGATGAGCTAAGAAGGAGTCAGTATCGCGCCGCTGTTGATGCTTGGCATGGCAGTGAACGCGTTTATCTTAGATAATATACCTAACCTCTCTTTTCCGACTCAACGCGATGCGAAAAGAGGGCATGACAAAAATTCCGGGACTTGGGTTC